>JAKSZT010054472.1:872006-1136950 GCA_026826555.1 Tolypeutes matacus
TTAATCTTATTGTGCTTCCCTTGTATGTGATGGTTCTCTTTTCTCTTGCTGCCTTGAGTATTTTCTCTTTGTCTTGAGCATTGGACAGTTTGACAAGTATATGTCTTGGAGTTGGCCTGTTGGGATTTATACTATTTGGGGTGCGCTGTGCTTCCTGGATCTGCACATCCATCTCTCTCAATAGAGTTGGGAAGTTTTCAGCCATAACTTCCTTCAACACTCCTTCTGTTCCCTTTCCCTTCTCTTCTCCTTCTGGGATGCCCATAATGCGTATGTTTGTGTGTCTTGCATTATCGGTTAATTCCCTGAGACCATACTGGATTTTTTCTATCTTTTTGTCTATCTTTTCTACAATCTCTTTGATTTCAACTGTATTGTCTTCCATATCACTAATTCTTTCCTCTGCCTGTTCAATTCTGCTGCCATGTGAGTCCAGCGTCTTTTTCATTTCTTGACTTGTGTCTTTGTTCGCCATCATATCCGTTACCTTTTTAGGTATGTTAGCTATTTTTTCAGTATGTTCTCCCAGTGTCTTCTTTATATCCTTAATCTCTTCCTTCACTTCTTTAAGTTGGTCCATGATATTTGTTTGGAGAGCTTTGATTAGTTGTTCGATGTACTGCATTGCTTCCTGGTTTTTATTTTGTGCACTGGACTGGTCCATGTTTTCCAGTTTCTCAGAGTCATTTGTATTTTTCTGTTGCCCTCTGGTCATCATATTATCTTGATGGGTTTGTTCAGTTGATTAGCTTTTCTCTATGCTCTAGAATTTTATTTAGCTGTTGGTTCTGCGTGTGAGTTAAGTTTTCTCTTTGGCAGTTTTTCTTCTTATTTTATTTCCTTGCTTCTTTCTATGTTCCCTTGAAGACAAAAGGTTAGGGCCAGAGGAATCAAAAGATGTAAGGAAGGCAGAAGGATAATAGAAATATTGATAAAAGTTAGAAGAGGGGCAAAATGAGACTTAATGAGATGAATATTTAACTTGTGTAGGCAGTGTAGAGTACTAGGAAAAAATATGAAGTTCCTACAATGGACTGGGAAAACAAATGGAGGAATATATATATATATATATATATAGTGATTTAGAAGGCTAGAATTATGAGGAGGGAGAGAAATAATAGAGAAAGGTCTGAAAGGAAAAAGTTAATACTAATAATAAAAAAAGAAAAAAGTAGAAGAAGAAAACAAAATAGATGGGATAGAAATTGACACCCTTAAGTTGTGGGCCTATGAAAAAATGTTGTCTCTAAGAGCCACAACAGAAAACAGAAGGCAGAAAGATGCAGGAAGGATAAGCGATAGTTTGTAATACAGAATCAATATATACAGCGAGTGGGAAATTACTGAATAAGAAGCCCAGCAAAGAAGCGACCAGCTGGCAGCACCTATTTAAAAAAAAAAAAAAATAGAAGGAAAATGGAAGGGGGGAGGAAAATGGGAATAATAGCAATAGACCAGAAAGTAACAGAGAGAAACCAAAGATCCACACAGGCAAGCAGTCAAACAGAGCTAAGGGGGATCAATGCTTCCCCTAGGGTCCACGTGGATCCTTCCTGCCTACTTGTGTTTATCAATGAATTTCCCCACAGGGTTCTATATGCAGGTCCTGAAGCAGCTTTTAGCTATTAAAGTAAATTTAAAAGAATTTATTTTTCATCTGTTGAGGTGACCTCACTTTTTTTTTTTTTTTTTTTTAGCCAAATGCAGGACCCAAAATAATTCCTCCTCTAGACCAACCCCCTTACGGAAGGGACCCTAGCTGGGCCCGTGGAATTTAATCAAGCACGTCCCACTTTCCGGACTCCCCAGGTTAGCTGAAACTCTGATGTTAGTCAGTGAGGAGTGCTAAAGACGGTGGATTCCGCCCCTTCTGGCACCGAGCTCCAGCATCACCGGGCTGCTCAGTAAATCAGTTTGAGTGCAGATTCGCTTCTGCTCTCAGCCTAATGATGCTTCAGGTCGTCTTATCTGCTCCCCAAAGCTATGGGGCGGTGCAGGCAGCCAGATCGATGTCTAAAAATATAAAATACCCTTCCCTGTCTTCCAACCGAACCCTCCCTTTTTTGGGAAGTGTCCCTTCCTCCTGGCTCCGCAGCGGCCCGGTTCTTATCCCTGGTGGCTAGGGAAATCAGCTGCATTTCCTGACCAAATTCCCCCCTCCGGTTCACTGGGTGCTGATTAGCTCATTTGCTCTGTTCACACAAGTTCCAAGGGGCGCCAGGCAGCCAGATCCCCAGAAAATAAGACTTTTTTGCCCCGCCCGTGGCTCCAAATGGCCGTTTTATTATTTTTTTTTTCCCTAACCGCGGGGCTCAGCCACCTGTGCCAACCTCCACCAGCAGCCTCAAAACTCACGAATCTCCACCGTTCGGTCCACGCTGCCGATCCGCGCAGATAGATGTCCCAGGCTTCTCACTCCATGCGTGCACAGCACAGACCCCCGGGCAGGACCCCGTCCACAATCTGCCTTGCTCTGGGAGCTTGCAGTGTGCGCCCTCCTACACTAACGCCATCTTGCTACCCTATTATCTATTAATTTTTAATTTCAGCCATTCTAGTTTATGTTTAGTGGTAGTTTTTTGTGTTTTAATTTGCATTTCCCTAATGATTAATAATATTAAGCATCATTGCAAATATTTTGTGACAGTTTGAATTTTGTGAATCCCAAAAAGCAAAAGATTATGTTTTAAACTAACCCATTCCCTTGGGTGTGAGACCCATTTGACTGTAGTATATCAGAGGGGTGTGATTCATGTTGAGTCCTTGCCCCCTTGCTAAGTCTGATACAAATGGACTCACTTAGAGGAGAAAGAGAACTGCCATATTTGATTCTGCCATGTAAGAGAGAGCATGGCTTAAACATGAAGTCCCAAGAGGCTGCACCCATGGAGTAACTCAAGAAGAGCTGAGCCTTATACTTGATAGCTTGCAGCTGAAATTGGGAAGAAAGCAGGGCAGCTGAGCTCCAGGAGATGGTACAGCCCATAGGGGAAGGCAGAGACCAGGCAGAGATGGCCTGCCATCTTGCTTCAACACGTGACAGCTGACTTTGGTGAGAAAGCACAGCTTACGGTGCCTTGAGTGGACTTTTCGTGGCCTTGAAACTGTGAGCTTTTACCCCAAATAAATACCTTTTATAAAAGCCAACACATTTCTGGTACTTTGCATCGGCAGCTCTTTGGCAAAGCAAAACAGTTTATTTGCTGTTCCGAGATCATTTTTGGTGAAATGTCCAAAACTTTTGCCCATTTAATTTATTGGGTTGTTTGTCTTCTTCTTCTTGAATTGTCAAAGTAATTTGTCAGTTATACGTTTTGCAAATATTTTCTGCCAGTCTGTGACCTGCCTTTTCATTTCCTTAAGACTGTCTTAACTGGAGAAAAGTTTTTAATTTTGATGAAGTACAATTTATCAATTAGTTCTTTTATGGTTCCTGCTTTCTGCATCTTATTTTCCCTAACCCAAGGTCACAAAGATGTTCTATTAGTTTTTTTTCTAGAAGTTTTATTGTTTTAGCTTTTAGATGATCTATTTCAAGTTAGTTTTTATATATGGTGAGGTAAAAGTTGAGATGATTTTTTGTGTGTGCATATAAATATCCAGCTGTCCAAATGTTCAAAAATTTGCTGAAAAGTCTATCCTTTCTCCACTATATTGCTTTGGCAACTTTGTCAAACTCAAGCCACATTCTAGTAGGTTATTTTTGTAGAAACTGACTAGCTGATTCAAAAATTTATATGGAAATGCAAGTGACACAGAATAGCCCAAACAACTGTGAATAAAATTCCCCTATAATTTTGGAGGTCTTATATTACCTAATTTCAAGACTTACTATAAAGCTGTAGTAAACTGGATAATGTGGTATTGGCATAAATATAGACATATAGAAAAGTGATACAAAGTAGAGTCCAGAAATGGACCCACATGTATTATTAATTGGTTTCTATTTGTTTCTAGAATATTTAAAACAATTTTAATTAATTATCTTCTGCAGCTACAAATGAAATCACAGTGAAACCAATAATCCTGGATTTCTTTCCCCCACTTACTCATGAAGAGTCATCAGCTTCTCCACCTTGCTCAGCACCCATAGTGTCTTCAGCTATGCCTCCAGCCCACTGGCTGGCCATTAGCCCTGCAGTTGCCACGTGAAAATGCCCCATCCATTTGGAGTGCTGTCTTCCTATCTCCCAAGGTTGCTTTCAATTTTCTAGATATCAGAGGATGCTGGATTTTCAACAATGGGAAAATTGACTTTTCCCTCAACTCAAGGTTTCCTAGACCTCAGAGCAGCACTGTTTTTGCCCAGAGTCTCACAAAGTTTAAGAAATTCAGCTCCTTCGATTCCTGTTCTAACCCCACTCTCCAGTGAGCTTCAAGACCAGCCTGGGAGGTAGGACGGAAAACAGATAACATTCTCTTTCCTCCATACAACTTGTTTTTCCATACTCTCTTAATGGCAGGGTTATTAAAAATTCAAGTATATGTGCAACAATCCGCAACTTTCTTCTTCCTTCTATGGTCCCTAAAACAAAATATTCTGCAATACCAACTCAAGACAAATGGATGCTAGAAATATTCTTACTAATATTTATTGAGTATTTCTTAATAACAGTTATCCCAACTCATCAACTATGAAAACTGATTGTCGATTTTAAGGCTTAAATGGAACTCTCTGCTTACCATTTTGCAGTAATGAAAACTGAGACAGGAAGTGATTTTATCTGTGATCATATAACAAAGAAATTGGTTGCTGGACTCAGATCCTGTGACCCTGAGGTCATAACTATAATAACTCAAATAATTTGCTAATTCAGTGTTCACCCATTTAGTCAAAGGAGAAATCACTTCAGGGAGACAAACACCAGCCCATTCAGGTACTTGAATAAAGAAATGATCTGTTCAATCAAAATGGTCACATCTGGGGAAGCGGCTGTGGCTCAATCAGTAGGGCTCCCATTTACCACATGGGAGGCCCCGGGTTCGGTTCCCGGGGCCTCCTGGTGAAGGCAAGCCCGCCCGCACGGCGTGGTTAGCTGACCCAAAGAGCACAAGCAGCAAGGGGGGGATAAATGAATGAATAAATAAAAAATCTTTAAAAAAAAAAAAAAAATGGTCACATCTGTGACCCCCAAGAGACTCTGTTAGAAGTATTGCAAAGTTTCTAAAAAGTATTTTTTTGCTAGTAATTGTAAGGCTTTGAGGTAAGAGTTTAGAAAGAGAGGCTGTCACAGAACACTGGGGAGACTTCTCAAAAAGTATTTCTAGGAAGTCACTGGAAAGGTTAATGAAAATATGTGCATTTGTCATCAAAAGGATCCCAGTGTGTGCACTAGGGAATATGCAATCCATCAGATCAAAACATAATCAAAGCCATAATGTGAAGAAATATCATTGTAACTTACACTTACTTTTAGAATCCAGAGCTCACCCTTGCAACCCCCACTTCAAACACAAATGAAAATGAAAGTAAATCTTTTCAGACAAAGCAGTATTGGTTATATGAGCAAGAAAGTTGATGAGGCAGGGCGGAGAGTAGGGGGGAAATTACTTGTAAGACTGAAGAACTCCACTGAGCAAACCACTCCAAACATTACAGAACCCAGACCCAGGCCCTGTGAACATAATGGTGTGTTCTGGTTTCCAGGATCATAATAATCCACCAGGAGAGAAAAGGTTGTTCAGCTCGCCAAGGCCGTACTGCTTATTGATTACAATTCAGTAGCACTCCACACATTCAGAGATAGACGACACTGTTATTCTCCTTCCTTTAGTAAATTCTGTACTCTTAAGAGAACAAACCTCTAGGGACCGAATCTCAGGAATGTAGTTTTACCTCAGATTATTATATCTCTCTTCTGGAACAGACACTAGGCCTATGAAAGATGATTATTCACAGCCCCAGAAGCCAGGCACAAAAAATCAAGCTTTCAGAAACAAGCTGCAGGGAATGAAAAGGAGTTGTGGGCAGTAGGAGAGACCTTGCCCCACTACCATTCACACATTCAGGTCACTTGGAGGACAGAACCGCTGGACTCTCCCCTGCTTCCATTGGGCATTCTGGACCCCTGCTTTCCTCATCAACAATCCCGATTGTTCCTGGGCCTTGCACCTGAGAAAGGTCAAGATAAATCCAACCCTAAAAGATACATATTGTGGGACACCTTGTGAAGGTAAAAGGCCCGTCAGAGACTCTACCTGGTATCTCCACTTGGGTGAAGAACATGTCTCAGGAGGAAATGTGTTCTATGGACCCTGAGAGTCAGGGACTTTGGAATCTGGGACTGAAAAGGTCAGAGAAGAGCCCCGAACACACCAGATGCAACGCTACACCACACCCCTAGGTCCTTCATACACAAGCAGTTAATCCTTAGTCAAGGTGTAGTTAGTCAACACTATCTCCATGGAATACCTGCGGGCTGCCCTGGTCAGGTGGGAGAGGCAAAGTCAGTCCCTGGTTAGTACTCTCACTTCCACAAGTAGAGAAAACAAAACTACTGATTCCTACATGTCCTAGAATCTCTTCCTGGTGCCTCTAAGACTCTTTCCCGGCTTTTACTACCTGTGCCCCTTAGGCTTCCACATCAGTGATTTTCCCTTGGCTGGCTCATGAAAGATTCAGAAATGACCAAGAGGGCACTGGAGAGGCTGTGATCACTAAGAACATTTTAAAAAGGAGTTTAATAAAGGAAAAGGAAAGGATCAAATCTCCTGGTGGATTATTATGATCCCTGCGGAAATCCCTAACCCAGGGAGCTAGAGTGGGCTAGACTTCCATTTTCTCCTCCAAAGTATGTAATGCTAATTGCCTCTACCCAAAGTAATTTTCTAAGCTGCAAATTAAGAAATTTAAAAAGAAGTAACGTTCAGTCACTATGAATCAGAAGATGAGCAACTTTGTAGTGTGAGTCCTGATTGATGTGGAAGGGCAAGGCTGAGCTGATGCTTTCTCTAAAATGGTGAGCAGCCTCTCCCCATCCTGAACTGAAAAGGAGCAATTTGGGGGTTTATGCAAACCTCACTAAGGAGGAGATTTATGTAAGTCAGAGAATTTTCCAGGCAGCCCAATCAATGCTGCTTTGAAAAGCACAAGGGGCTGCTTCTAAAGACATTGTCATTCAGCAGATTTAGATCAACTACATTCAAATGGAAAGTTTTGGATTTTGCCCAGGGATTCTAAAGGAATTTATCATAATGTTCTCAGAAAATCACTCTTGCTAACTCTGACACAGTACAGGAGAGAGAGAAGTTCTGCAAGGATTGGGCTCCTTACTATCTTAATGGGCAAGTTCCTCTATGCCTTTTGGGCATTCCTTTCCTGGTGCTCCCTCATTCTCTAGTTTCCTTAAATATAGTCATAATAAAAGACTAACATTTACTGAACACTCGTTTTGTGCTAAATTCTGTTTGAGCCTCTCTTTGGGTATTGAATCCTGTCCCCCACAAAAAGTCCCAGCTCCTGGTCCTGTGGGTTAAACCCACTGTCAAATAGGACCCTTGAAAGATGCTATTTGTTAGTGTGTGGCCAAATTGAATGAGGGTGGGCCTTATTCTAATATGGCCAAAGTCCTTACAAGCAAAGGAAATTGGACATGGTTAGAGAAAAGTCACGGGGAGCAACCAGCAGCTGGAAGTCAACAGAACCAAAAGAGAAAGGAAAAGACATGGCCGTGTGCATTGACATGTGACAGAAAAGCCAGGAACTAAGGATCACTGGCAGCCAACTCCAGAATGCCATAGTCTTCAGGGAGAAAGGACCCTCCCTCACTGACACCTTGATGTTGGACTTCTAACCTCAAAGCCTTGAGCCAATAAATTCCCCTTGTTTAAGCCAACCCATTGTATGGTATTTGTTTTAGCAGCTGAGAAACTAGAACACTTTCCCCTTTGCTTAATCTTTTAACCTTTACAATCATCATATAGTGAGTACTGCAGTTCTCTCCATATAACAGATGGGAAAACTAAGGTATAGAGAGGTTAAGTAATTCATCCAAAGTTTTATTGCAACTAAGACACAGAGAAGAGCTTTAACCAGAACCTGAGCTCTTGACCACTTAATGTATTTTTATATTTATACTTTTGACCTTCCAGCATTCTCATCCACTCCTATGGAATCAAGTTGCTCTCTGCATAAACACACACTCACATCTCTGGAACTTACCTTGGCTTTTCCAAGTCTCTGTTCTCAGTGCCTGTCCATGTGCTACCCATGGAGAGCTGAAATTCACCTGTCTGAAGCCAGATACCACTTTTTCCTTTAAACTTACTTCCCATCTTTTAAATTTTTATTTTATTTATTATTTACTGAGCCTATATGGTTAATAAAAAAGTTAGCACTTGTTGAGTGCATATTCTAAGCACTTTACATGTATTAACTAATTTAATCCTCATAACAAGTGGATGAAGTAGGTCATATTATGAATCCCACTTTATAGAAGAGAAATTAAGAAAGAATATGTAAGTAGGCCAAGGTCACAATAAGTGGTGTAGCCAGGTTTTGTACTCAGGCATTTTGGCTCAGTACTCATCCCCTAAACACTGAGCCCTACTGCCTTGCTACCATTTATCATCAGATGCCCATCCACCCAGTCTTCCATGCTGGAAACCTTGGTGTCAGGCACTGGTTTTTCTTTTTTTACCTCCCACCAGTCATTAAATCTTTCTCTTACTTCTTCCTAATACCCTCTGGCATACATCCCATCTTTTTTTTTTTTCTTTTTTAATTTTTAACCATTTTTAAGTGTACAATTCAGCAACATCAATTACTTTTACACTAATGTGCTACCATCACCACCTTCCAGCAACTAAAACAAGAACTTATTGTTCAAGCAACAACTCCCCATTTCTCCTCTACCTATCCCCTGGCAATCTCTAAGATACTTTCTTTCTCTGTGAATTTGCTTATTCTAGATATTGTGATGGAATCGTACAATATTTGTCCTTTTATTTCATTTAACATAATGTTTTCAAGCTTCATCCATGTTGTAGCATGTATGAGAATTTCATTCCTTTTTATGTTTTAATAGTATTCCATTGTATGGATATACCACATTTTTTCCATTCATCTATTGATTGATTATTTTTGCACTTTTCTGTATGTAGATATTTAAATAAATATATGCAATAAAATAAGCTTCTTTAAGAATGAAAGGAGGAGGTGATCAAAAGTGTCAAAATCTGCTGAGAAGTTAAGAAAGATGAGGACTGAAAAATGTTCCTTGGACTTTGTGACATGTAAGTCACTGGTAATTTTAATGACAGCTGTTTTAAGGTAGCATTCAGGTTGGAATGCAAGTCAGTGAGAAAGAAGGAAATGGAAAGAGTGAGTGTGGCTGACTCCTGAGATGTTCAGCTGAGAATTGTGGTAGTTGGAAGAGCAAGAGAGGAATTGTTGAAGGTTTTGTTTTGAAAGGAAAACACTTGGGCCTTTAAAAATCTGGTAGAAAGTATTGAGTGAAGAGGAGCTGGTTTTATATATTGGAAAGATGAGGGATGGCTTATGGGATGTGGTCCCCAAGAATGGGGAAGGAGAGCCTTATCCACAAGGAGAGGATTTCTCACCTCTGATTGTACCAAGCTATTCATCTGGTCCTTAGCACATAATGGCTCGTGTTGCTGTGCCTCTGTTTATGCATATGATCTTTATCCTTCAAAAAAATCCTCTTGAGAACCATGACAATCAGCCGTTGCATCCCCACTGATTACTTAGCACAGTGCTTTGTACACTCTAGGTATTCAATAAGCCTGCTGCTATTGTACTTGATGAAGACATTGATGACCGTAATAAGGATAAAAAGAGAGAATATCTATTTGTTCAGATCTGCTATGGAGCCTAAAGCAAGGCAGATTAAAGAGTTTGGCAAAGAATCCCTTTGAATACACTCTGACAGTTTTCAGCTGTCTGCTTTTATTTGCATAATGTGTATATCTGAAGAAAGGATGAAAGAGATCAAGGCAATAACCAAAGTGGACCATCCTGATTTACGAAACTGAGAGGAGATGTCATTCTGTGTTTGAACCCTTTTCTAGGACCATGGAATAGCCTTCTCTTATTCATCAAAGTGCTTCCACAATTCAGAAAAGACAAGCTCAGAGAACTTAATCACCTGTCCAAAGTCGTATAGTTCTGGGCAGAAACCTGACTAGCGTCTAGGTCTCTTTCCCTACCAGCTCTATAGCCTGTCTGCCTCCACTGACCATGTGTTCCAGATGGACTACACATGCCGGGGTGTCAACTTACCAGCCTTGGGAGATCCAAAGCATGTGTTTGTTCACTGAATGTAAGTGCTTGGTCCTTGGTGAAAATCCACTTTTCCCTTGGCCTTGTAATGATCATAATCCAAATATGTATTATGATGACAACTTGTAATTACATGTAGTCCTTCCACCTCAAGGATCTCAAACTCCTTTTTGATTATAAAGATGCTAGTGCTTTCTCTTTGGCTTCATGGGCCATTCTGCAGATCCTGGGTTCATGGAGGTGGCCAGCTATTGGATACCCACTGCTGGAGTATAGGTGGGAAAAAAGTCTGTAAGCAAAATCTTTAGGCCACCAAAATCTGGATTTATTATCACAGACATTTCAGATCACAATATTTCAAGTAGCTATATTTGACACAGCTTGATTACAGATTGCAGTTAATTTTCTCTTCGCCTTTTCTTTAGGTCAACAATATTACAATGAAGTGAAAAATGAGAGGGGAGTATTTTGTATTTCCTCTGGATTAACTGAATCTAACAGCATCTGTCTTTTTGTTAACCCTTCCTTTCCAATGAGCTCAGCATTTCTTTTTTCACTTTTTTCGTTTAGAATCTAAAGGATGCCTCTTGGGGTGGGAACAACAGCATTGGACAATATGCCACTTTCTGTGGCAGGTGTTGATGATGCCCCACCCCATATCCTCTTGACCACCTCTGAATTTACTTTCAGCAGTGTGGACAGTTCCCTCACACTGACAGCTTCCTACCTCAAGCATGGTCCCAGGCTATTTCCTCCTCCCCCAGGGCATCCCGGCCCTCACAGAGCAGTGTGGAAGATTAATATTTCTGAGGGCACTCCTCAACCATAAGCAAATGTAGATAAACACCCCAGTTCCCCTACTCTGGTGGGATAATGCTGAGAGCATTCAAAACAGTTCCTCAGAGCCACCTAGTGAGACGGAGCCCCAAGTTGCCCAAAGAAGTGGCCTATGTCTTCTCTCTTTTCCATTCTCACTTTTTTCCACCCCTCACTTGTGTTTCCTGTCCTCACCTCCCAAGTTCCCTGCACACAAGGCCTTATCCCGGTGTCTGCTGTTGTTTTGTTCCCACGCTAAGACACATTCTAAGCTGAAGTTTTCCAAATTATCTGTCCTGTGGGTTGTGGTCAAAAAAGTTTGGAGACAACTTTTCTAAATGCTTTTGGGATTCTACTTGTTAAAATCCAGTACAATTTTAATATAGAAAATGAGACAAGAGAGAAGAAGAAAACAACAGTGTCTGAATTTGCAAGTGGCATTTCTGTAGGATAAGGAATGGAGAGAGCCCTGGACCAAAGGCAAAGGATCTGGATTCCAGACTTAGCTTTGAAACAAATTTCCTGTGTTACATGAGGTATATCCCCTGGGCCTCCTTTTCCATATTTCTACAATGAGGGGCTCAACCAGAGGTTCTTAAGTGTTCTTACTAGCTCTGCTACTCTCCAAGTCCAGTCCATTCCTGAAATGTTGGTCCATGAGAATACCCACTTGGATTGATGTCTTCAAATTCTAACTTCATGAATGAAACAAAGCCTGAAGCCTCCCCCGCTCCCACCCCCACCCCCAGCCAGGCCCCAAGGGAGAGCAGACAAGAGGCTCCTCACAGTTGTGCTCCTGCTTGCGCTGGTATGGGAGAGCATGTCTGCCTGCTCACAAAAGGGGGCCGCCAGGAAAGCTCCCCTGGCTTGGGCTAGACTTGCTGGGGCTAAAGACTAAGGCGTGGCTCCCTAATAGGGAGCAGGGAGAGGGAGTGCAGGTCGAGGAGGACAGCAGGTATCACCAGGAGGGCCCTAGCATGCCCTGCAGAAGCTCATGAGCTTGCTCTCTCACCCCTGGTAAAGTAGAGCTGCTTTGGAAGGGAACTTGGTAAGGGGGAAAGCAGCAGCTTCCCTTGTTGCATCTGGGAAGATACAGAGGAAGTGGTTTCTTGATGCTAAAATAATCAGCCACCCCACCCCCCTGCCCCGAAATCACAGCATTGTCTGAGGTTAGGGTTTGGATGAAATTTTTTTTCTATCATTGCCCCTCCCCACCCCACCCTCACCCCCACCCTACATTCTGTTTCCAGCATGGAGTTGGCACATGGTGACAGCTCAGTACATATCTGTTATATGAATATATGAGATAGTATATATTATACACACACACACACACCAATGCTGTGGCCCTCTGTCCACACACCATTCTGACCTGGGATACCCTGGGATCACCTGCCCCACTTAATTTCATTCTTTTCTCTTCTATATATTGCTTTCACCCTCCTCTCTCCACATATCGTCCCAACAGAAGGGAGGCAGAGTCTGATGCACAATTTTGATTTGCTCCTGTTTTTATGTCCTCCATATTCCATCACTTAACAGTCAATCCCTCTGTTCTACCAGATGATTTTAAAGGAAAACAAAGAGAACAGGGCCCTAGAGCTTTCCCTAAAGGATAGAAGATCAGATGCATTTTAAAATAAGAATTCCAGGTTTAAAAATGGAATGCCATTAGAGAGTGGCATCAAGATCATCTTGTGAGAAAAGGCAATAATAAAAGTTAATACTTATGAGCAATTACTACATGCCAGCCTCCATTTTAAGTGCTTCACATATATTGACACATTAACATTGAAAAACTTTGAAGTAGATACAATGTGTGTTCCCATTTTGTGTGTGAGGAGATGGAGGCACAGAGGGATTGAGCAATTTGTCCGTGAGTGCCCAGTTGCTCAGTGGCATTGTTGAGATATGAACACAGGCAGCCTGGCTTCGGAGTCCGTGCTCTTGATCCTGACACCCTCAAGTCTCCCATGCCTGTAGGATGGGAAGATGAGGTAAAGCTTCGTGGAGGATGTGGCATTAGAAGTTGAACTTTGAGGAATAGGTAGAAGTTGGGTATTTGGAAATAGGGGGCAGGGTATTTCAGCTAAAGGCAGGGGTATCTCCTGGATGCCAACACAACAGTGAGGGTCTTAAGTCTGGGACTAGGTCATCTGGTTCTTTTGTATGACAATGCTGCTGAGCGTCAGACTAAATCTCCAATTGAGAAAGGGTAAGTAATAAAATCTGTTGTATTTTAGATTTGATTTTCCTGGCTTATTTTTTTTCCTTTTTTTTTTTTTTTCTTTCTTTAAGCTGCTCAGCTGAAAGATCAAGAGTTTGGGAAGACTTGACCAAAGGGCAGGAAAGAACATGTTTTTGGGAATGCAGCATTTCTTCCTCTGGGTCTATCTCCAGTGGAAATCACCATAACGATCCCATCTTCCATCTATCTGCACAAACACAAGGATGAATGCCACGAAATGAGAGCAAAGGTGAGGTTTTCAAGACAAGGAAGATGCTTGAAAGCAGAGAATTGTGTAGGGCTTAAGAAAGACTTTTATCTCTCAGATTCATTTCTCCAGGGAGTGTTAACTGCCCCCAGATTTAATATCACTCTTGAGTGACTGGGACACAGCAACTCTTAAAACTGTTTTCACTGTCTCTAAGGCATCCCTGAGGCCAGTTCCTCAGAAGAAGACATGCAAATAGAAGTTACATACTGCACGGCAGCTAGGGTTCAGAAAGCACATTTGCCTGAAAAAATTGTGCTAGATTCACTGGTGTATTTTACAAACTTCGAGTAGATTTTTCATAAAGACAAAGCCTGAATGCTTCTCAGATATTAAAGTTGTGTTCCAGGAGTGTGGCCTCTAAAATATTTATGTTGTATTCATCAGTGGCTCCAAGTTCAGAGCCAATTGCCCAGTTACTCTTGTGAGGCTCCTTTCGCCCCCTCCCTTCCATTTGCTGCAGCCAGGAATTAAAACTCTAAATTTCCCAGGGTGTTTCTTGAACATTTATGTGTTTCCCTTAATTGGAAAAAGTGCACTGTGAGGCGGCCTCCCTTCTGGGACTGGAATATGAGATATTTTGTTAGCTCCTCTCATTCTCCCAAGCATACAGGGGGCGCCCTTTCCCCTCGCCCTTCCCTCATGCGCTGCGCTCCTTGAGTGGAGTCACTTCCTTCCATTTCTCCTTTTACGCCCAGGGAAATATAAAGAACGAAAACCTGGCCCCAGATGAGTTTTCCCCCATTGATGAGTCTCTAGAATTTTAGATATAAAACGTATTTATTCCATCCTCAGTTTTAATAAGAGAACTGGCCGTCCCCTGACTCCGGGTATGAATGAATTTGAGACAGCAGAAATGTGTATTTTAATTGACCAAGAGTAAAATTCTAAGTTCATAGAAAATGCTCTGTATTTCCTCTGGCAAAGCACACACAGTGCGGGCTGGGGCGAGGGCACTGGGCAGCTTTGCCGTTCCAAGGGCCAGGAGACTCGTTGCCAAGCTTTCCAGGAAAGCATCGGGGAGCCCCGGGGCTCTGGGCTGAGAGAAGGCTGCTTTCTGGGACTTGGTCACAAATCTCCCCTGCCATTCTCGGTGCAGCTGTTGTTGTGCATTCATCTACCCAGGCACTAGGGGCTAGTGTTCCACTTGGGTGGCACTTAGCTTCCTGACAAGCTCACATCACGCAGGTTTAAAGGCATACACCCAAGCACAGCCTCACCCTGGGAACTTCAAGAGATCTCCTCAGACCAGAGAAGAAGCCTGTGGAAGCTTCTGCTCCACTCCAAGACGGTATTTATTTTCCTTCTTTTTCATAAGGATGAACAGTGGTGAAAACGAATTCTTTCTCATGGAAGTTACTTCACGTGGCCATGATCTGGGCAAGTCTGGCATAGGTTGGCCGTGTGGCCACATTGTCTATTTTTGTCTTTCTTACTCCCACCTTTTAAATAAAATTCTTTACTTTCACAGTTACTTTTCATTTTATTTTTAAGTATCTGTTATGCTAACATTATAAAAGCATTAACAGAATTCTAAGTACAGGCAAGACAAACCATTCATAATCCTACCACCGCAATAGGCCAAACTGTTTTTCTGTGGTCACCCTATTCAACTCAGAGCCATATGAATATGTAACTTAACTGGAATAATTATAACAGAGAAGTATTTGTGCATCTAACTTTGTTTTTTACTGATCATTATATCATAAGCCTTTTTTTCCATATTACCCCATAGAATTTGCATTCATCTTTCAAGTCTCTGCTTACCCAGTCCGTTGGGTGAATATAATGTAATAGATTTAACCATTTCCCTACTTTTTACTATTATATAAAAGCTTTCCCCCCTTTGGATCATTTCCTTTTGATAAGTGTCTAAGAGTTTTCTCTCTACTTTTTCCCCTTGGTTTCAGAGGTAAATGCTCTTTTCCTATTTACAATGTCTCATATGGCCCGAGTCCTGGGATTGACTCAGATTCTCAGTGAGAACCTTCTCCCCAGATGTCGAGGGCCGTGGGAGATGGAGAGGGCACAGGCCTTTATAAGGAAGTGGAGAAAATTCACTGCACAGTTAATTAGAAAGTGCCATGAAGCAAGTCCAAACTTTATGGCTTTGCTAGAACTGATGACGGTTTCTAACCAGGCCTGCCTGTTCCCCTGCAGGTGTGTGTAGACTCTAAGACCATATGGTTTTCGGCTGCGCTGGGCCTCACTCTTTGTTCAGCCCATGATCCTGTAACTGTATATCAGTTAATAACTTTTCATAATAATGTAGCTTGGATCGGCTTCTATAACCAAAAAGAGGCCCTGTAAGAAGCTCTGTCTTTCTCGGACCCCTGCTGCCTTGCGGGCACACCTGCCAGGAGACATGGCCTCTCGGCCATCCCCAGAGCAATGAAGCATCCTGGGCTCACAAAGGGCCAGCTGCAGGTT
Organism: Tolypeutes matacus; assembly: GCA_026826555.1. Classification (NCBI taxonomy): domain Eukaryota; kingdom Metazoa; phylum Chordata; class Mammalia; order Cingulata; family Chlamyphoridae; genus Tolypeutes; species Tolypeutes matacus. The sequence continues at coordinate 887,988 of JAKSZT010054472.1, forward strand.
CAAGAAGTGAAGAGGCCAGGGCACTCAACTTACTTTTCAGCAATAATTCGTCTCCTTTGGGATCTGCCAGGAGGGCAGCTGGGGTCCTGTGACTTAAAAAAAAAAAAAAGGCCGAGCGTTAACTAAAAAAAAAACACTTTCTGGCAATTTACAACACAGAGCAAGTCCCTGGCTTATGTGAATTGATTTACGGGCATCACTGAGAGGCCTACGGTCACTTGGGGTCTTGAGAATGACTGAACCAGGCATGAGACCAAAGGAATTCTCTACTCTCCCCATTAGCTGTGGGATTTCCTCCTCTTTTGTTTCCCTTCCCTCCCCCCACCTGTCCTCCCTCCTGCTTAAGGGCATCCTGCCACCTTTCCTGCTTGTCTCCTGTTCCTGGTGGTAGTAACTGAGGGGGTGAATAGGAAAGAGTTAGCCCACGACTGCACTCTGCTTCCCCCATCCAGCCCACTGTGCCTCCAAATTCATCCCTGAAGTCTGGTCCAGCTCTTGTAATGCAATGACCAGGAGACCTAGTGTGCTTTGATCCTACTGGAATCTGTCTGATCATCAGAATCACTGAAGGAACTTTTTAAAACTAAGCAGACCTGGGCCTCACTGCAGGCCCTCTGCATTGGGATTTCTCAGGTAAATGCCAGAAATGTCCTTGAATCATTCAAATAAATGGTTATTGGGAATGCATATCTACTTGAGCTTGTGTATTGGTCCATTATGTAAGGAAAGGCCATTGCCATTTGACATGCATCGGTGTCAGTCCTTTTGAGGTTTGGCGGTGGTGGGAGGGGTGGGGAGAGAAGGCTGTCAGGACTCTAGGTAATGGCCCTTCCCGTTGCTACTAAGTAGAAAAAAATTCCTTGAAAAATAACGACGAGAGACAGGAGGGTGTGGGGGAGCAGGAATCTTTGTTCAACTTGGCAATCACTGGGGAAAGGAGAGATGGGCCTAGCTAAAACCAAAGGGAAATGGCAGCTGCATCCCTGAAACCCTGAGCAGGACACAGAGCAAGAGGGAGCAGCCCTGGGCCTGGGGGTGTCCTGGAGCTCGCCCTTGGAGGAGGGCCTCGCCCCTCAAATGTTCTTGTCTTTTCAGCTGGACCCCTGCCTCACACGGCAAGGAGGAGTCCCTGCGCCCAGCCTGAGGCAGCGGAGCAAATCCCCCTCTGTCTGCTATGCCAAGCAACCCTGGCAGATGTGCCTCTGGTACCTCAGCCTGGACTAGGTTTGGATTTTTCTTCTTCACTCTCACTGTATCCCAGCATCCTGCACCAAGCCTGGCTATGCTCAACCAATACTTGTGACTCCTCAAAGTGAATACCTATTTAAATTAAGGATTAACAATGAGTTAGGAACTGTGCTAGCTCACTTACATTATCTCATTCAATCTGTACAACAACTCTAGAAGGTAGATACTATTATTATCCCCATTTTAGGGATGAAGCAGAGGCAAAGTGAGATCAAGTACTTTGCCCAAGGTTCACGGCTTGCAAGAGAGTCAGGATTGGGACCCAGGCAGATGCCTGGGTTTCCCTGCTCAGTGGTCCTGCTTCCACTCTTCCATGGCCCACATGGCCTGCAGGTTTTTTTCCAAGAGTTAGCACCTAAACTTAGGAAGCATCATGGCTCACACGGGCTTTTGTGAGTGACTTCAGAGCCTGACCCTAATGTATGACACTATCCCATAGGAAAATGTGCTCATCATTCCAAATTCAAAGCTTTGAAAAGTCCTACTCAAGGAGAGCCAATTGGATCAAAAACACAATTTGGGAGTCTCACTGTTTCTAAACTCTATCCCCTTAAGATCACATTCCCAAGAAATAAAGCCAAAAACTAAATATACTATACTGACTCTTAGGCCCTCTGCCCTCCATTTCTGCCCCCTTCCCTCTCCTTAATACAGTGTTGGGGCAACTCAGAAGTCAGACTGATTCTGGCTACGTCCTGGGTGGGGCAGGACAAGGGTGAAGGGGAGACTGCTCCCAGCAGGCCCTGGCATCTGTGCTATTTCCTGAATGATCCTGCCAACTTTGGACTGAGCTTCCTCCAATTAGCCTCTTAGACCCTTCTAGAGGGGATCCAAATCCCCATGGTGACGAGCACTATTGCCTTGGGGACCTTCCAAAGGGGACATGGGGTGGCCCACAGAACCTCCCAAGACTGTTGTGGACATGAGAAAAGTCCACAGTCCAAAGGCCAGAGAGAGAAGATTGCCCACTTCATTCCTTTCCACTCCAGGTCAAACAAATCCAACTTCTTCAGTCTCCTCTGGGCGAGTGAGGGGAGGACATCCTGGAGAAAACACCAACAAAGCAGTGCTTCATGCAAGCAGACCTGATGGACACATTACAAGGGCACACTACAGCGCAGCCTTCAGAATTATTTTATAGCACTAAGTGAGGAGGAGTGAATCTAAAAGTGTGGGGGCGGGGGGGGGGGGCGGAGAGTAGTGAGTCAGGAAGCCACCACGGTCAGAAGAGGCATCCTTTAGCTCCCTAGGCAAACAAGCCAAGGCCACAGTGCCTTCGTGGAAACAGTTTCCCCCTTCTATTCACCTAAAACCCTTTCTCCACCTAATTTAACAAATGCAAATCCACATTTACTTGGTCCTAGGGTTAAACACTAGCCTAAAAATGTTGGAAGAGTCATGGTTCATCTTGTAGACAAACAAAATCTAAAATGGGAAGCATGTGTGGGCTGTGTGTGTGTGTGTGTGTGTGTATCCTGAGGGTGGTGGCAGTAGTATGTTTGTATGCATGTGTGTGGTGTGTGTGTGTGTATGTGGCATGTTTTGGTATGTGTTTGGTGTCTTATGCGTTAGTGTATATGGTGTATGTGGTGTGTAAAGGGCATTGTGTGGTGGGTGCATAGTGTGGTTATCTGGGCATGTGGTGTTTTGTGAGTGGGTGCTCTGTGTGTAGCTTGGTATGGTATGGGGGTGGTGATGACTATGGTTGTGTGTGTGGTATGTGTTGCATGGTGGTGATAAAGTGTGTGTGGTGTGTATGTGTGTGTGTTGTCTGGTGTGTGTGTGGCATGGTAATTGGTGATGACAGGGTGTATGGTGTGTATGTGTGTGTTATGTGGTGTGTATGTTTGTGGTGTGTTATATGTTGTGTGTGTATGTGTGTGTGTGTGGCATGGTGAGAGGCAGAGCAAGCAGCCTGCAGGAACAACTGCTAGCTTCTACTTAATTAAGTGAACCAGCACAATATGGGTGAAAGCAAACATCCTTCAATATGTCTCTCCTGACATACATTCTCTGCCGCAGATGAAGTCAAGCAGACATCCTACATTGGTGAAAGAAATGATAGATGACAAAGGCTCTCTGGACGTATTTGTAAGGAAACCATGCGTGTGTTAGTCTTTGTGTCCCTGGAAACACAATTGGTCTTATGTGCAAACAGAAACGTGAAGTGTTACATCAGGAAAATGGGAAGACCCACTTGTGCTAACTCTTCCCCTCCCCTCTGGGCAACCCGCCCACATGCTAATGTGCTTGAATTAGAACCTCTGTTTTTCTTATATTAACTTAAAAATAAATCCTTTTCATTGAAGATGAAAACCCACAAATCATGGATTCACAGCTTATATATTTTCAAATGAACACACCTATGTAACTAGCACCTGGATAAAGAAACAGAATATTTCTAACATTCCAAAAGTTTCTCCCAAGTCCCTTTCCAGACACTACCCTTTCTCAAGAGAACCATTATTCTGACTTCAAACACCATCGATTACTTAGTGTTTTTGTATGCATTTTGTATATGAATGGAATCATACATTAGATACACTTTTGTGTCTGGCTTCTTTGTCCAACATTATATTTGTGAAACTCACCCATGTCGCTGGGTAAAGTTGTAGATCTTTCATTCTCATTGCTGTGTAGAATTCTATCCTGTAAATATACAACAAATATTTATCCATTTTAATGTGGGTGGGCCTTTGGGTGGTTTACAGGAATTTTGGTGCTATTAGCAATAGTGTTCTGTGAACATTGTAGGTTATGTCTTTGGTGAATGTATGTGCATGGAATTGCGAGGTCATAGGATATATCTATACCCACCCGTTCATCTATCTATATGTTGGTTTATCTATCCCCTTCTATCTATCTGTCTTCTATCTATCTATATATCCATCCATCCATCCAGCTGGCAAATATCTTTCTAAAATAATTGTACCTATTTGCACTCCCATCTCCCAGTAGTGGTGTATGACAGTTACGATTACTCCACATCCTCATTAATACATGATATCTTCTATCTTTTACACTTTAGTTATTCTGGTGGGTGTGTACTAAATTAATCTTTATCACTTTTTAAAACACAAGTAATTCTGTCATGGCAGAACAATAAGAAAAGGCTGATATGTAAAAAATAAAAATTTAAAAAAATTTCTTACATAATCAGAAATAGTAATTATTAATGATTTCCCTCTATTTTCCTTTCTAGGCTGGGGAGATACTGCTTATTATATGTGCCTGTTTCAAATTATTTTGTGACTCCCAAAAAGAGGAATATTATGTTTGTAAATGAATCTATTCCTCTGAGTGTGATACCCTTTGCATTAAATTCAGTTGAGGGGCCTTTAATTAGATTACTCAGTAAGATTGCTTTAGTGCTTTTGATTGGATTATGTCAGTGAGGTGTGACTCAAGTTGAGTCTTTGTCCCCTTGCTAGGTCTGATATAAATGGAAACACAAAGAAAGACTCACTCAGACAGACACAGGAAAAGGAAGCTCTGCCATGTGAGAGAAAACACTCCAGTTTTGCCCACAGCTGAGCTGCAAGGAGAGTAGCCTTAAGAGATAAGCCTTATGCCAGGTGAGAGAGGACTTGAGGATCACTTAAGCACAAAGCCCACAAAAGGCTGGGCCCACAGAGCAGCTAAAGAGGAGATGAAATTTACGCGTGGTAGCTTGCAGCTGAAATTGGGAAGAAAGCAGAGCAGTTGAGCCTGAGAGAGGAATCTCAGAGGGGAAGGCAGAGACCAGGCAGAGATTACTCACCATCTTGCTTCAACATGTGGCAGCTGACTTCAGATAGAAAGCACCTCTTATAGTGCCTTCAGTTGGACTTTTCACGGCCTTGGAACTGTATATTTTTATCCCAAATAAGTATCTTTTATAAAAGCCAGCACATTTCTGGTACTTTGCATTGACATCCCTCTTGTCAAACTAAAACATTATAGAATATAAACTTTAATAAGTTATTCTCACTTGATTCAAATGCCTCATAGTGCTGTAATGGATTTATTTTTCTTTGTGCTGAAAAACTTCCTGGAGTGCTTTCAAAGACAGTTATTGTGCATCAAGATTTTTGAGGTCTTATAATCCTGAGATTTTCTTAAGAATAACTTTACTTACTTTCATGTTTAATAATAATTTTAAGTTGATATAAAATTCCAGGTTCAAAGTTCTTTTCCTTCAATTCTCTGAAAATATTGCATCAAATTTTATTATTGAGCAATATGTTGTCAATCTGTTCTTTGCAGGTGTCTGGCTATATATTTCTCTTTGCATCTTAATTTCACTACACTGTGTCCATCTTCTGTTTGTTAGTCTTTTTTTTTTTTAACAAATCAATTTTATTGATACATATTGATACATATTAATAAAGCATACATCCATCCAAAATGTACAATCAGTGGTATTCAGTATAATCACATAGTTGTGCATTCATCACTTCAGTCATTTTAGAGCATTTTCATTATTCCAATAACAAGAAAAACAAAAACCAAAAACCAAAGAAACAAACAAAACTTATTACCTCTCAGTCTGTTTGTTTTTATCTTACCAAATTATACTGACACCTTCTAGTCAACCAAGATGATGGCATAAGACACTCCAGGATGCCATTCTCCAACAGAAACTTTGAATGACTTGCAAAAATTGGCAGAGCCATTTTCCTCAAAACTCTGAAAAACAGTTATAGGGATATAGTAACTGGACAAGCGCTGAGTGAAAAAAATGTAGCTTTTAACATGGCCTTTCACGTTATCCTCCCTGGTTTTCTATTGATAAAGACATTTTCTTATTTTTATGGGTTTTAAAAAAGCATATTATTAGAATTGTGGTAGAAGAGAAGATAAAAATGTGGCCTCAAATTGCCACCTTGAGCAGAGAACTGCTATTTACTTTCCAATAAGATGCTGTGTCATTTCTGGGATAGAGATCATTCCATAAGTCCCAAAACTGTATTAACATGCTAGCATGAACTAGTGCATTGAGCAAGGCCCAGATCTGCTGAACTCTTCTCTGTCCTACCTGAGCATATACCTGACATTAATTTATACTTTAGGGGCATTTCTAGGTGTTCATCTGTCCGATCAGCAAGACTATCTATTTCTAAATGTCATTAATCTATTAAGGAAGCTCAGCACAATATAACCAGAGCAGAATGTTGCCTAAGGAAAAATAAAAATAATAACACCTTTCTCATTTCTGTGGAATTGACAATTCTAAAATCGTCAGTATCTGTAAGTGGAATGTCAGAACCAAAAAAAAAATTCAAAATCCTAAAAATTTACAGTTTTGTTAAATAGGGAATAAATCATTGCTCATCTTCCATGTCTGGGTTGACAGGTGATTTTAAGCACATACTCCTCCGAACATGTTCATAGTGACTTTTGCTGCCCTTTTTTCTTGGTTGGTTTTCAGATGTTGAGAATGAAATATTTTTATCTTCGTCCTGGTTGGCACTTTTTTGCTTGTGTTTCCCCTTTTAATGAGAACATCTCAATGGACTGTGGAACACCTAAGTCATTGGGGGAAAATAAGCTCTTAACAGTTAGGAGGAGGGATGGGTGTGGGCGAGAATCTCCAGGCAGGATGGAAGGGCACAGACTTTGAGGCTGGACTTGGGATTGAATCTTGGCACTGCCGCTTACCAGCTTGTGGTCTTGGGCAAGGTGCCTTTTTGGAATCTCAATTTCTTTATATGAAAAAAATAGGTATAATCACGCCCATCCTACAGGGTTATTTTGAGATGTTGTAGATAAAAGTTTCTGTTACATAATAAAGATGCTAAAAAGGCTAGCTCTTTCTTCCTTCTCTCAATTCCAGATAGCTTTGTCCTTGGTGGTATAAAGAATGCATTTCTTTAACCCTCAATCTAGTTTCCCTGCTTTATCCTTCCAAAAAAGTATTTGTGAGAAACCATGGGAAGGCAATCTATCATAATATTTTTTCTTTTTCAAAGATCCTATTTCATTAGTCTCAAATGGAATTCCAACAACTTTCCACCTGTGGCCAGAGTGTGGACATGATGTCTGGAGCTTCAACAGCTATCTTGAGACCAGGAAATGGCAATAAGTTAGGAAACCACACACTAAGGTGAAGGAATAAAAATATTGAAGGCATCCAGGACATGGATGGCCTTGTATAGATGCCTGTCAACCTTGGACTGCCTACCTCAGGACTTCATATTACATGAGAAAATATAAAAACCTATTATATTGTTTAAGTTGCCGTTATTTTGGCTAAAAGTAATTCCTAACTAATGCAGAATTTGTGTTCAGTTGCAAAATTTAAAGTGCATGTTAATAAACCAATTTAATGTACACACAGCACTGTTGTGTGGGCATATGTGCATAAATTTATGTTCCAGAAAATAGGAGAGGGATGATCGAACTGGATTGGAGTGAGCATTAAGGCAAATGCTGTGAGATGACATCAAATAGATCATGCAGAGCCTAACAGCCCATTGTAAGGATTTGGAAATTATTTTAAGTAATAATAAGTCATGATATTATTTGCACTTTTAAATTTCTGGTGTTGTTTTGTTTAAAGAAAGGATTGTGGAAGGGTGAGAGCAAGTATAGAAGATGTTTTGGAGACTGCTGATACAGTGAAGGCAAGAAGAAATGGTACTTTGTATTAAGGTGCTGGCAATGACAGCACATTAGGAAGAAAGTGGTTGAATTCAAGATACATTTTGGAAGTAGCACCAGCAATGTTTTTTTTTTTTTTTTTTTCTTCATTGTTTTGCTACAGAGATTAAGGGATGGGTGTCATCAAGATGACACACAAGTTCTAATAACTGAGCAGAGGTTCTCAGTTCTTAAAACTGAGTATGATTTAAGGACATGGGGTAGGAATAGGGAGATTAGTGTATTTGGGAAGGTAGGGGATTAAGAGGTTTTTTTTTGTTTTTTTTTGTTTGTTTGTTTGTTTTTTTAGATACATAAAGTTTGAGATGCCTGAGATATACAAGCGTCAATATTGAATAGTCAGGGAAGCGACTGTGGCTCAATCAGTAGGGCTCCTGTTTACCATATGGGAGGCCCTGGGTTCGGTTCCCGGGGCCTCCTGGTGAAGGCAAGCCCACCTGTACAGCGTGGTTAGCTGACCCAGCAAGCACAAGCAGCAAGGGGGGGATAAATGAATAAATAAATAAAATCTTTAAAAAAAAAAATATTGAATAGTCAGTTGGTTATATTATTCTAGACTTCAGGGAAGAGGTTAATTTGGGGGAAGAGATAAATTTGGGGGTCATTGATTTAAGATGGCATCTAAAGCCATGGGATTGGATGAGAACACTGAAGAAAATAAATATGGATGGAGAAGAGATTCTAAACTGAACCCAGAGTTCGATTCTTTAAAATATGGATAGAGTAGGATTCAACAAAGTAGACTGAAAAGGAATGGCCATTGAGACAAGAGGAAAAGCACGAATGTGGAAGCCAAGAGAAGAGATTGTTTGCAGAAAGGAGTAGCTAAACATGTGAATACTGTTGAGAGGTCAAGGGAAGGCAGGACAATAGAGTGTTCATTGGATTTGGCAAGATGGAGTTCATCATTGACATTGACAAGAATGAATAAGAGGTGAGGAAGTGAAGGGAGCATGTGAAGATAACTCTTTTGAGTTTCCCAATGAAATACAGGAAATACGAAGTATACCTGTATGATGATGGGATGGATCCCGTAGAGAAAGAGAGAGATTGATGATATGTGAGACGAGTAACTGAATGAATGAAATCCTCAAGAAGTTGAGACAGAGTGTAAGATGCAGAGCACAGGTTGATTTTGATAGGAGAAGAGACGTTTTATACTTTTGCAAATAATGTTACAACAACCACCTCTTTATATTAATATTTTACCACATCTCTAATATTTCCTTAAGAAAAACTACCAGGGTCAAAGCCTAGTAATAGGAACATTTTAAAGGTTCTGGACACATTTGTAAAACTTTGTCCAGAAAGGTCATATCAACGAACACTCATCATTAATGAATAAATGCTTGTTTCACCATATATTCACCAATGTCAGTTGTCAGTATTAATTTATAATTATTGATAAACTGATAAATATCTTATTTTTATTTTGCATTTCTTTGAATATTCAAAAATATTTTTTAATCATTATGATTTTTCTTTTGTGAACTATTTGCTGTCTTTTGTAAAATTTTTTTCCTTATGGGGCATTGATAATTTCAGAAATAAATAAGTTTTTACATGTTAATAATTGCTCCTTATGCTATGTTTGCAACATTATTTCCCAGATTGCTGTTTGCATTTTAAATTTTGTTCATGATGTTGTTCTATAAATTTTTCCTTTGTGATTTCTTCATCGACTTTATCATTAGAAAATCTTTTTATTCCAAGAAACAATCTTTAAAGAATGGCTTTTAAAGCATGAGAATGCCATGATCCGGCTTTCCCTGTACCTCATTACTATGGACATAAATGGAGCAGTTCACCTAACCCCACTGCATTTTCAGCTCCAGGAAATGAAACATTTCCAAAGAAAATGTGTCATATTTCATGTCTGCTAAACTGAAAAAAAAAAAAAAAAAAGTGGCAAACAAGAAAACCTAAATAATCTACACCAGAATAATTGGCCACAGAAATCTTAACAAGCAAAATTTTTGCAATATCAAAGCAAGGCCAAGTAACAATCAACCCACATCTTAAAGCACAAGATACTGCATAAAGTTTCTTTTTTGTGTGTAAACTTCCTTTTCAGTTGCTTTATGAAATATTTTATCTAGAGAAATTTCTGGTCAGTGGTCCTTAACTTACTTGCTTCCTCCCTCCCTCTTTTCTTTCCTTCCTTCCTTCCTTCCTTCCTTCCTTCCTTCCTTCCTTCCTTCCTTCCTTCCTTCCTCCCTCCCTCCCTCCCTCCCTCCCTCCCTCCCTCTTTTCCTTCCTTACATCCATCTTTTGTGTTCTTCATATGAAGTTATAAGAGATGGAAAATTCCTCTGCCCTATAGCACTGGTGGAAGAAAAAAGCACGAACCAGGCATGGGTATCCACTTCTTCCCACTATGTAGGTAGTAAGGCCAATCTAGAGGAAGACTCACTAGCTTGATGTCCAGAAGAATATCAAGCCCCTCACGGTCTGGGTGACAGTGAAGTACATTTCTTGAAGGATTTCTTCTAAGGAACTATTTTCTGCCCCTCTCACCTCCTTGGCCCTCCTCCTCTTCCCCATCTGGTACCACCACTGGACATGGGCAAGGCAGCCCCTGCCCTGGACCCCACATTTCAGAAGGCCTGTTCTTGCTTTCCTTTGACCTTACCCTTCCCTAAGAATCTATAGGTCAATAGATTCCCTAAGAATCGATAGGTCAATGGGTATGCCTCTCTAGAGCCTGCCTCTTCCTTAAGACAATGCTTCAAGTAGTTGGGACACAAGAAAGCTCTGAGCCTGGTCATAGCCTGCATGGGCATCTTTTCTGAGACTAGCCTCTGGTGTTAGGGACTCACCTTAGGTCTGAATGGTGGTAGCCAAGGGAGGGTTTTTGCAAGGGTACAATGGAGCTCTAACTCATGGGCTTGGACCTGTGAGCTTGGCTCCATGCAGGTGAATGACATCCCTCATGGTTTAGGGACAGAGCCAGGATGAAAAGAGAAAGGGTGCAGGTGTCAGGCCAGAGGCTGGGGCAGTGACCACTTGCCTTGCATCATTGCACACTGGTACCTAACTCTGAGGAATCTGGGAATTTTAAATTTGCCAAACCTTGTCTTCCAGTTTGCTGTGAAGATATATTTGTCAAGGTAGGAGGATATTACATATTTTACTTAATAGTCTGTTCACTTGATTTATAGCTTTTAAATATTTAGTTGTAAGGTGTATGCACCTCAGTTTTCCCTTTTGCATTGGACCCTGCAAATGTTAGGATGGGTCTGCCCACATCCACTCCTCCATCTAGTTTCTCTTTTTCGGCTTCCTTCCCTTTTCAGCCAGTCTTCTCCTCTCCTCTGGGCTGTAACCTCCAATAGGATTTGCTGAGTTCTGGTACTGACCTTCAGGATAGGTGGAGTTGCCATGTCCCTCTCTGGTTCTCTGCTTGTCCTGGATTATCTCACCACCATGCAAGCTTGAGAATCCTGTACATAATACTGGCTATTTTCTGGACCAAAAACAGAAACCTCCAAGTGGAGTTGAAACATTAATTAGTAAGTGAGCAAATGAAAATAAATGCTAAACACCATTCCGATAGTCTCAGGTGTGTTCCTCACATATAATTGCTCTGGTCAATTCATTGCCTACCTCTGACTGCCCTTCCTTTCTCATATCATCATGGGGGGCGCGGGGTGGAGAAGGTAAGGGGGTAGGGACAGGCAACTTGTTTGTCCACACTGTGGTTTTCTTATGATCTCCAGAATGATTTTCTTCATTTCCACTGCCAGGGTTTCTATAGGCCTGTGGTTCTCAAACGTGAGCATGCATCAGAATCACCAGGAGGGCTTGTTAAAACATCTGCTGGATCCCAACCTGAGTTACTGAATCCATAGGTATGTTGGGATGAGGCTCAAGAATTTGCATTTCTAACCATTTCCCAGATTATGCAGATGCTGCTGGTCCAGGCACCACACTCTGAGAAACCCTGCTAGAGGCCATCAGGTTTGTTAGATTTTCTGTTTGAATCTCCATTGCTAATATGAAATCACTTTCAACCTGTGGTCCCTGAGGAGACCCTGGCTGAGCTCAGAATGTTGCCCGGAGGCATGAAAAGTGACTTGGGACCAAAGCTCCTGTCCCATGTAACCCCTGCCTCCAGGGCCAGGCGGTTGGCTTAGCTCGCTGTGGCAGGAGAGTTCTCCCACAGAGGCAACTTGAGCCTCAACTTGGCAGAATATAAAACAGCCTTGGCCATCCCCTTTCCTGCAAGCTCCTTTTTAATTGCATAAAGCTGGGTGGCCTTCACACAAATTGTTTGTATAGCAAAGGAAAAGAGATAAATTCTGTAACCTCCAAAGACGGATCTCTTTTTTCCCCACGGCCTCCTGAGAAGCAATGCCCAAAGGAACAAACATTGTGTGTGGGAAACCAGAGAGGAGATCTGGAGGGTGGCCTGGAGAGGCCAAAGAGGGAGCGGCTTGCTACAAAGAGTAAATGTCTCCAGATCTGCTTAAAACATGTCCTGCTGTGTGAGAGTTCATCAGCTGAAATTCCATAAGTGACAGCAGTCTAAATCTCCTGGCCATGATTTCTCCGACCGGGCTATAATCACACAGAAAGAAAAATCTTGGCTCTAATTGCTTAGTTATAGCAATAAGTCCAAAAAAAAATGGCCCTTAAATTGAGCCTTTGGGGATTTGCATCTTACAGGGACAAGGAATTCTCTTCTTTCTTAACACCTAACCACACAGGCTTCAGAGCACCAGTCGGGGTGCCCGGAACTTAGTCTTTACTTGCCCACCTTCTCCAGTGCAAAACTATAGACCAAATCATTGATTTGGTTTTCCAGCCCCACCTTTTCCAAATGACTTTTGTTGTGGGTTGCTCTGAGTCTATCCTGCATCTGCCATGCTGTGAGATCCTCCCCTGCAATGACACAATTTCAGTTTCTTAATAAATAATAGTAATAATAGGTGCTATCAATTGAGCGTGAACTATACATCAGTGCCCATGCCAAGCTCTCTTCATTAATGATCTAATATAATCCTCACAATGAACCTAGGAGATGGGATTTATCGCCCCCAATAGACAGGTGAGGAAACCAAGTCTCAGGAGTTAAATAACTTTCTCAAGATCACACAGCCAGCAAGAGGCAGAGCCTTGATGAAAACCCAAGCTTGTATCAAAGCCTGGGCTCTTATATTTTGCAATTGATAAATGGTTACTAATTTGTCAATCAATTTATCTATATATTTGTAACAGAGAATTTCAGAGGTAGGTTCTAATGCCCAAAATAATTTAAAAACAAGAAACTTACTTAACTAAGCCCTCCATTCCCCAACCAAGTTAACTGAATTGTTACAGTTTAATCAATACTCAATCAATACTCAATTACTTGCATTATAGGCCGTAGCATTAGTAGAAATGAAAATTATGAAGAAGCAATATAACTGTGTTTGGGATGAGACTCTGCTACATGGAAATGTGGCATGAAGAATAGGGAAGTCTATCCTGAGGGGTATAGCTGCTGGGAGCAAAGCCGCGCTATTTCCACAAGTTCCTGTATCTCCTATTTTTTTCTGTAGCCTGTCTCCCCAGGCATACCAGGTTGCACGCTAAGTTTCATTTCTTTGCAAAGCCAAGTCCATGTTCTTATCATCTTATTAGCTTCACATTCAGAGCATATGTGTACATATATGTATGTATGGTGAGCAATTACATGGGATGGTGTGTATGTGAGAAGAGTGTCTGCACACAGTGTTTCCTTCCTGCTATAGCCAAAAGGGATGTAGGAAGTGCTAGGCTGGGTGAGACTCCTGTTCACGCAGTGGAGCCTTGTGAGAGGTAAGTTGCCTTCAATGCCAAGGTCAAAAGGTTAGGAGCAGTCTCCAGATACCCTAACCTACTGCAGAGCTTCATCTTATGATTCCCTCCCATTTTCTAAAGTCTTCTCAAGTGTTTGTTTTTAGCCTGTAATAGTTTAGGGGAGTAATAATTCTGAGGTTAACTCTATCCTTCCTTTCTTAAAAATTCACTTTAGATAAGTGTTTCAAACATCAAGATGCCCTGGAGGAAATGCCTCAGAATTAAAAATTAAAACCCTGCTTTTAGATTTGAAATACCTACATTGTCACACTTAAGCTGAGGAGGACTTTCCGCCCAAATAATTAGGTGAATTTACATAGGAAACCCTCTACCCCAGTCTTTACACATAAACATGCTTTAAAAAAATAAAAGGAAACGTAAAGTCCTGGTTGAATTCAAAAACAAGAAAAGGAATCTTCGAGGACCAGAGATAAAGGGGGCTCCTTAGTGGTGAGGGCGAGCTAGCCCCTCGTGTCATGGTGGCGTGCAGCCCAGACGTGCGGCTTAGAGGAAACGGCGTTAAAGCTCACGTAGGGGTAGAAGTCATCTCACCTTGTGAGTCAGACGGGAGTTAGAACTGGGTTCTCAGGACGGAGCTGAGAAGCAAAACGGCTATGTAAATGGGGTCAAGAAAATCTCCACCCTATTCTAAGAATTTAGCCCAGGATTAGGGCTCCCTGCCCTGGACCATGGGTGGAAAGAGTGCACTGAGGGAGAGTCAGACTCTAACTCTGTGGCACATGACAGGGCCATGGAGCCTAATTCTTGCATTACAGGCAGCGTGGATGACGTGGCGTGTGGGAACCCAGAGACTATGCTACAAACCTGTCCTGGACTGGCAGACCCTGTCCTGCCAGATTCTGGGCAGAGGCAAATATAGGGAGACTTCTAAATAATCTCCTCATTAGTCCATTGAACAGAGGGAGCGCATCGCCTCACAGCCTTGCTCCTCAAGCATTGCAAACATCCTGGAGCTTTAAGGAAAGCCTGCAGGATCTATGGAGATGTACGGTCTCTGCCTGTTTTCATTTCCAATCCTGAAGGCTTGGGTTACTGCCAACCCCCGCAACCCCTAGGAAAATGGCCACAGCCAACTGGTCATCTTTCTGTCTCCTTGTGGTAAACCTCTTCCTAGTCTCTTTTTTAGAAGCATTAACAACTGTATTCCAATACTCAATCCTGGGTTCCCAGAGTATGGCTAAAGAGACATATGAACATGCAACGACCAAGTCCAGCTTCCTCTTGTGACAGTCATTTGAGGCCCTGTGTTCCAAAAAAGTTCTGTCAAGTCTCTGCAGGCCAAACGATACTATTCCAAGACCCACCACGTTTGCCTGAAATTATTCCTTTGGTTCTGCCTTTAACCATGAAGTTCTTATTTATTTCCCATGTGGAAGTAATATCTCTTCTCCTTAATTCCCATACCCCTTTACCTCTATTTCTCTTGTGGCTTGTGTCACTTTCTTTCTTTTTTAAATATCTAAACAATAGTGCTTTATTGATTAAAATTTAGTTTTATTGGATACAAAACTTCTGTGTAAAATAAGTGTTTTAAAAATTCATTTCTGTAGGTAGAGTCATGTCACTTTCTTGCTGTATGTTTCTCTTTATGCATCTGCCTCCTCTTTCTTCCTAATGATAAGGTTCTTGATTCCAAGTCCAGGGATCTTTTCTCTAAACCACATTCTTTCTATCTTTGTGTTTCTATATTTCATAGAGTTATAGAAAGTAAACACATAAACAAAAACTACATCTTTTTCCCTTTCATATTTTGAAACCACTCTCTTCCTTGTCTTTTGGTACCAGGGGTCCATGTTTATTTATGAGTGACTCCGTTTCTTCTTCAGACAAGGTTTTATTACTAATAATCTATAATAGTTATTTTTTTAAAGCCATAGAGATTTTTTTACCTATTAAAGTGGATAATATAGTGTATGTGCTTGGGGTGGGGGATGTCCATTTTTGTCACTCCTTCTCTTAGAATAAGGAAATGGGGCTGGGCCACAGGAACTTTTTAGTTCTTGCTTCAAATGTTACTGAAGCAAATAAAGACCAATATAAGGCAGATGAGAAAAGACAAGCTGAGTTTCAAGAAGCTAGCCGCGGTGCCCCACCTTCTTGTTTAGGGCAGGACAGAACTTTGATCTTTTCTTTAGTGTTACTCACTGTTTACTTCTCATGACTTTCTTTGCCTGCTCTTTCCCACTTCTCACCAACAATCGACAAAGCTTCTTCCAGTTAGTCACTCCCTGAGATGGAAAATACATTCAGCCTCTGGGAGCCAAGGGTAAGGAGAGGGTCAGTTTGAAACAAAATATCAGAATGACTAGAAGATGTTTTAGCCAGGGAGCTTCTGGTTTCTGAGAACAGAAATCCTTTCAAGGAAGTTCAAAGGTATAGGGGGTTTATTATAAGAATGCTCAGGAACTCCACAGACACACAGTTGCAGGAATGACAACAGGGATTCTGGGAAATGGAAAGTCATTAGAAGAGTCCATCTAGCTGCCTTTTGCTTACATGCTCACTTCATCTTTCTTTGCCTGAAGACCCTCCTCTCTGCTCACTCATCTACTTGCAGGTGGTTACCATGGCCACCTTCAAATAGTTATTCCATTCCCTGAGTCTATACGACCTTCCATTCACTTCCCCATAATAATCAACTCAATTTCTGGGTCTCAATTCCAAGTGCTTAGAAGAGTTAATCTGATTAATCTTGCTTGGATCAAGTGTCTTTCCTTTGTCTAATATGTGCCATGAGATCATTGCCAGGAAGATGGGACCTGAGGCATGTATGGGTTGGACAGCATTTTAGGAGATGTAGATGAGGAGAAAATCTCCAGTATAGACGGAAAGATTCAAGGCTAGTATGCACTCCAGACAAGCTTGAATATGAATCAAACCAATATGCCCAGCTCTACAATGAACTAGGTAGGCTCAGGTTCCTCTTTTCAGATTAATTTCTTTATTGACTGATGAGACTGAAAGGGACAAAGTGTTTGGAATGGTCCAGTCAATAGCCTATTGTCATATAATCACCACATCAAGGGGCTTTGACTCCAAGGCACAAGAGAAAATTTCTTCCTGTGCATGATTCACAGACCCTCCATTGGAAATATTTTGAATTACAGTTTCTTATTCAATTTAGATTTTAAAAAAGTTTGTTTTTCTGAGAATACTCTCTTCCCAAACATATTTATTGAGGTTTAACAATTATCCTCTTAGCTTTTCATGGACTGGTAATTGAGAATGGAATTGCAAAGCATTTGACCTCCTCAAAAGTTTGAAAGGAAGAGCTGCAGTGATGGTCTTTACTTGAGTGGTTTCCTGGATTATGGCTTCTTTTGGGCAGATACTCTGTCTTGCCCTCAATGTCCTCTGAAAGTATTTGAATCATTGCATCCATCATTTAGAATGTCAGCAAATAGGTTTGTCAGCTGGCACCACTGGACTACTGATGGATGGACTGGGTGATTGAATGAAGACTGTGAGGTAATAGATTAGTAGCAGAAACCACAAAAAACAAACAAAACAAACAAACAAAAAAACCCAGCAATCACAACTATCCCAGTAGCTACTTATCAGCACTCCCTAGCATTTTGTATTCATTATATTGTTTAATTCTCACACACAAAAATATGAGCGTGGCATTGTCCTTACTACATAGAGGAAAAACTTAGACGACTTTATTTTTTATTTCTTTCGTCCTGGCCAGATAGTGGTCTTAGTGTGTGTCTATACAATGCCCAACAGCAAGTCAATTTAGAAAATGCAACAGTCTGGGGTCGGATGTGGCTCAACTGGTTGGGCGTCTGTCTCCCATATGGAGGGACCCAGGTTCGATCCCCGGGACCTCCCGGTAAAAAAAAAAAAAAAAAAAAATGCAACAGTCCACAAAGAGTCCAGCTAATAAGGGGGTCTTACATAAGAACAGAAGTCTGATGAACTAGTTTTTATTTGTGTTGTGGGTCTTTGCTTAAATATTCCAGTGGTTATCTGTCACTATTACTATTTACAATTTAGCATCTTCCTGTGTCTGTAGAAAGTAAAATGGAGACTTTCAGTTCTAGGCCTTTTTGGGCTACGCACCCTATCGCTGAATTCAAAACTATATATAACATTTATTCCATTAAACTGCAGACATGATCAGGGTCTCATAAAAGAAAGAGAAGAAAATATCTGTGGCTAGTTATAAATGAAAATCAGGGTATGAGTTCCAGTAAGTTGCATAAAAACAATAATGGCAAGGCCATTTTTCTTCCACATAATGTAAACCAGAAAATCTTTAAAACCAGAATTCCAAAGTGTTCAAGTCACTCTTTAATGACTTTATATAATAAAGAAAAATAAATTTCTCATGACTAAAAATATTATTTATGATTTCCCACTCATAAAAACTGTGTTATTGATCACTCTGTTCTAGTAAATATTTTATATCTCATTAATATTTAAAGTGACATTAGTATTCTCAATATGAAACTAGAGTTAGGAATGATGACATTTTCATTGTTTCACATACACCTTATATATAATTTTCCAGAATTTTTTGTTCACATTAGCTATCTCAAGTGTGACAAAATCAATGTGATCTACTAGACAAAAATGTGAGTTGGGAATTTTTTAACTCTGGGGTGTCACCATGAATTTCCAGTGGAATCTAAATCTTCCTCCTTTCCATTGTCTACAGCTTTGAAATAGGATGTGTGTCCAAATCAAGGCATCATCAGAAGATGCTTTCTCCCTGAGCTGTAGCTGTGGGCCATCAGGCACATGGCAGGGCACAATGGTTGTGTCTGCTAATCTCTTTTTCTGTGGTTCCATTGATTTCAGCTTCTGGTTCCTGGGGCCTTCTCCTTTAGCTTCTGGCATTTTTCATCTGTCTCTAGAACATGTAACAGTGGCTTTCTATTCTTCTGTTTATAAAGGACTCTAGTAAGAGGATTAATACTTCCCTGGGTCACCCAATCTAACCAAAAGCCCTTAAATGAAGTAATTTAATAAAAGGTCCCACCTACAATAGGTTTGCACCCACAGGAATGGATTAGCCCAAAGGACATGATTCTCTGGGGTTCACAAAAGCTTCAAACTGCCACAGGACCCATGACCTCTGGTTTCCTTCCAATTTCTCCCTATTTGAATGAGAATGTTTATCCTGTGCCTGTCCTTCCATTGTCTACTGGAAGCAGATAACTTGTCTCCTTGGTTTAACAGGTCCACAGAGAGAGGGAAATTGTTCCCCAGGACAGATCACATCCATAACCTATTTTGATGAGACTTTGTAATTAGCATTGTTTCTGAAATGACTTAAGGCTTTTTGAATGTTGAAACGAAATGAATACATTTTGCATGAAGAAAGAACATGCCTTTTGGGGGGTTCAGAGGGTGGGGTGTGGTGGTTTGGAGCTGTATATACCCCATAAAAACATGGTCTTAAACTTAACCCATTCCTGTGGGTGTGAATTCATTTTAAGTAGGACATTTTGATGTAGTTACTTTTGTTAAGATGTGGACCAACCCAACCAGGATGAGTCTTAATCCTGTTACCAGAGTCCCTTATAAACAAATGAAATTCAAACACAGACAGAGAAAGTCACAGGAAGCAAGAAGTTGAAGGTCAATGAACTCGGAAAAGAAGGGGAGGCCAGGAGAGGTCACCATGTGCATTGCCATGTGACAAACGAGGTCAGGACCAAGGATTACTGGCAGCCAGCTCCAGAACGCCAGTGTTCGGGAAGAAAGCATCCCTTGATGGCATCTTGATTTGGGCTTTTTCCTAGCCTCAAAACCATGAGCGAATAAATTCCCATTGTTTATGCCAACCCATTGCAAGATATTTGCTTGAGCAGCCAAGAAAACTAAAACAGGATGTATACTTGTTGTTTTTTTTTAAATAATGAATTTGATCTTGTGATATTCTCATTGTGCAGGGTCCATTTATTTATTTCATCATAGGAGAAAGATAGTGCCATGCTACAGAAAACACAGGTTGAACTGAACTGTTTTTAAATCCAGGTTCCATCACTTACTAGTTTGTGACCTTGGTCAAAAGAGCCTCTTTGAGCTTCAATTTTTCTCATCTATAAAATGGGAAAAACAATGATCCCCCAGGAAATTGGTGAGGATTAAAAATATATAAGTAAAATATCTGGCAAAAAAGCTTTCAGGAGGCAGTGCTCTTTTCCTACTATATGATGTAAAATGTTGTAATCAACAATTCCCAATGGTTTGGAGGGAAAAAACCTCCTGTTTCATGAAGATTTTTCAAGACTGAAAGACTCCTGCTTTCTTGGTGCAAGCATGGTAAATAAAGTGATTTTTCTCCCTTTTTTCCTTTATTCCACCTGTTCACCTTTTTATTCATTTATTCACAAGACATATACTGATTGTCTATTAAGTTTTAGGAATATTTGAGAAAAAACAATGTAGGGGGTAGGTAGAGGTAGGATATCTCTTGATGCTATAATATCATTAGGAAATTTAGTTTTTTCTTTCTTAAATAGATATGAAAATAAAAATAAATTTAAAATTTCTAGCAGTCATAACTGGTACAAATCTAGGCAGGTTATGGGAGTCCAGAGGGTGGGCTCCCTAGTCTAAATCTCCCACTTTCAAGAATGAGCATTGTTATCTTTATTTTGTTATCAGTATCTAACTTCCTGTTTGGTGGGGAGATATTTGGTGTTGAGATTTGAATTCTAAAATGTGTGAGGAGCAAAGAGTCAGGGAAGGTGATTCTCTATTATTTTCGCTGTAGGAGTTACCAAAGTTAATTATTAGGAGAGTAACGTCATATAATTCCTAAGTCATCATCAGAATAAACATGATTCTCCTAGATATAGCTCCATGTCATTTTGTTTAATTAATGTTTTTGAATGCTGTTGAATCACTTTGATGATGACCCTACTGAAATTGATTAAGGTCTATGTTAGGAGGGTTACTGAAATGGCCAATGGAAAACAAAAGATGTCACCTCATTAAGCACAGGGAAAACCTATCCGAAGCACCACATCTATAACCACTGTTCCTGAGTACTGGAAACCCTGGGACTTAGACTTATGGTCACAACAAACCGTCAGGACTAGAAGAACCTTATTCTTTGCTGTCCTATCAAAATGGGCCATTGGCTATCATGGTTTCCAGGTCAGTAAAGAGTCAGCAGTGCCTTTGCTTAAGGTTTTGTGCATATTCTACTCTCCCTCTCTTGCATTCTGGAGAAACAGCTTCAAGGCCCCTATGTTTAAGAGGACAGATCAGTTCTCCCATACCTAAGAACCCCTTAGGACCATTCAAGTCATGGTTTGGTTGAGACGTGAGACAAAAACAATCTTTTGCCCTTGCAGAAATTAGTTCTGTTGTCTCTCTTGCCTTTTAAAGTCATTAAGAGTATGCTAAGCAACTTGGGATGTCCTGCCAGTGACATTTACGTTTAATTTGAACAATCTAGAAAAGGTTTCTTAATTGGGCAAGATCCTTCTGACCTTTTGTTGATATTCTGATCTATTTGTAAACCGGCATGTTTCTGTAAATATGGTTGATACACACAGGTAAACAAAGTCCACTATGGTTGGAGGCTAATCACTACAAAAGCAGACATAGATTGTATTTGAAATGATGGGAAGCCTGGAAAAGGGTCTACAGCCTTCAAAGTTTTTATATCTGTCTTCAGTTCCTGAGTATTATCATTGTGAGACAAGCTCACTGGGGGTGAGAAATGCATGCCAACATGACAAAAACCAGGACTTAAGTCTAGACTGGAGCAGTGGACAGAGCAGAGGACAGAGAGTCAGGAGGCCAGAGTCCTCCACTTAACACTGCCATTAATTTTCTGAGTGAAACTGAACACAAAGTGAGACAGTTGGTCTGGACCGTCATCTATGGTCTGTGGGCCACATTAGCTCATTGCCTGTTTTTGTAAGCAAAATTTTACTGAAACTGTGGAAACTCAGTCATTTTTTTAGGGTACTGTCTAAGGCTGCTTGTGCACTACAAAGGCAGAGTTGAATAGCTATGACAGAAACCATTTGACCCTAACTTCTAAAATCTTTGCAATCTGGCCCTTTATAGAAAATGTTTCTTTAACCTTGGTCTAATGTTTTTCCATTATTCAAGCTCTCAATGTCACCCTTCTTCTATCTCTTGAACTGATCTTTTTCTGTAAGCATGCTATGGGTAGTAAGTGTTTCACAGTGTCTCATAAATTGGATAACTACTTATTTTCTATTGAAACCCAACGTACAAGTACGTGACAATAAATGTGACTTCAAGGCAAAGAATCAAAACTTAAAGGAAAAGGAAAATAAGATGGAAGGTGATGGTCAAGGTGAGGACTTGAGGAGTTTGGTGATATGAGAGAGGAGTGCTTGGCACACCCTGGGCTGTTTTACCAAATTCCCTCTTTTGGAATTCTTCAGGAGCAGGGCCTGCTTCCCATGCATAATTATATGGGTTGTGTAATGGGGAAGTTCCAAATTCAGCAATGTTAATGGAATGCAGCTGGACCAGCTGGTTGGCAGAGGGGGTTTCCCCTCTGGGAGAATCTGCTGTGATTCATACATGCAGGACGACTGCAGGGAGGTTCTGAGGAATAAGGGGTGGGGAGAGAGTGCGCCGAGAAAGGGATGGGCGAATTGACACCAAGATTCTATAAGCATTTCCCATGACCAGTGCTTTGTGCTAGCACTACAGAGAATAGTAAGGTTACTAGGATAAAGGATAAAGGATAACACTCTCCACACTGAGAAGTTTAGACCACAGGCTAGCCAAGGACTCAAAGACAAAGGCACAACTTCAGAGAGAATCAGAAAAAGGACCATCAGGAAAAGCAGAGTAAGATGGATGGAATTATTTTTTCAAAGAAAAATATATGTAGAAGGATGCTTACACTCTATCCAAATCCCACAGGGTATATCTAACTCCTAGCAAAGCCTGGATATGTTCATCCTAAAAAAATGCTGTTGAAAATAAGCACATGGTTTTTACTTCTCATCGTGGTAAGCAAGGTCCTTCAGGTTCTGTTCATTTCGTACTTTCCAGCTCCATCACTCACCTCTGTACAATTCCTGGTCCGTATCTCAGCCACACTGAACCTTTTCCACTTCCTTTAATATACCACATTCTCTCTGACCTCCAGGCCTTTGTCACGCTGATCTCTCTGACTAGAATGCCCTCTGTGGTACGTCTGCCCCACCTACTCCCATTTCTACCTGTCCTTTGAATCTCACTCAGTCCATGCATCCTCTCCTCCTGGAAACCTCCTCTGATTCCCAGGGCTAGGTTAGGTTCCCTTCTTAAATATTTCCACAATATCAGGTATTTCCCCGATTGTACTGCATGGTCATTTCCAGTGCACTTTTAATTAGTTTGAGTTCCCTCAGAAACAGAATCTGAGAGAAGGATTTGAGTGCATGTACTTTATTTGAGAGGTGATCCTAGGGGGGAAAAACACGCCAAATGTCAGGGGAGTAAGATAGAAAAAGGAAGGTGGAAAATAAATGAGTCTATATGAAGTTATCACAGGGGTATCAGGAGCTTGATTCCTCTGTGGAAATCTGGGAGTCAGCTTAAAACAGGCACCACAGGGTAATCTCATGTGCAGGGTGAAGAAGCATGTGCATTATTCAGTGATTGAGGGTTGCTCTCAGTGAGAGGAGGGAGCTGATCCTCTGGCACTTCTGGACTTCTGTGCGGGAACATAAAGTGGACTTTGGGGATCAGAGAAAACCCCCCTGCAAGGCAATGCAGGTGCTGGCAATTGGAAGTTAGACTGGTGTGCTCGGAGGAGGTTAGGGCAAGTAGTTATGGGAGAAGCATTGACAGCTACATTTTCCATATCACATATTAGATTCCAATTCCCAGAGCCCAGGATAGTGTGTCAATAAATACTGATGAGTGAATGAATGAATGAATGAATGAATGAGGCATTGAGGCAAGTGACTGAGAAAAGACCATACTGGGAAGGAATGCTTTAATGTAAGGGGAGAGGAAGAGAAAGGGAGTGAAAGAATAAAAAGAATAAAAATTTCCATTGGAAAGAGACAGAATAAAAAGAAATAACCAGAACACTGAGAAGGAAACCCAAATGGTAAAATAAAAATTTTCATCCAAACTGACTGACCAAATATAGTAAGAGAAATAATTCATATTTCCATGTTCTTGACGTTGCTTATATTGATCTAGATTATTTCCACTTCTACTTGAATAGAACTTATAATTTCTTACCTCATGTTAGATGATTTGTTTTTCCCTGAGGGTCCTGGGGAACTTTGGGCCCTAATGAATTTCACTTTTTTCTTTCTGGGCAAATACCCAATGTGACAAAATCTTTTGTATCCTGATTTTACTTTCTGGTGCATTTAGCTTGAAGACAACTCTGAACTTCTTTACAAATTTATTATCTAAGACTACCAATTAACTCTGAAGATGTATCTCTATGTTGTATCATCTAGGTGACTCATTTATATTAACATTGAATTGGAGATGGCTGGCCCTTACTGAATAGTGCAGAGATTTAGCTGGATAGTTTTATGGTGGGATTCTCTGATGCAGAGCAAATTAGAAGTGTAAGATGTGCTCCTGTTTTTTCATCTTAAATTTGGATTACATTTGTAAAAGAGAAGGGCCAAAAGAGATGAGAAGTAGAGAAATTCAAGAACAAATAATGTATTATACTTTTGAAGGTTAAAATGTGCTTTTAATGTAAGAAGAAAAAAGGCTGGGTTTAAAAATCATTCTATTTAGGTTCCAGGCCACCTAGCATCCCTCTGAGTTTCTGTCAGAGGTGGTAGTCTTAGCCTATTCCAATCTATTCAGGAATTAGGTCTGTCACCAAGGACCTACAGATCTAGATTCATGGGGTTCAGACTTAATTTTTGTTTTTATAGGTGCTTGCTGGCATAAAATTTGCATAGTTCATGTCAGCATTTTCTCAGTATAGAAGCTAAAGTGATGAGCTATTCAAATTTTAAGCTGCTCTTGAATTTTTAAAGTCAAGTCTTTGGACATTTCCTGCCATTCAATAATGGGACAAATGACCTGCCATTCTGCTTATGCTGAGCCGTGAAGCAGAACCCTGAAGAGAACAGCCCTGACCCAGAGTCGAGGCACTGAAACCGAGGGTGGCAGATACTGGAGGGGGGCTAGAGAGAAAGCAGAAGGAATAAGGTCAAGGTAGGGGAGGAGGCATGTGAGGAGACACTGACTGGGAGCAGGGGCCCAGGACGGTGCCAGTCAGAACTCTGGGCACTGAAAAGGGTCCACAAGGAGCTGTGCAGTAGAAAATGCGTCGAGGACTGTGCTAGGCCCTTGTGAGCAGCTCAGCAAACACCATTTCTTTCTCTGTCATCAGGCCTGCCTCCAACAACCCTAATGGTACAGAACCAGGCGTTCAGAGTCAGCGGGACTCCAACACATTCTCTTGGCAAATGGTTCCCTCAATTCAATCCAATAATCAAAAAGTAATTGTCACCTAACTGTGCATCTGGCATTATGTTGGCCAGCATTAACAAGTGAAGACATTGCTATTTCACTTAACTGATTTTCTGATGCTCTGCCTTAGTCAGAACTATAGGGCAGGGACAGAGATGTAGAAAAAGGCAAATATCTCCCCTCTCACTGTTGCAAAAACCCTGGACTTGATGGAGATGCATTACCCTAAGGGAAAAGAAATAGGTCCTTCACTTGGCAGACTGCTCAACTGAGTGAACCTTAAGAACACCAGAAAAATTGCCCAGCCTGGTCCCAGAAGCTGTTCTCTTTTGGGGCAAATATTACAACTTTTTAAGCATTTAGGTGAGAAAATAATGCCATTATGAACTTAATTCCATGGACCATTGTGTACAAACTATATTTTAAAGAGATGTTCATGAAGCAAAAACCTCAGGGTCAACCTAAGCTTCTGTAGTTAAAACCATTCGCTTACGATTTTCAGCTTCTAGAGAGAGAGGGAAAAAAAGAGAAAAACACAAAGAAGATACAGCAGATTCAGCTCGTTCTACTAATACATGTTGCCAAACTCAGTATTACCTTCATCCATGTATCATTTTAAGTATGCCAGGTAATAAGGTTCCTTCTGCTTTGATGAAAGAGTCAGGAAATGACTATAAATGATACTCTGTGAAATATCAGCTGAATTTTCTTAGTGCTCCATGCCTTCAGTTATAAATGCCTTCCTCTTTATACCTTTCATGCAGTATCCTGTCCATCTTTGGGTGTTGATTGTCTTCATGTGTTTTAAGGCTCTTAACCCATCCCTTTCTGCAGCCATTCAGTCCTTTAATATATCTTGGTCTCTTACCTTCCTAATAAAGTGTTAAGTAGGGAATGGAAGTACAAATATCCCAAAAGGAAAAAAATTTAAAAAGTACAGAGATTTTGCCTCAGAGTGAAGGTCAGCCATGAAACCTACTCAAGCATCTGCTTTAGGATATGTGGCCAACATGGCAAAAGGGTGATTTCAAAGTTCCCCCAAGAGCTGAGCAGCTGTGGCAGTTCTGAACGTTATCTCTTTAGCAATCTTGCTAAGGTCTCAAAGGGCGAGCAGGTACCTCCCCGTGCCCCACCTTTTTTGCACATTTCCATACATGGCCGGCCATCTGAGGTTCTCTAATAGGTGAGAACAAACAATACCTCCTCTCATTGCCAAGTGTCTGCTTATATGAGACTGAAAAGCAAAAAACATTAATCATGAGCAATCTATTAATAAATATTGATTAACACCTCTGATATACCTAATACTGCATAGCTAATTGTAGGCTGACCAACTGTCCTGGCTTGCCAAGGACTGAGCAGTTTCCTTGGAGTGTGGGACTTGCAGTACTAAATTCTGGGAAGTCTAAGAAAATTAGCCGGTAACCTTTCAGGGGACAAAGAAAAGGAAATGGGAGACAGATCTCTTCCTATAGACAGCTTAAAATCTTCTGCAGAATCAACCCTTATAAAAAGTTGACCAATCATTTGAACAAGAAAGTTAAAACCTCATAGAAGAGATTGGAGATTCCAAGCGAAACTTCCAGAAATGAAATTAGAGAAATTTCAAAATTTTATTGTGGAGTGAGTAGGAACACAAGCTCAGGCACAACAGAAATTTTCAGCAAATGAATGCTTTATTATTTGTATGGTGCAAAGGGTCCAAAAGAGCAGGGGAAGAGATCCCATCGTGACTCATTTCCTGGGGAGGCCAAACTCTCTGGGCCAGAGTCAGTGGATGGCAGCTACGCATGCCCATTTCGCTTTGGAAGGAGAGACACCTACACTGTCCGAGGGCAGGGCATTTATACAACTCTACAGGAAGGGGCCCTGCCACTGAGAGTTCTGGCCTGTTAAGCAGCTGGGACTGCTTGTTCCAGTTCCTGGGTTTAAGGTAGGGTCAGACCTTATCATTAGACCTAACATCTCCCTGTGCTGCAGAAAGGAAACATGCTGAGGCATGCAATAGAAAAGGAGGCGGGGATAGGTGTGGCCTGGCAGATGGCCACTAGGCATGTCGCTAGGTATGGCAGTGACTTCCCCAGCACTTGTTTTACAATATATTAATATCCACACTGCTGCCTAATAACCTCCTATTGTATTCCGTCTCAATGGAAAATCAAATTTTGGGATATGGAGAGGGAAATACTCTAGAAAGCATAGTCTAGACCTCTTTTTTTGGGAATATGACTGCCATTGCCATTTCCGGGGCATCATGGTAGTGTTTCTAAGTGACCAGAAAGCATTGATTTTATGAATTAATCACAAAAGAAACCTCAATATCATGGAGATATGTAATTCTACTTCCCCCATTAGCAGAATCAGAGATGTGATGACTAAATAAGGTTCCCAGATCTTAGTTTAATTGACTCTGACCTGAGGCCAAATTTAAAATTTAGGGTTAAATGCTGTCAAATTTCATTTAACTTCTGGTTTCACTGCAATCGAGTAGGCATTACCTGGTGAGTCTAACATTTTCTTAGATAGTTTTGTTCTTAGCTGATGCATCATCTCAAAAACAATACAATGGATGCAGCATATGTTAAGTGTAGAAGAAGAGAGAAAGATGCAGTGGGAAACAGACTTTTGAGATCTCTCATCAATCCCGCAACCTTAGAGTTATAAGGGCACAGTTCCATTGGAGAGTGCCCACAGGAATTGCTGGGAGGGTGAAAAATTACCTTATTTGTAGAGACATTTATAGGGTTGGAAGGCAAGGACCCCTTGCAGATCACCCACTGATCTGCCAGCCAGCCAGGATCATGTACCATTTGGAAATGGGAGGTGAAATTTGCCTTGTATCTACTCCAGGGCTGGAAATAAAAATTCATAAAATTGAGAATACTTAAATATCTTCAAAGCACCATCTCCTTATATCAAGACAGAAAGATCTTACTGATAGCTAAGACTATTTCTTGGCTAGGCAAGAAAATCATAGATTTATAGAATGGGGGAGCTAGATAGGACTGTAAATAATACCTCATTCAAAATAAAGATGAAAACAGATGACTTTCGGCTATCTATTGCTGTGTGACAAATCACCCCCAATTTAGTGGTTAAAAACAACAATCATTTTATTATCTCTCACAGTTTCTCTGGGTCAGGAATTCGAGAAGGGTTTAGCTGGGTGGTTTTTTTCTGCAGGTGCAGTCTGGAGGGAGCAGGAGCCGGAGCAGCAGGGGTGAGCTAAAGCAACTGGAGGCTGGCCGTGGTTTTTCTCTTCATGTAGTTCTATTTAGGGCCTCTCCATGTGGGCTAGCTTGAGCTTTCTCATGCATGGTGGGCTCAGGGCAGTTGTACTTTGAAATCAGAGCATGAATCCAAAGTAAATGTCCTGAGAGAACCTGGGAGGAAGCTGTGCTGCCTTTTATAACCTGGCCTCTGAAGCCCTGTGGTAATACTTCCAGCGTAGGGTGAAGCACGCCCAGATTCGAGGGGAGGGAACACAGACCCCACTTCCTCATGGGAGGAGCGAAAAAGCCACATTGGAAGAGGAACTGGTGGGGTGGGAGATACTGCAGTGGCTACCTTTAGAAAATAAAATCTGCCACACAGATTATTCAGTAACATTTAGGACATAAGTTTTTCTTCTGCGTAAACACAGTTTTAAATGTGCCCTCTCTGGGTACCTTTGAATATTTCTGGGCCTCTTAATATTCAAGATCTTTGTTATATTTTGGCAGAAATACCATGTCTTTTTCTACCAAAGCTATTTATCATGCCTAGAGCTCAGCCTGTCCTCTAAACTGACTTGGGTTTTGTATTGGCTTATATTACGTTCATAAGATATACCATAAAATAAATAATTTGAATCATTGGTAACAAATGTCACCAATGGTAGAGACTATACAGAAGAGGACCATCAGGTTGACTACAGAAAAAATTAAAACTTTAGTATGTCCAAAATTCAATAAAGCAAATCGAGAGATGTTAAAACTGAGAAACCTTTGCAATATTATAAAAGACAAATAATTGAAATCTTTAATACATGAAGAGCATGTACAAGTAAATTAAAAAGGATAAACACCCAACAGAAAAAAAAACAAACTATAAACCGCTAATCCCTCAAGTAAGAAAATACTTAATTTTGTTAATATTTTCTTTAATAAAAATACTGATAGACTATCTTATTTTTGCCTATCAAATCTGAGAAGATTAAAAAGAATTTATAATACCCGCATGGGCCCAAGTGTGGGGAATTGGGCTCTCCTACAAACTGCCAGTGAAAGGAGAAATCACCACAATTTTTCTCTGAAGGGCAGTTTGGCAATAGGCATGGAAAGCCTTTTTTAGGGATTGAATTGTGTCCCCCACAAAATACATGTTCAAGTTTTAGTCCACATTCCTATGGATTTGAACCCATTTGTAAATAAGAACTTTGAAGATATCATTATCAGTGGGTGAGGACTCATTTGTGAATAGGATCTTCAAAGATCTGTTTAGATGAGGCCAAATTGAATTAGGGTGGGCCTTAATCCATGTATCTAAAGTCCAAGTAAGGCAGGGGTTCTTAACCAGGGTACATGAGCTTGAATTGAAATTCAAAAAAACATTATTCTTGTGGGGACGTTTTGGTGCGGGGGTGATATATTTGTTAAATAATACACAGTATAGTGTGGACTTAAAAAGGGGTCTGTGGTTTTCACCTGACTGGCAAGGGAGTCTGAGGAACAAAAAAGGTTAAGAACTCCTGATATAAGGAGAGGAAATTTACACAGAGATACAGACAACTGGGCTGGAAAAGTAGAGGCCAGAAGGAGAAGCCATATGACAGAAGCAGAGATGCAATCCCAAGGATTGCAGCAAGCCAGCATCAGCTGACTTTCTAGGAGAAAGCCTAGCCTGTAGAGACCTTGATTTGGGGCTTTTAACCTCTAAAACCATGAAACAATAAATTTCCTTTCTGTAAGCCAATGTATTGGGTGGTATTTGTCATAGCAGCACTGACAAACTAAGGCAGCTTTGATCCAGCAATTTCTTATCTGGGGGCTCAAACCATGAAAATAAGGGGACATGAGCACACAAATTCATGGCTAGGAATATTATTTCCAGTATTATTTATATTAGGGAAAATTAGAAATTAGCAAATTAGCGATAATGATTACAATGGAGTTCTCTGCAACATTTCTGGAAGATTTTTTTCTCTTTTTTGAAAGCTGTTCACAATATATTTTTAAGTAAAAAGACAAGGCACTTTTCAAAACAACAAGTATAATGTAATTCTCTATATGTGTATGTGTATGTATCTATCTCCAGGAAAAAAAAAAAAAAAGAAGGATGGCATGATATAAATACATCCACATTTTATCAGATATTATTTCTGAATAGTATGATTATGGATGGTTGTAACAGAATCTATTTATCTAGGTTTCTTTCAAATGAATATATACCATACTATTTATTTTAAATTCTTCATTCAAATGTGACAATTAAACTTTAGAATTATAATTATACATTATAATTATGTATAATTATAAAATATATTCTAATTGCAAAATTTTAAGCAATATTAAGTATTTAAAATAAAATCCCTTTTCACCATTAAATTATTTCCTAAAGAAAAAAAATTAGGCAATCTTCCTTCCCTCATCTTTCGCAAACACAATCCAGATATAGTTAAATACACACACCAGTGGATATAGGAGATATCTGAACACAATGTGTTAACTGCCTATTTTCACAGTTTATTGGGTCCTGAGGCAAGCCAGAAAACCACAAAGCAACCGAAAAGGCAGGGTCTGGTTGACTGACTGGTGTGGCCATCATGAAATGCCCTGCCAGGGAGAAGCATCTAGAAGCTTGGATTGCCATATTTTAATCTCGAAGCCTGTAGTTCCACCCAGGATGATACATTGTTGACAGTGGAAGAAAGAGAGCCTGAGACACAGAGTGCCAGGCACACGGGAGCCAGCTTGGCCTTGAAGGCCAGACCAGGAGGCATTGCTCCAATGGAAGCCATAGGAGTGAAAATTCACCCTCCTAAGGCTGATGGGTGAAGATTGAAGCCAAATTTCACCTTAGGTTAAACCTGAGTCGTTTTCACAAAGCTCTGCCAAAATCAGTGCATTTTTCATCAGTATATAAACTGCTTCAGAAAGCTTTTGTTTAGTCTCCTTTCTGCCCTCGTATTTTCAGAGCTTACAAGTAAAACAAGCCTGCAAGCATGAATTTCCCCTGAGTGTTTTCACCATCACCTGTGAAAAGCGTTTTAGGTTCCCTGATAAGAATCTGTTTATGTAGGTAATCTCTGCTGCAGGAAATGTGGGATCTTCTGCCGACTGATTGCAAAGGGATGGCTTGCATCTCAGAATGTACAGGCTTGACCATCAGAATCCTCCTGGAGTCTGTCCCCTGGCCCCTTGGAGCATATCCAGGACATAACCAATTTCTTTACTCTTCATTCTCCTCAAATATGAATGAACACAGAAGAAGAAATACTCTGATGATATTGGAAAAAAGAAAAACTTTATAGATGTTTCTGTTACATTTGTATGAGACAATGTAGCGGTTTTAAGGAATGAAGACATACAGGGATTTACAAGAGATTTGGGGGAAACAAATTAAAATGAAAAGAGCTATGGAACTACAAATCAATTTGCTAGTACCAAGAGAAAGGTCTATTGTTTCTTCTGTTAGGTACCTTAATATGTTGCTTCAGCTGGTATCTTCCAGTGCTACTTCAAGAACCATCTAACTTTCTGCATTTTAAGCAGTGTATAGGTACAACACATAAGCTCTAACATGGCCAAATAAGAATCTTGATTCTCCCAGGCCTGGGCACTGGTTCCGTACATACATAGGTCATAAAGACCATCTGCTCATCTCTGCCATTAGAAGGCAGTACAGTGGGATGATAAGGAGGACAGGCTTTGGAGCAGAGGCCTGAGTTTGGGTGCCAGCTCTGGTCCTTATTATATCGTTGTTTTTAGCAAGCTCCTTAGCCTCTCAGTCTTTCTCATCTATAGAATGGAGATGATAACAACGTCTATCTCATAGAGCTAGTGTGAATATTAAATAAACGATGTATATAAATTCTCAGTACAATGCCAGGTAGGTAGCGCTTTATAAATGTTTGCTATTCAAATCTCTTTCCCATACCGATGGCAAAGGGTACCACTCGCCTGTGTTTGCAATGCCACCTCCCACTCATCTTTGCTTGTTGCAATCTTTGCAGCTCACAGAACATGACTCGGTCAGTACCTCTCCCCTCTTCAGTTTTACTCTGATATTTGTCATTGCCTTTCTCCATTCCAGATAGTAAACCCCATCAAGACAGAGAATTGTGTGTTATCTTTGTTCACAGAAATTGGGGGGCACGCCTGGGAGTCAGACGGGACATGGTATGGGGAAGGTTGTGGAATCAATTTTGTATAAATCTCAAAGGGCGAGGTTTCAGAGTTGTAAAGGAAAGCCCAGAGAAAGGGAAGAGCCTTCTTGAGGACACAGAGCCACCTTCTGCTGAAGCTGGAATAACCATCCGTCTTCTGGCAGTAAAATCCCATTTTGCCTGCCGGGGAACCTTCTGGAGCCTGCTTTCTCTAAGCCTATTACTCATTGTTCACGTATTCTGTTCACTAAGTGGTTAGTGCTAAGATGTGTTTGCACTCATTTCTGCTCTTGGGTTTGGCCCAGGGGAGCTGGTCTCCACAAAGGCGACTGGCCTCAGCCCAGTTCCCTGACAAAATGGTTCTGGATTGTCATTTGGTGTTTGCAGACTTCTTAGATGACACTAACAAGTAGTGCAAGAAGCTGGATGTGCTGGATGCTCTGCATCCAAGTCGTCAAGCCACGTAGATTCTGGGAGACATTCAGCCCTTGGCAACCGTTTGACTTGGCCTGCAGCTTGATGCCATGTTGGTGCCATGTTACGTTTGCCAGTCTGCTCAATAAAGGAAGATTCAGGGCTGCTTCTGGGACTGCCAATCAGGGTTTAACTTTCCATCCTGTATGAGTAAGTCTTGGTGTCACAGCTCTCTCTTTTAAATTAAAATAACCAAGTGTTTAAATATTCATGCCTTGCTTATTTCAGTATATTTAATTTATTATGTATCACTTTTCTTGGGTTTTATATAAACTTGCCTGAGGACTTTTTTTTTTTCCAGTTTGAGTTCTGGCAGGATGTTCCTTTTTCCTTGGCAGAGTGTTGATTAGTTAAAGAAAATAAAAAGGTCTGCCTAGCTAAGAAGATAAATTTTTTTACAGATTGCCTTTGCACTGTAATAAAAATTATATTATAGTAATTATCACCACCATTAATTAATCTTTAGTGAACATAATGTGGTGCCTAACACGAGGGGCCATTAAAACATCTGCTTCAGTTTATTCCCAAAGCTGGAAACCATCCCTTCAGCTCTTCTACCCAGCTCTTTTCTAATCATTTAAGATGCTAGAAATGAAGGAGAGATCGGTCTCTTTCTTCCTGCCCATTTCTCCCTCTGGTAAATCATATCTTCCTTCTATCTTTTTGCCAAACAGGTCTTTACCAAATTCTACCTTGTAATGCTCTTGGTTTGGAAGCTGTGATAAGAGGGCTGTGTCTCAGATCTGAGGAGTCGCTAACTCCTCTTTCCTCAAGCCTGAGTTTTGGGAAGTGAAAACTTTATGCAAATATAAAACACTATTGAGTTGGGCATAGTTGTAGAATTGAGGCCAGGTCGAGGGTGCAGGGGAGGGATGGATTGTTCAAGAATATTTACTGTGATTTGTTTGATATTTTAAAATCATATTATATATAATTAAATTTAATTTATACAATGTATAAAAAAACATTATTGAGGCTGGGTTGAGGCTCAGAACTCATATTGATACATAAGAGCCTTTTCTGCCCCCACTAAAACAATTGATTAAGATTCAAGAGCGTATTTATAAGAGCCCTTCAAACTGTGGCTCTTGGAGGTGTATTTTTCTCTTTTAAAAAGTCATAAGGTCCTGTAATACCCAATTTCAAAATACATAAATAACAATCCCTTGAATTTTGAGTTAATTAAAAATTATAGACTTTGTCCCCCCCACACACACACACCATAAACTTGTACTTGCCTCCACAGTCTTTTGCCACTGCCCACACAGCATCTGCTAGAACCTAGAAACAAGTTTCAGTATTAGCCTGAGAAAATAACAAAACAAAGTTAGAAATTTAAATTAGCTGCCAAAATCGAAATCATATGTCACTCCTCTGCTCAAAAACATTATATAAGCAGTAACAGGAGAAGGAAAGAAAAGAGAAACAAAGAAGGAGGGAGGCAGAGAGGGACAGAGAGAGAAAAAGAGAGAAGGAAAGGAAGATGGGAGGAAGGGTGGAAGGAAAGAAGGGTGACTGAACTAAGTCGAAACTTAAGAAATGTATAAGAACTGTATGAAAGAAATTTTGAGGGTTACTGTAAAATGCAAAAGATTTTTAATAATAGGGAGAGATCTAAGTAATATTTTAAATAAATAATATTTGGAAAAGGTAAATTTTCTCTTAAATACTTTTTAAATTTAATGCATTTAATCTTAAAATGAAATGTTTCAGAGAACTTGAAAAAAGGATTCAAAATTTTCTGTTATCTACAAGACTAATTAGTAAAGAACAATGAATGCATTTTTTAAAAAAATTAATAAAGGGATACTTGTATTGCCAGCTATGAAATTAAAGCAACACAACCATTAATAGTATTACTGGGGAGCAGGTGTACCTCAGTGGTTGAGTCCCTGCTTTGCACTTACCAGGTCCCAGGTTCAATCCCCGAAACCTCCTAAAAAATAAAAAAATAGTGTTATTGACACAAGAATGAATAAAGAAGAAAGAAAAGCTCATAAACAAGCATTCATGTATATAAAAAAATGTTTATGTGACAAAGAAAACTTCAGACAAGTGAGGAAAGGTGTATTATTTAACTCTTGGTTTAGGAAAACTATTTGGTATTGAATTTACTTCCTGTGGCTGCCCTAACAATTTACTACAAACTTGCTGGCTTAAAACAACAGAAATGTATTCTCTCACACAGTTCTTGAGGCCGGAAGTCTGAAATAAGTTTCACTGGGCTGAAGTCAATGTGTCAGCAGGGTGCGCTCCCTCTAGAGGCCCTTGGGGAGAATCCATCCATTCCTGGCCTCTTCTGGCTCCTGGAGGGTGCCAGCTCCCCTTCACTTGTAGCCACATCACTCCAATCTCTGCCTCAGTGATCGTATGGCCTCCTCCTCTTCCATGTGTGTTAAATCTCTCTCTGCATCTTTCTTACAGGGAGACCTGTAATTGCATTTAGGACCCACCCGGATAATCCAGGATAACCTCCCCATGGCAAGATCCTTAATTTAATCATGTCTGCAAAGATGCTTACTCCTTATAAAGTAACATTTACAGGTTCCAGGGATTAGGACCTGATATCTTTTTTTTTTTTCTTTATTTTTAAAGAGTTCTAGATTACATAAAAGTTACATCGAAAATATAGGGGGTGCCCACATACCCTACCATCTCCCCCTGTCACATTTTCCCCTGTAAATAACCTTTCATTAGTGTGGTACATTTGTTACAATTGATGAATGAATATTGAAGCACTACTACTAACCACAGTCTACAGTTTGTGTTATGTTTTACATTTTGCAAGCCACAATTTTATACGTTTTGACAAAATGTATAATGGCTGGTATCGGTCATTGCAATATCATGCAGAACAATACCAATGTCCCCAAAATGCCCCATGTTACACCTATTCTTCCCTCTCCCTACCCTCAGAAGCTTTAGTGACCGCTGCCTTTATATCAAGTTACAAGTTCTTCTAATACTAGGATAATACGTTTACTTTGGTCCATAGCTGAAGTCCCCCCCTTATGTTTGTGCATTCCTCAATCTTGAGGAATTTGGAATAATGATGTTTTGGGATGGTGAGGCCCACTCTGCTTCTGACTGAGAGAGGGCTTAGATCCCATGGGGCAGATGGATGGAACTGTCTTGCTTGCAGCTGTAGACACTTGCTGTTTTTTGGCATGGTTGTTATTCATCATCATCCTTTTGTTAGTTGTCTTGGGTGAGTCTGATGAACTGGAGAGTAGGTGTTGGCTGCAACTCCTCTGAGATTCAGGGCTCAACTGGCATATGAACAGACTGAAGATTTAAGTCTCTGGGACATATATTTAATGAGTAGAGTGCTAATTATAGGTTCAAATAAAAGGGGCAGAAGAACCATGTGTAGGAAAATTATAAATGAATCTAACTCTGTCATATTGGGGATATAAGTTATCATATATTCCAAGGTAAGGAATGGACAGGGTGCCAATTTCCTGGGGTGGTCTGCCCTGCCTATAGTGTTTAGATGTCTCTAGAGCCATCAGGAGCACCCCTGCTTGAAGCATTGTTTACTGTGGCAGTCAGAGAGATCCTCCTGAGATGTGCATAAGCCTAACCTCTGGAATGACCTCCTGACTCACTTTGAAATCTCTTAGCTGTAAAAACTTATTTGCATTTAATATTTCCCCCTTTTGGTCAAGGTCTTTTTCCAAATGTTTCGCTAGCTGGTATTTGGTAATAACCCCTTGGTGCCAGGGAAGCCCATCCCTGGGAGTCATGTTCCACACTGGGGCAAAGGCAGTGAGCTTATATGCGGAGTGTGGTTTAGAGAGAGGCCACATTTGAGTAAAAGGAGGTTTTCAGGAAGTAACTCTTAAGCAATATATATTAATAGGCTAAGTTTCAATTTTACAAGAATAAGATTCATAAGTACAAGCATTAATATCAAGGGCCTAGCATATTAGGACCTGATATCTTTTTCAGTGGCCATTATTAGTTTACTACAGGAGTAAATTAGATTCTTATTTCAGCCTATATTATCAAATAAATTTCTCATGTGTTAAATTTTTAAATAGAAGAATCTAAAGGCAAATAGTTTTCTGATAGAGTGGGGAAGGCCCTACTATGTCTAATAGCAAAGAAAAGATGGATGGTTCTGCTTACGTAGAATTTAAAAACTTGTTTAGGTCTAAAATTACCATAGACAAAATTAAAAAGAAATGACAAATTGGAAAAAGTATTTACAACAGACAAAAAGTTAATATTAAAAGTATGAGGGGCTGTTGCATATATAAAAAGATAAGTATCTTAATAGAAAAATGATCCAAAAACAGGGACAGGTTTTTCACAAAAGAAGAAAAGGTCAATAAATGTAAAAAATTTACCCTTGTAGTAATCAAAAGCAAGTGAAATGTTGATGGTATATTATTTAGGCAACACATTGGCAAAATTTCTAAATTTACAATAATGGCAAAGATATGAGGAAATTGACACTTTTAGAACCTGTTAAACGATATGTTAATGGTGCAACAATTGTGCATATATATAAATCATATATGTGAAGGGCCTTAAAAATGTATACTCTTTTTGAATCAGAAATCATGATTTTAAATTACGGCAATAAATGAAAAACTGCACAAATGGAATGTACATACATGCTTATTACAGCTTCATTAAAACATGGAAATTACACATCCTCTAATACCCCACAATAGAAGATTGGTTAAATAAATTGGGATACACTAGGATGGAATGGAATACTAGGCAGGTTTTAAAAATTCTATCTAATGAGAGGAAAGTGTTCACAATATGTGGCTCATGAAAAGAGCAAGTTACAAAACCATCTGCGTCTGTGATTGTGTCTGAGTGTGCCTGCATGTGTTTGTCTCAGAAATGATGAGTGAAAATGTTAACAGTGATCCTCACTAGAGGTAGGATTTATGAGTGATGCCTCTCTCCATTTTAAAATTATTTAACTGCTTTCAAAAATAGGAAAGAAGAAAACCTAAATGCATATATTTTTAAATTATCTACAGAATAAAGTCAAATCTTCTGGAGGTGGCACATACATGCCCTTTGCGGTCTGTCCCCGTCTACCTTTCCATTTTCATCTCCTTGCACTGCCCATAGCCAGCCCAATGTTGCTATAGCAACACTGAATTTCTTGACCTTCTCTGAACTGGATCCTGTGTTTTCCTAAGTCTGTGTCTTGACACATGTTGTTCCTCCTGCCCCCAATTCCGTTAGATTCCCTGCTTCTCCTTAAAAACCCAGCCCTGGGAGGAAGGCGGAATGTCTTCACTATGTGCCCGGGCAGAGTAAATAGCTTCTTCTTTGCTGCCTCGGCCGTGGGTATGGACTTCAGCGTGCTGTGGTGATAGCTCTATTCTGCTTATATGTTCCCGGCTCTAATTCCCCCCTGGGGACCGTGAGCCCTGTGGAGACGAGTTGGCATCTCTCGGTACACTCAGTGCCCAGCGCCAGCCTAGAGGTGGGGCCTAGACTGCTGCATGTAGAGCCTAAAATGAGAACAGCGATCCCAGGTCACATGGGAAAAGGTACAGGAAAGCACAAGGATGAGGCCCTAAATATTATTAGATGGGTCCGAGGTGAATTTTTAAGTTGGGCATGATTATTTCAACCCCCTGATTTATGCTGGTTGAAATGAAATCAATGCATTTCAAATTTGGTTTGCGTCCCTTGCTTCTTTGGGATTTTTCAGTGTGAAGAAAGCTGTTTTGCTGTTGCTCCTCTTTAACTTATAATTGGTGTGTTAAATGGTGCAATTTTGTTTAGCATATGCTGGTTGTGTTTCAAAAGTCTCGCCTTTTTACAAAATCAGATTCCAGAGCTGAGCTGAAGCAATTGTGCTCTTTGAAGATAATTAGAAACAGCTGGGAAGCAGGTAGGGTCTCAGCACTTCACTTTCCACGAAATGCAGAGAGCAGGTGAGACATAGCAGTCCCTCCAG
The DNA here is from genome assembly GCA_026826555.1 of Tolypeutes matacus. Taxonomy (NCBI): domain Eukaryota; kingdom Metazoa; phylum Chordata; class Mammalia; order Cingulata; family Chlamyphoridae; genus Tolypeutes; species Tolypeutes matacus. Next base: position 926,900 of record JAKSZT010054472.1, read on the forward strand.
GGATTCCTGGGCAGTGGGGCCAAGGAGGGGTCAGGTCACCTGAATTATAATCTTCTATTTTTGGATAAAAAAGGAAAGGAAAGCAGCTTCTGTGGAATGGGGTTGATATGAGCTGCTGGATCTGAAAGGGCAGTGCAGGGGCTGGTGGGGCTGGCGGCAAAACTAAGGACTTAACCTGGGAGCAAAGGCTAATGTGCCATTGAGTTCTGGAGCTCTGCGTGCAGGGTCTAAGCAGGGGACTTGTCCGAAGTAAACCATAGTTAAGTTTAGAACCAAGTAAACAAATGGATAGAACCAAAACTTTATTGTTATTGGGATAAAGATGAGGTGCCAAAGAGCCGTGTACTTTTCCTTTCCAGTAGCAGACGTTTTGTTTGGTGTAGAGGGATCTGTATATGTTAGGCATAGTGGTTGTGGAAGAATTTTTCTCTAGGTTTTAGTTCAGTTATTTTTAAAACTTTGTATTCCCAAAGAAACCCTAGATTTCCTTGCCTGTGCCTCAAATAGAGAGCAGAGCAGAAAGAAGGGTTTGAAACATTTGCGGGCCGGGAGGCAGAACTGCACAGTGGAGAAACATGTGGACAGCAAGGCTGGCCTAGAGTTGGTGCTGGCTTGATAACCTAAGCAGCTGGTCCTTGGGCAAGTCGCAAACTCCAGACCCCAGTTTACTCTTCACTAAGATAAGGGACAGGGGCTAATTCATTGTTTTTTCAAACTTTATTTTAGCAGCGCAATCATCTGAATTCTGTGTTATCTATGAAATAGATAAAAATGGAGCTAGTCTGGCTGAAATGGCAAAAGAGGGACTCCCATTCTGTTAGCCTTTCCCTGGCTTCCTCGCTATTTGGGTGCCCTGAGGAGCCCCAGACCTCTGAGAACATAGCATGACACTGGACTCAACCATGGCTCGTGCCTTCTTTTTTGCTAATAGTACATGTTTTAAAAAAAAGAAATGAATCCCTTATAAAATTGCCTTGTGGCCCATCCGAATGTCTCATTCAAAGTCACCAATCCTGTATATGAACTAATTTAAAAGCAATTTAAATGTTTCCTGAAGTTTTTGAAAACTGAAAACAAATCAAACACTCACATCCTCCCAAAGACATAAACTATCAAAAAGAATTTTAAATGTATCTCCAAAGCTGTCTCCTTCACCTTCAAAAAACACACATGGATAGTGCACCTATGGTAGCTGCTTACAAAGCCCTTTCTTCTCTCACTTCCGCTACCTCCAGGCTCCTCAACTTGGCAGAGAGACAAGTCCCCTCTTCGTCTCCCCGCTTTCCCCTTCGTCATCAGATCTGTCCTCTTCTCTGCCCAGTCCCTCTCTATCCTGTCCACTGGAAATCTGCTGGGTTCTCATTCTTCTTCAGTTTTATTTCCTTTTTCCCATTATAACTCTATGAACTCTATAACAATCCCAGACAGGAAACAACAACCAAGCTTTTAGCTCCATGGGTTTCTTTTTCAAGAGTAGGCATTGAAGAGGGGTTGGGAGAAGACTGCAAACATTTAGAGTTGAGTCTATTCTTTAAAACTCTCTCCTCACTGGTGACCCAAATATCCTTTCATCAAACTCTCTTTCTGATGCCTGCTTTCATTCAAATCATTAAAAACAGACAGCACATCACTGGGATTCCTGGCTCAGAATCACAGGGCAAGATTTGCATTTTGGGAGGTGTTTTCCATGTTCGTTTCCCCTTCATTGCGTTTCTCTTTCTCTTTTCCTTTTTCTGAATCACTAGCCCCTCCTGGGGACCACTCTCCAATGCTACCAATATTTCTGGGGCATGGCAGAGACCAAGAACAGTAGTCTATAGAGTGGTGGATGAGGAGACCTATGGAAAGACCCCTCCCAGGCTCTTGTTCACTGTCCTCTAAAGCTGAATGTTTCTCTTCTTTCTCCTTGAGCTCTCTCTTCTCTCTCTCCCTGACCCATTTCTCATGCCCAACTTTTGCAAGACCTCCCTGGTTCTTTCAAGGGTAATGAGGCTCTTTAATGGGGACTTGGATCTTTTCATCTGAGTTGCCCAATAGGATTCATCAGGCTATGAGTGTATCTGAGGTGGGAGAAGCTGCCCTAGGCGAGGCAGGCCTTAGCTGAGGTCCTCCGATTATTATTTGGGTGTTGATGGGCTGTGAGGCCACAGGACAGCATCTCCTGCTGCTGTGTTCATACTTACCTGTGTCCCATGTGACGGAGACTGTTTCTCAGGTATAGACAATACAGGCTTAAGTTCTTGGCCACACATGAAAGAGCAATATGATCTCCACCCCAACTGCAGAATGACTCTGTGTTTTCCTAATCAGTGTGCCTGGATTTCTTGTCTTTGATACGTGTGGATCCATTTCCGTATGTGTTACTGACTCCTCTGGTGCCATGGTCCCTCACTGCCTCCCCCCTCTACACACACTCCCTCAGGACAAAACAACTGTGTTGCCCAGGTTTTTACAATGCCAGGAGTCCATGGAGTGTGCCCTCTATTCACTGCTTGCCAACACCCTGACCTTTGGCAGATGCAAACCAGCCACAGATCTTTGCTTACCTTTTGCTCCATTGGCAGGGCCATTTGTAAAGGTGGGTAATGGAGGAAATTCTGACATGCAGCAGGTGAGTGTGAAAGTGTTTGTGTGTGTGTGTGAGAGAGAGAAAGAATCAGAGAAAAAGAGAGGGAGAGAGGAGAGAGAGAAAGACTATAAATCTCCCAGTCCTCATTGAGCTGGGTCTGTATTTGTGTAACTCCTCGTTGCCCACAGAGTCCCCAAGTCCCCAGGGCTGGGGAACCAGTTCTGCCTCATTGTAGAGCTGTACACCTGTTGTAAATTGCATCCACCCAACATACTTTCCCCTTCTCCTCCTCTACACACCCCCCTGGGCTAAAACCTAGGCTTTGCATTGGTAAAATCAGACATAGAGGGAGCAGTGGACTTAAGTCAGATGTTCTTGTTCAAATCTGGTACTGCCAGGAGAGGCAGAAAAAGTATCATGGTTGGGTGGTTAATGGTGCAGATGGTGGAGCCAGGTTGTCTGGGTATGAATCCTGTCCCTTTGGCGTCTGTGTTAAGGATTCATTTAAGAGGGCAGGAGTAGAGACCAGTTAGGAAGGTACTGCTGTGAGGCAGGTGAAAGTCTGGCACGTAGCCAGACAAGGATGGTGATGCAGAGATGGTGAAAACTAGATAGATTCAAGATGCCTTTAGAAGGTAATCCAGTAGGGATTTGTGGTGGATTGGATTTGGGAATGAGGGAGAAGAAAGTGTTAAAGTTTTATGTTGTGTAGCGGACAGATGGTGATACCATTCATTGAGATAAGGAGAACTGGAAAAGAATGAGTTGCATAACCTTCAAACACCACTTCATATTGAAGATAATTCATTGCAACCCACATATTATCGCAGTTGTTTTTTCTAAGAGCTTTCTTTATGAGGTAACTAGGGTAAACACAAATGTCCCCATGTGATGGATGAGAAAACAGAGACCACAATGAGAAAGAGCACTGATTCGAAGTCAGAAGCATGGTATTTTGCTCATATGCTATTAAAAATTGCTGGGCGCCTCTGATCATATTAGTTAACTCCTTTGGTGGCCAGCTTCTTTACAAAATGGGGGACTGGGTGAAGTTATCTACAAAGTACCTTCCTATTCTGCCTTCTTAAACTATTACCACTCATTAAGAATTACTTGTGGGTTTGAGTGACACATGCAAAGGTGAGTGCTGATGGAGTTGGGATTTGAACTCAGATTTCCTAATTCCTGGCCCATTGCTCATTGCACCATATGGCCTTGCACTTACTTTTTCCCATTATTCTTTTAAGAGAAAGATGGATATTGCCACCTTGAGCAAGGATATTGGGCAGTGTGACTTATACTTATGCCTATATATGTAAGTTTTGGAAACAGGGCCACGTGAATTAAAAATCCCTTGAATATGTGATGTGTTTATGATTGAGTACCTTAAATATGTTTAAAGTACCTATTCTTCAGGCATCAACACTCTCTATTTCTATTCCCACTGTGACTTTAAGATCTTACCAGATTTAGAAATTCTTCCTTTATGGTGGCTGTTCAGAAACTTTCTTAACCAAGAATGACTCACGAGTTGCTGCCCACAGACCAGAACTTATGCATTCAATCTCGAGTGTAGCAGGAGTAATTCTTAATCTCTTAGGTGTCGAGTATATGGTAGCATAAATCCAGCTATGGAGTGGGAAAAGTAAATACCAAAAAGGCACAGTGGGTTCTTCTAGGCTTTGGCAAGCCAGCAGGAGCTCCCAACACCAAGCAGGAAGTCTGCAACCCGAGAGGAAGAGGAGCACCAGGTTCGCTCTGTGTTCAGCTGTGCCGGGGGCACGCGCTTCCTCCTCGGCGGCCTTTGTAACCTGAATAAGGAAGAGGGAGGGACTCTCTTCCAGACCTGCCTTTTAATCCACCGCTGACTGAAGGACCAGGACACACCTGATCTAGTTAGGCTCTAGCGGCTTCTTTCAAATAACAAACAAGTTCGGCATTTACACTCTGTTTCCATCCCTTTATGTAAATTTCCATCACAATAGCCGCCCTGCTTTTATGGAACTAGGAACAATTTGATAGTTCAGATAAAGGGAGAACCCTTTGAAAGAGGACACCCACTGAAATAACATCCCTGTCAAAGGGGCACGTTTTCCAACATATGATCCCTGTGGATGAGTGTCACAGCACAAAGAAATATGATAGCGACTCCAAATGGTCATTTCTGCACATTTAGATAATGAATTTTAAAGAGATGACCAAAGAGCTGTTGGACAGCCAGAGCTTGCCACCAGCTGGGCAAGGAGACATTGACTTAGCTTGAACAGGGATGGGGAGATGGAGTGTGTGTGTGTGTGTGTGTGTGTGTATGGTGTGGTTGCAGGAGACACACCAGGCCAAAGTGTAATTCCCTTTGGAGGGAAAACACGGGCTTTTGGAGATTCTCAGTGTTGGATTCCATGCATCCAACAGTTTTGAACTGAAAATTCACAAATTTTAGGAAACCTGGCTAATTTCTAAATTGGAAAGAAGAGCAATTCCAACTTATTATAGTCTCTGGAGCAAGGAGTCCCAAATTTGCTATGCATTAGAATCACCAAAAGCACTTGTGAAAATGTAAAATTTCTAAATCCCACCCAGGATTTACTAAACCAGAATCACCCTCTTTCCCCTATTCTCCCCTGAGAGGGAGAACTTAGGCAGGAATCTCAGTGGTTCATGCCCCCAAGTAATTCTGATAAACATGATTAGGGGAACTCAACTCTGAGAACCACTACTCTGCAGGGTGACCTTGGAACAGAGTTTTTGCCACAGTCAGAACAGGGACAATAACCAGAAGTCCTTGCTTAGCTCCATGATTTGTACTTTCTGCCAGCAAATATGTCACAGTACAATGAAAGGTGACTATTTCAGGTTGAGAGGACAGTCTAAATAAGAGAGGAATTTGACGACTAGAATGCTTAAAAGAACTGCGTTGTTTTTCAGCCATTTTAGCCCAGAACTGTTTACTAGCTCTTCAAAGTTGAGCAACACCAAGCCTGCCTGGTTCTCATTTGAAAATTAAGGAGACTTACAAAGAGAATGAACAGCAACAAATCAGAATAAACCAGAAAAAAATCTCCCTTCTTGCTTTGGGGATTCTACCATCTTTCCATATTTTGCTTCAGACTTTGGAGACTGTTTCTTCCTAGGGCAGGGGGAGGAGGCAGAGACTGAGCAGGCAAAAGTGTAGGAAGGATTTGGAAGGGTAGCAGCAGAGCCATGAAGCCACAAGACCACAAGTTTTGGGCAAGGGGAACATAGAGAGCAGGGGTGTGGCAGGGAGAAAGGGGAGAAAAATCTTATAGAAGATAAATTCACCAAGAAGGGAAAAAGGGTTGGCAACTTAACTCTGTCCTGAAGGCTCTCTTCAGAGGGCTTAAGACTGAGCTCATGTTCAAAGGGAGGGACACTGCCCACTTGTTGCTGCCTCCCAGCGTCTCAAGTTTGACATCAGGCTTCAGAAGCCAGGAATGTTGCTCCGGGAGACCATGGCTGGGGATTGGTTCCACTAGGTCGAAGTGGAGAGTGCTGGAAAGGGTGCTTGCATGCAACAAGGTCTCCCACCCCAGCTACTTGCCTCATATCTAAAAATTCATTCTTACTGCACCTTAGAAGAAGGTTTTGCCTTTAGATTCAGAAACTTCAATTTCCCATACTATACTCCAGTGTTGGGATGATAATTGTACTTAGTCTCTTTAAAGCTGGCAGAATTGAGCATGCCCCTGGCCTGATGGTCCTCTGTGATTAGTAACCCCTGTGTTTACTCCCCCATCCTCCTATGATATATAGAGATGGGCTATTTCCCCACTGGACCATAAGCTTCTGGAAGGCAGGGACTCTGTATGATGCACCTTTGCATCCCCTGCACTTAACTTAGTGCTCTGCACTTAGTAAGGAGCCAGTGAATCATGCTGAACAGAACTGAAATGAAGTAAATCTGATCCAACACTTCTGTATACCAAATCATCTCCTCAGCAAAGAGCTGAAAGATCTAGGTCAGAATGTTGTTTTGTCTGTATCAGGGTTGTATTTTAAAAATAACTTCATTATTCAGATATTAAGCAAAAGTTTGGAGAACATTGCCGTAAACGATGCCCAGATGCACTTTTGTAATCCCTGTAGACCTCTCAGCCCTGCCAGAATCTGAGGGTCTGAGGCAAAGCCCTGGCACCCCAGGCAGTTCTTCCTGAGCTGGGCATGAGGAGTTAGCCACAAAGATTTCTGGAGCTCAGGCCATGAAGTAGGGAAGGTCCCACGCTGGAGGTGCCTTGGGTACAGGAGGAGATTTCTGCTGACTTTTCCCCTGGACCAGCTCAGGCTGCCGGCTCAGCCCCTCCAGGTTAAAGGGCCCTTGCCTGGTCTTACACTGATCTCTGCCACAAACTCTGGGTTCTCAGGACCACCCATCCTTTCAGTCAACCAACATTTACCGAGCCCTGTTACCTTCCTGCACTTCTGGACCCAGCTCCTGAAGAGCTTATGGTTGGTGGCCCTTTGAAGGGTACAGGGCAGCCTGTTCTTCCTTGCCTCTGAGACTGAAATCTCAGTGTTTTCTCTTCTCTCTCTCTGCTTCTCTGCAAGTCTCTCAGTGTTTGAGAGAGGCTCGGCTTCCTACTTATATCAAGGTTTCCAGCATGTTAACAAGTAAAGATGCCAAAACAGGCTCACAAATATTGTGCATAGTTTTATATTCATATTTAAGAAATGGATGCTTTCAATATGAAATGTCATACTTTGTTGACTTTTAAACACAACCAAAATATGATTGAAAAATGTTTGACTGATGTGAAATAAGAATTTTGTTGTAAAATAATATAACTTTAAACATTGATAGAATATTGTGACTATTATGATTTAAATAATTGCTATATTCTATTCATAGTCTATTGATTTAACTCTAAAAATAGATGAAAAATGTCCCATCAGAGAAGGAAGTGTCATACAATATAAATGTGATAATCACAAGATAATTAGATGAAATATTAATTTAGGGTACATTAGAGACAGTTCTGGGAATATAACATTGAAAGATGACATCTTTCTGTCTCTCTCCATGTATCTCTACTATCAGCAAAAACCTAAAATTGAGGCTCTTTGTGAATGCGTGGCATGGGATAAATGGGTCATTGTTTCCTCTTCCTCCCCACAAAAGCACCCTAACAAGCCCTGCCAGCACCCAGCTTAGCCCCCTAGAATGCTGCAGCCAGGGCCCAACACGCAGCCGCTGGATGCATAAGGTCTGCAGCTCTATGCTGTGTCTGTGGCATGGGTATGTCCCAGCAGAGAAGCCCAGAATGCTTGAGGATACCTTGGGTAGCTCTTAGTCATCAGGACTCACACAACTCCTTGGGTCCTTTTACCATTTGCAAGCTCTCAGCTCTCAGTGCACTTTTATCCCAATAGCCAGACTCTGTTTCTCTTTGCCAAAGGATTTCCCCGTGACTGCTGGAACCAATTTGCTGGCAGATCCTGGGAGTACCTAGGAGTTTATGTCCCCTGCATGCAGTCCTTAACCAAGGACTGACTGGTGCAAGGGTATAAATCTCCCAGCTCTCTCCTCCCTGCTCTGATCAACTCCAAGACTCACATTGCCTTCAGAGATCCTCTGAGACAAAGTCACTCCCATGGGACTTGTCTTGACATTGCAAGTTTACTTGGCCTACCTCCCTTCCTGGTTCCACTTCACCCCTCCCTTACCAGTTGTCCTAGGAACCTTTCCTAAAAACAATCACATGGATCATTGTTTCACAGTCTGCTTCTGGAGATCCCAACCTATAACAGGAACTTATTACTTACTCTGAGACCTTGGGCAAGTTATTGATCCTCTCTGAAACAGTTTCTTAATCTGTAAAGTTGAGATAGAAAGCCCTACTTTACAAGGCTGTTGTAGGAATTAGAGATAATGTATAAAAATATCTGGCATAGAGTCAGTTGCCGCAGATGTAAGTTGTTATGAGATATTTCCCCAAGACCATAGGTTCACTCACCCCTGCTAGTGACAATATTCTCCATGGCTGGAGCATGGCAGGTCGAGGGGAGAAGGAACTGTAAGAGCTGGAGGGGGGAAGCTAGACCAGTTATTTATTGACCTAAGACTGAGCCCGTGGCCCTTTCAACTTGAATGGATCTGTGAGTTTTTTATATTGCTTTGCTTTGGAGCCTCTTTGGGGCCTGAGAGTTGGTGACAGGCTATGGAGGCTGGAGTTCCCACAGGGGAGGCTGGGCCAGAATGAGAATCAAATGGCTCTGTATTCAGGAAACTATCACAATTTCTCATCTTATATAACTTGTAGGCAAATCCAAGTGATTCATATCCTCTTTCTCAAGCCAAAGAGTTATGGGGATCTAATAATACAAAGACCCACTCTCCTGCTTCCGTCCTTAGCCATTTTCATTTTCTCTGACTCCTTCATTTCAGTCACTTTATTCTTCCTAAATGTAGAATATAATTCTCTTAAGTCAGCTGCCCTAAGTATATATTCTCTGGGGTCTTAAACATCTGCTTTGGATTGCTACCTTAACTCCTGAAGAATTTCCCCTCTGCTACTAATTGTAAATGCAGATGGTGCAAATAATAATTTAAAATGAGTCAGAGATGACCTGATAAAATGATATGTATTGGACAGACAAGATGGTGTTCGGGATAGCTGAAGACAAAGGTGAGGGGCTGGGCTGGACAGCCTGTGGGAAAGAGTTCTTTGGGTTTAAGAAGAGCAGAGGGCAGAGCAACATGTCTGAGTGTAGAGAGCTGGCTCAAGAACAGTTTTGGCTTGATTCTGGTGGCAGTGCCCAAAGAATACACTAGAAGCTTTGTTGCTTTTAGTGCCAAAGGCTACAAAAACCAGTCCCTGCTGGCCTTGGAGTAGGGAACAAGTTGCCTGACTCCAATAAGACTGTCACCATGAACAAGTACTCATAGGCAAGTGAAGAGCTTCCTTCCTTGAGCAAAGCTCCATGTTTGAACAGCACAAATCTGGAAGGAAATCTCTAGATAAATACAAGTTAGGAAAGATTGGTATAATGGATTCCTCCCATGTAGAATTCTCTTAGAAAATGCTCTCTGAGGGATTGTTACTGCTAGCGTGTGAGCCTCCAAAATTCTTCTCACCCAAGTAAGGTGGGTTTCTGCTCTCTAAACAAGTGTGCACCAGGTGGAAAAGAGAAACTGAAGAGGAGCGTGGGGATAGGGTCTCATTCCCAAGGGCCAAGCAGGTGGTGGAGAGAACAAATGCATCCGTAACTGCAGGGAACCCTTTGTTTAGAGCAGCCCTGGCTGCCTCCAGGCCCCCAACCCTTGACATCCGAGGCTCATGCTTAGAAGAAAGGTTACAAACCAGCAGCAGGAGTCTCCTTGTCCCATCTCCATGAGGATTAAGTGATGAGTTTCAGGTCACAACTTCTAAGGTACATCAGAGATATACATCACCTTGCCAGGGCCAGACTCAGGGCAAAGAAGGGTCAACGAAAGCAAAGCAAAAACCAGGTGAGGTTTTCTATTTCCTCCAAGGACCTTAATAAAGGGTGTACTGTTGCCAAAGGATATAATAATGGATGTCAATTAGTCGTGGAAGCAAATCTCATGTTACTAAGCCTGTGCTGTATGGAAGCCATTCATAACTGTCCCCACCACTGCATATACACAGCACACACTGCACCTGTCAAATCACACTGTTTGCCCAAAACATTAACTGGCCCTTCCTTTGTTCCTACTAATCACACCTAATCCAATGAATTGAAAATGTATTGTGGGACCCCACCCTACCTTATTTCCTGGAACACCTATTTGTTGTTCTTAAATAGTGTTTTTCATGGAAACATGGCACGTGGGCAGTCTGGGATTATTTCTTGCTTCCTGCACTTCCATGAGTCCACCCTGACAGTGCTAGTTCTGCTGAGAAACATCTTTTTCTTGCTCACATGAAGACATCTATTTGGTTAAGAGCATGTCTTAGCAAATAATTCTTCTCCATTAACGGAGCATCAAGAGACACATTCCAGGTTGTCCTCAGGAAAGAAGGACCGGTTGCTTTCATGAGGGCTGTATGGTTGACCAACAACAGGGGGTTTTAAAATAGGCTGCATTATGTATTTTATGCCCTGATCTGGAGTGTGTAGAAAGTTGGCAAAATACAGTGTTGTAAATTCAGTGTCTCTGCTAGGTACTATGAAAGAACCCCATAGAAGGGTGCTATGAGCATGCTGGGTTTTCTGAGGTTTGAGCAGACAAATACACTAACTTCTCCCCTCAACATGCTCACTTGAAACTTTGATGAAATCAAACTGTCTGCTCTTAGCAAGGATTATTACATGAGAGGTTCCGAATATTTCTGACAATGGCTAAAACAGGCCCCAGTTTACTGGGGCTTCATTAAACAGCTTGGAGAATGTGAACCATGGGAAACTAGAAAAGGGCCCAAGTGTTTCTTCAGTTTCCTACTGCTGCATAGCAAATCATCCCAAAAGTTAGTGGCATAAAACAACAACCATTTTATGGCAATCACAGAGTCTGTAGGGCAGGAATTTGGTTTGGATACAGTGGGCACAATTTGGGTCTGCTTTACAATATCTGGAGCCTGATATGGGAGGACTCAAATGGCTGGGAGGAACTAGAACAGCTAGGGGCAGAAACCATCTGGAGACTCCTTCATGCAAATCACTGGTGCCTCGGCTGGATGAATAGAAGTGTGGACTCAGCTGGGATTGTCTATCAGAGTGCCTACAGGTGGCTCAGAATGCCAAAAGTATTCCAGTGAGCAAAACAGAAGTCACATGAACTTTTATGACCTAACCTTGGAGGTCATATAACATTACTTCCATCACATTCTATTGGTCAGAAAAGATGGGGAGGGGACCTAGACCCCACTTCTCAAGGGGAGGAATGTCAAAGAATTTGTGGTCTTGTTCTACAAAGGTCATACCAAGGATCAATTTTCTCTTTCCCTTAAGGATCACCTCCCGCTGGCATATTTGGGAAGGGGAGGTTGTCTCAATTCAGCTTCCAAATTGGCCACTTAACAGCCAGCTGCTCCTCTGTAAACTGTGTTCTGCACAGCTATGGTGTAAGGCCCCTGGCTGGTAATCTTGGCCACCAGTAATTGATTGTGGTTCCCATGTTGCAATTCCGCTACCTCCACAAGGGTCTCCACAGAAAGGGTAGGCAACATAGGGTAGGTTCTGTCTCTCACTTTCATTGAAAAAACCATGCACAATCTGCATCTGTGTGGATTCATCAGATTTTGTGAGGGCTGAGGGAACCAAGGAAATAATAACATGCAAAGAAAAGACTTTAAAACTATACATTCTTTGCATGACTTTGCCCATATTACAAATGAAAAATCTCCAAGGAGTTAACAAGGAGTGAATCTCTAGTGTCTGCCTTCGTATCTGCCCCTATCTCTTAGAGAATCTCCTTGATAAAATCTGCTCACTTTGGGGGAAATTCCAACCCTACCCATGAAGTTGCTTTTGCCCCAAGATTGATCTCTCTCTAACAGTATATATCCTTAAGCCTGCGTTCTTCATCCCATTGTGATACCCAAGGTGACTGCAAAAGAATAGTCTACCTTGGCCTGGGCAGTCCAAATCCCTTGGCTCTGTCCATAGGGAAGCTTTGGTGGTTTAATCTCATAGAATCATTTAGGAATCATTCATCCAGTCTACATGGTAGTCTTCTCTCCAACATGAGTTAGATATATATCTTATTACTTTTCTTACTGCTCAGCTGTTTAATGGTTTGAATATATACATATAAGCACACTTTCAAGAACATATTAATTCTTAAACAGAATAGATCATGAAGGCATAAGGAGAAAGAGGAGATATTTCCCTAATTTGCAAGACTTTCTCTCTGAGAATGGGGATTATATTTCATTTCTTATCCCTTCCCTGCTCTCCCTTTCAAATTGTGTTCTTTAAGACTGCAGGTAATAAAACATTTCCCTATTGCCATGAACAACAAGACCTGAGGGAAACTTGAAATTATGCTTTTAAAGGCTCAGTTAAACTCTTAAGAAAGAGTGGGTTAGAGGTGGGAGTGGCTTCATTCTTTAAGTCTGAAAGAGTTAATTGTCAGTAGCGCCAAAATACAGGTGATCCAACTCTGTAGCATGAACCCACCTGGTGGCAACATTTTTCTGCCCAGATTCATTGCCTGGCCTACTGAAAAGCCAGTTCTGTTCCAGGCATGAAGGCCCTTCATGAGCAGATTCCACAGCCATGTTCTTGCAGAAATACTGACATTACATATGACTAAAATAGGTTAAGCTGCTTCTTCCTCCTATCCCTGCACTTTGGTCCCTTCAGCCACAGTGACATCCAGAGCCCTAGAGATGAGAAGTCTTCTCTCTCAGTGGTTCTCTACTGCTTTCTCTGTCTATTCTCAGCTTCTGAATGTTGTAACAGTCACTAGCCAAAACAACTTGGTGTCGGCCTTCTTCATTGCTGCCCCCTTCTACTTCACGTCCCTTCAAACCATCCTGATCTTCTCAATTTAGTTCTGATTTGCCACTTTTTTCTAGGTATTTTGGACATCCTCCTGATAATTTCCTCCATTTTCCTTCCCCTTTACCCTTTCTCCTCTTCTTCCCTCTCTCCATCCTCCACTTCCATTTCCTTAAATACAATTTTTGTATTGTCTAATTGATTCAACTCCATTCTTCCAGTAATTAACACAATACTTCCTTTCCTTTCCAGTTCTCCATAATTCTCTTCTCCAACCTACATCTTCAAAGTCACTTGTTCTTCTTCCCCTTTTAGTCTGTTCCTATCACAAAAATGATTACTAACTTGTCATTCATTTATTACATTTTAAAGTTTCTAGTTTGCTAGTAAACCAGCATAGACGTAAGTGGTTGAAAGTAAATGTATACTTATTGAGATACCCAACATGGCCTTGGTAGGAAGTCTAAGTTGTTAGGTTATATGACTCATACTGACTTTGTAGTGACTTTTCCTTTTAAAGATCCTATATGATCAAGGTAAACCCCTGAGATTTTTTAGTTCATTAACAAATTTTTATTTTGTGCCTAAAATATAAATAATTTCAATTTTAGGTTTACACTTTTACAGTCAGAATTTTTGCTCAGAAAGAAATAACTTTCATCTTCAGTAAGTAAATTTGGCTTCCATATAAATAAGAGACTTTAAAATTATTATATTTTTAGAATTTTTCTTTTTGACATGATAACATTCTCAGTCATTTTATCATAATTTAGGTATGATAAAAAACACCAAAATAAGCTTGAAACACATATTCTTGAGTAAATCACTTTTGAAATCTAAATCATGCTGCACTCCTGCTTCTTTTCTATCCACTATAGGAACTGTTCCCTCTGGAGACTGCTCTTCCCTTTCTTCTTTGCCTGGCCAATAACTAATGATACCCTAGGACTCAGAGTATAGCTTACATTTCCAGGGTAGACTTTTCTGACTTCACCCCTGCCCCTCCCCGCAGGCTTGATCTCCTTAAAATGTTCTTTATAACACTGATCATGATTGTAATTCACCCAGAGTGAAGAGACCACACATGATGAAGCTGCTTGCCACTATATCCCAATGCTAGAACAAAACCTGGCATAAGCCACAAATAAATATTGGCTTAATGATAGGACTGACATTTGAATGAATGAATGCATGTATGTGGAAATCATGTAAGAGGTGAATAAAAGAAATGTCAATGTCTGTCTTATTGGCTGCATGTAATCATTGTAACAAACATCACTTGTTTTCTTTTTTAACATATTTGGTTTATAACTTATTTAACTTTTAACTCATAATCATGACATTGAGTCTTCATCTTTGGATTGGATAGTCTTTGATGTTCTATGCAATAAGACAGAAATAGCACAGACCTTTCCTATTGGTCTTGGAAAGCACAGATTTATACTTGTATTTCTACCTAGATGGACATAAATTTCTACCACTCGTGGAAGCTAGCAGGGGTCCTGGGTGGGGTTCCCACCCTTCATTGTACAGAGCCGACTTCAGTGAAGCTCTCCCCTGAGTGACTGGTATTTCTGCCAATGAATTGTTATGGCAAACATAACTCTTGCCTTTCCTGGCTGATCCAACATCCATTCTCAAGTCCCTTCTCTCATACCCACCTCCATTAGGAAGAATGGAAAAGTTAAAGACTTGCTTTCTCATTCTCCCTCAAAGCTAGGTTTTTGTTTTTTGTTTCCAGGCTGCTATGACAAATACTATGCAACAGGTTGGCTTAAACAACAGGAATTTATTTGCTTGAGGTTTAGAGGTTAGAAGGTTTGCTTTCTCTCAGGGTCAGTAGCATTCTGGCTGGCCAGCAATCCTTGGAGACCTTGGCTTTCTGCTATATGGTTATGTCCCCTCCTTTCTCCTGGAGTGCCTGCAGACTTCCAGCTTCTGGCTCCAACCCTTGGCTTTCTCTTCATAAGAACTCCAGCAAGAGGATTAAGACTCATCCTGATTCAGCTGGCCTCATCTTAACAAAAAATAACATCTTCAAAAGGTCCTATTTACAATGTGTTCATACCCACAGGAATGAGAATAAGATTAAGATCAGGTTTTTTCTGGGCTATATAACTGAATCTGCCAGAGCTTTATTTATGAGCTTCAGTTGTGACCAATGAGGTGCAAGTAGAGGAACTTCTTTTGCAGTTGTTAGCATTCACGATAAAAGGGACAGATGCTGCTAATGCCATTCCTTCTCCTCTTTTACGTACCTTGAATATAGACATGATATTTGGAGATGCAGCAGCCACTTTGCACCTGTGGAGCAATATGCTGACCCTCTAAGAGTGGAGAAGAATGGTAAAAAGAACCTGGCTTCCTGTTAGCATATTGACCAGCTCTGGAGCCTGCCTGCCTTAGGATTTCTTGTGTGAGTAAAGTAAATCCCTGCTTGCTGAAGCCTGCATTCGTTTGGCTTGTTGTTGCCGCCCAAAGCATTCCTATTTTTTAGACTGCTTATTAAGCTAAATATAAATCTAATCTTAATCTAAATATGAATTTAGCCTTAGTATAAATATAAACTACTTGAATAAGGTAATTTATACCTTTAAAGAAGGGGCCCAGACTTGAGAAGGGGTGACTGCCTTTCTTGTTTGCATATCTTATTTTTCTGATGAGACCACAAATAGTAACATATGATGATGCTAATCCAAGTATCTATAAATCTAAGAGTAATTTGTCCCTTCTATATTACTCTGTAGCAAAACCTAAACCTCATGCTATATTTCTCAGACTTTATAATGTGAAAAGCTTTTAAGAATGTGATGCAATTTAAAGAAATATAGACCTATTGCTTTTCTCTCACCCAGTTGATTTACCCCCAACTTAATACCAACGCTGTTTTGGAATTAACTAATTAATAACAAACTATATCAGCAAACAATGTTTAACTTTCAGGCCCCTGTGCTGCGATTCTATATCTATAAAAAATGAAATGGGCAGACAATAAGCCTTTGGCCCGTCATCCAACTTTAAATGAAATTGTTTAGACTATGGTCATTCAATGCTAAATGAAAATACAGAAATACTTCCAATTTCACTTTACATAAAGCCTCTGAAATGCTTAGCTCTTTTTATCTCTAGGAATTATTGGAACCTAAAGCTTTGGCTAAAACCACAAACAGAGTACTCCTACCTCTGCCTCCCTCCTTTCTTCTTGTCTTTCCCTCAAAGCCCGATGTTAATAGGTTGCACATGCTGCTAACGGAACCTCCGTTCCTCCACAAAGCCAACTCCGCCAAGACGCCCTGACTTTCAGGGTGTCTCACCAGTCCCTGGCTTTGGTTTCAGTGCTCTGAAGCATTCTCACATGAAACCAGGAAGATCTGCAGTGCAGCACTGTGGAAAATGTGAAACATTAGGCATACAATGTATTTTTCAAATCTGGACTCTGTAACCGAAACCTGGCTTGTTTGCTGTCGGGCTGATAAGGATGAATGAGAGATAAAGACTTTGCTTTGCTGTCTCCACGGCAGAATCTTAGCGATGATCTTAAAAGGGGCATTCCAGGTGAAAGAGGTGCTCAGACCGGACAGTCTTTTGTTTCCCACCTATTGATAATCACTGCTAAGGTTGGAGCTGCCTGGATATTTAGATGGGCCAGGAGCTGGTGAGCTAGGTGTGGGGAATGACTGCATCTCAGGCTCCAAACAAGTCAAGGCCTTGGGAAAAGCACGGCCTGCATTCTATCCAGGGCTGGGAAACATGGTTGTCCACGGTGACTGATTCCTCAAAGAGGGATTGAGGTGCTCCAGCTGGAAAAAAGGCCTCATCCATCTTGAGCAGGCCTACTGTTTTTAGGCGCTCACAGCTGGTTTTTTGTCAGGAAAATTCTTGCCTTTGACCTTTCAGGATGGGTAGGATTGTGTAGGGTATTTTCATTAGTTTGTGGTATGTCTGCTTTGCCTCTACAGGGGGAAGATGTCATATCTGTCATGTCTGTTTAGGGTCTTACAGTCTCTTATTGATTACTCTTTACAGACCCCATGAGAGAACTAGGTAAGAAGCATGAACTGGCAAGCTGGTGTTTATCTTAGCTCACTGGGGTTTCTTTTCTTCTGATATTTTTTTTCTTTTGCACGGTTTGGGGGTGGCTGTTTTTCTCAAATATGTTTTGGTGGCCTAGTCATATTTAACAGCACTATGGAAATCACTGATTTTGACCATGACCCTCAGAAAGAAATACATTTTACATGATAACATAGTACATATACCCACATGCATATACATACATGTATCTGAAAGAAATGTTTCACAAAACAACTCTAAGCCTTCCTACATGCAATGTACTCTGACAGCTTCTGCTTGGTTCTATTTTGTTTTAAAAATGCTGGTCATGAATTATTTCATGATTCTCACGATTCTATAAGGAGTTACGACACAGTTTGAAAATTATTGGCATATGATAACTAATTTCAAGAAACATGTAGACTTTTGAATTAGGAAATGCTTATATCTCACTGATAATAATGGTATAAATATAAACCCACGGTGTTAAAAATTACCCATGCTATCTGAGGTAGGCACACTTCTAAGGTGGACTTTGATGATCCCTGCCTCCTGGTATTCATGACCTTTGTCTAGTTTCCTCCTTTCGAGTATAGATTGGACCTATTGACTTGCTTCTAATGAACAGAATGAAGTTAAAGTGATAGGATGTCACTTTTGCAATTAGATGATGAAAGGCTGTGACCATCATCTTGCTCACACACTCTCTTACTAGCAATCTTGTTCTGGCATTTCTCACATACCTGCTTTACTGAATCAAGTGGGAGAGGCCCATGTGGCAAGGAACTGAGGGCAGCCAGCCTCTGACCAACTGCCAGCAAGGAACTGAGGCCTTCAGTTTGAGAGCCTTTGAGGAAGTGAATCCTCCCAACAAGCATGTGAGTGAGTTTAGAAGTAGATCCTTCCCCAGTTGAGCTTTCAGATGGCACCACAGTCCCAACGAATACCTTCATTGTTGCCTTGTGAGAGACCCTGAGTGAGACAACCCAGCTAAGTCCTGTCTAGGTTTCTGACCCACAGAAACTGTGAGATACTAAATCGTTATAATTTGGTACACAGTAACAGATAACTAATACACTGTCATTTAGTGAAACATAAGATTGGACTGATAAAGATAATATTAAAGTCTTTGATTTGGCAAAATGGGTTTTTATGAACCAAGCAGAATTAAGACATTTGTGAATAACGCAGTTGTTCAGAGTTGCCCTTTCTATATACTTCTGAATGCTAGAATGCTACAGGGTTCAGTCCTTGAACATCTTCTCTTTTCCATCTACATTCACAAACTGAATGATGTCATCCAGTCTCATGGCTCCAAATATCATCCAAATGCTGACAAACCTAAAAATATGTCTCAAGCCTGAACTTTTCCTTTGAATTCTAGATTTGTCTCTCCAACTGCCTACTCAACATCTCCATTTGGATGTTTAATAAGCATCTCAAACTTAGCATGTCAATTTTCCAATCTTCATCCCCCTCCCACTCTCTCCTATCTTAAGAAATGACTCCTCCATCCTTTAGGGCTAAAGCCAAAAAAACTTGGAGTTATTCTCGACTCCCATCTTCTTTCATAAGCTGCATTTCATCCATTAACAAGTCCCATTAGTTCTTCCTTTAAAATTTATTAAAGATCTGGCCAGTTCTCAGACCTCTGGTCCAAGTCTTCAGTTCTCTCCTAATTGATTTCTCTAGGGCTGAAGCTTACTACAGCAGCAGGAGGTATCTTATTAAAACTGCAGTGGCTCTATCTTACTCAAAGCAAAAGCCACGGCCCTTACTAATGGCCCAGGAGGCTCTGCTTGAAGCTTCCTCCTTCCTCTCTCACCTCAACTCCTTCTACCCTCCCCCTCCCCCTTGGCCCCAGCCTTGTTGGTCCCTTCCTTGCACACTGCTGCCTCAGGGTCTTTTCCATTGCGGTTTTCCATGGCTGCTAAGAATGCTTCTTTCTCTAGCTATCCACATGGATCACTCATTCAGTTATTTAGAATCTTTGCTCAAATGTCAGTGGGATTTCTGTGACTCACCTTTTAAAAAATTTCAGCCACCTGTTCCCTGCTCCCTGTTCTCTCTGTCTCTCGTCCCAGTTTTATTTTCCTCCATATCCCTTCCAACTGATATATCACACATTTTACATTGAAATGCCACACATACCATACATTTATTGTGTGTTTCCCAGCGTGACACTATAATCTCCATGAGGGCAGGCATGTTTGCCTGCATCCTTGGTGCCTAGAACAGTATGTGGTTCAGACGAGGCAGCAAAAACTACTCCTTGAATGAATGGGTGAAGCTCTTTTCTCACCAGCCTTTCTTTGCTTATCAATTCCATTCACATTACATTACAGGTATTCATCGGAGGCAATTCTCTGAGCACCAAAAGCTCAAGAGAATCCAGTATAGAGACTGGTTCTAGAGAACAGTTACTCAATTTACCTTTAATTGCCAGTCACAACTGCGTGAAGTCTGGTTTCCTTTAAGCATGGCCTTATTTCTTCCAGCCTCTACCTTATATACTAGTGCTTATTTAAACAATTAAAGGAAAGAAGAATTTCTGGGGTCATCACTTCTAGGTAGTCTGAAAGCATTAGAAGAATATTGAGTCCAATTTGGATCTAGTCCATGATTAATAAGAACAATAGTTTTGCATGCAGGAGGTATTAATATACATGTCAGAAGTGAGTTAGTCCAAGTAAGGAATAATAAACTCTTGAGAACTAGGATTCAGAATATCTTTGTAGACCTGGCTCATCTATAGACTTTGAATAAAATCACAAATGCCCTATCCTTAACATGTTGTGACTGAGAATATGTATGTGCCTTTCTCGCTAGGCAGGACAGTTTATAAATACTAGAATTGATGAATATCAAAAGACCTGCCCAAATAATGGGAAGGAATGCTACAGAGAGAAGCCAGAAGCCATAGACACTTCAGCTCACATTCTTTTCTGAAGGCATCATGCTTTAGGGGAGGAACAAAGGCCAGCTTGCTGAATTAGGGATGGGTGGCAATCAGAACTTTGAATTTCTTGGCATTTGCTAGTTTGAGGCTTAACCTTCTGAATGTTCAAAGGTAATTACATGTGGTTTCTTAAAAGAGCCTCAAACAAAGCAAATCATTTAAGGAATGTTCTAAGAGACATATCATTTAGAGAAACTACGCTTTATTCCCTCCAGACCTGAACATACCTTCAATGAGACTTCCTCGTAAATTGCTGACATTTTTCAATAGCACAAAAGAGGCTAATCCTGTGAACTCAAATTTCTCCTGAATCATAGTATCCAAACTACCCAAAATGCTGCTTACCAATAATTCTCTTAAATGCATAATTTGCATCAGCTCTGAAAACACGCAACCAGAATGTCACTTACCATGGAACCTGAAAGTAATCAGTGAGAGACTAGTGGGCATTGGGTGGTGAGCATATTTTAGGAAAGATGTTTTAAAGGAGATGCACAATAGTGAAGTATTTCATTTACATAATCACTTGGAAAAAGGGATGAATCTGGGTGTTCAGGAATGCAAAGATTTTCTTTTCTGACCTCTGTTTCATTGTTAATGATGTTATCTAACATTTCATGAACACTTCCTATGTGCTAGGCAAAGGGCTTTACATGGATTTCTTCATTAATCCCTATGACAGCTCTATGAGTTAGAAACCATTATCATTCTTATTTTACATGTGCAAAATGAAGGATAGTAAGGCCAGTTCATACTCTGGTCCCTGCTCTTAAGCACCCACCTGCTTGAGTCCCCATAAGCCCCATCCAGCCCACCACCCTCCCCAGTCTTCCAAGATAATTGCCTGGAGCTGCTAATGGCACTTCTGCAGCCCCCTCCCTCCCCTCAGGAGCATCTGGAGGAAGCCAGTTCCACAAGGTCCCACTGTCTCAAAACATTCTGTGGCCTATCTCCAAGTGCATTTGCTTTCCTATGTTTTTAACTTAATGACACAGAATGCACAGAATGGAGTTGCCCTTTCTTAACAGTCACCAGAAGATGGCTTTAATAAATGGGGGGTGGAACCAACATTTATCAGAGGCCTACGTGGTTTTGGAAAAGTGTTCCCAAGGATGACATTAGATCCTTAAGGGTTTATTCTAATACTTTTCATTCCCAAAGCAGAGACCCATGGTTTCATATCCCTTTCCATTTCCTCAGAGGCCATCCCCCTTTCCACCATCTTTGTGGATGATTTTTGGATGATTCTGAGGCTTAGAACAGTCATAGAGGCCAGATGGGTGAGGGCTGGTTTCCGGGCACAATGCCTTAAAGCACTGGCTATGGGTCTATTTATAACCAATGCTTGCCCACAGGGATAGGTCAGTGCCTATATATATGTGAGTATGGATGTGGGGAGGGCGTTACATGCACCATAGTTGCCAAACCTTCTGTTATATTTAAGGGACAAAGGATTCATGGAGTGTAGGCATGCATGAAAATCTTTGGTAAACATTTAGCAAGTCATCTGCTCTGTGCCAGACACTGTGTAAGGTGATGGGGATAAAACCGTCAGCAGAAACAGACACAGTTCCTGCCTTCCTGGGTTTCCAGTCAGCTAAGGGGGATAAACAGTAAAGTAAAACTCTAACTCTGGCAAGTGCTATGAATGACAGGTGCCTAATGTTATGAGAGCATAAATAGGGGACTTGAACCTAGTTAGCAACCTCAGGGAAGGTTTCTTGAGAACTTAGGCTTGAGCTGAGGTCTGAAGGAAGAGAAGAGTTAACTAGACAAGGGAATCTTTCCAGGCCAGCCACCCATGCCTACCAGGGCCACATGGCTGGATGAACTGTGGTACGGATCTCTGACCACAGGGAAGCAGGGAGTGGAGGAAGAGTACGGCTTTCTGCCACCATGGGCGTTGGCTTGGCCCACGCCGTCTCCAGAGCTGTCATTGACATGGTCTCTCTCTCTCCCCTCCAAAGCTGTGGCTACTCTGAGTAGTAGTTAACAGCAGCTAACAAGCCCAACAATTTAGCAAAGCCAATGCTATCTCCTTCAGAAAATTAGCTACTGGAAGTTTCAAACCTTGTGCCTATGCTTATATGGTTTTTATTTATTCGTTAAGTGTCTCTTCCAACCAATTACAGGAAATTCCTTCCTCTGCTTTAAAGTTTTGATCCTTGGGTGGACAACCTGCCAATACAGAAGCAGTAGCGAGGCTCCAGCCTTCCATCGCACATTCATTCTAGCCTTTTGTCTCACTTCAGATGGGCAGAGGGCATTGATTCCCTCCTGGGAAATAGAGGGCTCTGGTGGGAAGGCGTGGGCGATGGTCAGCCTCTCTCCCAGTAACAGAGAGTGCCTCTGGGAGACATGCTCACACAGTGCTTTATAGTGAATCCATCCAACCACTGCCTTGACAATGCAAATGGCAAAAGCATTTCTTCCTTCAATCCAGAGAAGGTAAAAGTAATGACCCCCAGAAGCAAAATTTGAACAGGGAAGAAAATGCCATTTCTCCTCCCAGTCTACTCCAGGTGAATTAGGTGCTCACTTTTCCATATGATGGCCCAGGATTGAAGGACACCCTCTAGGCTTACTCAGAACACCAGAGAGGCACAAGGATTAGAGACCTGGCTGGCAAAGGCTGTAGGAAGAGCCTCTTCCTCAGGAATTCTCCCTTGAGCACTTAAAAGTGGATCTGGTTTTATTTCCTAGTGATGGAGCTTAAATATGATTCAGAAATAAAGGTAGCGGAAGCAATCCACAGACTTTTGCTGAGGGCTCCTTTCACATCGGAGACTTTAATTACGGACATGCGCATGTAGATCCCACATCAGAAGGAAGGAGAGCAGTTTCTGAGGCAAGACTCAAATCAGGGATGGAGCCTGTTGCCGACCATCTTTGGCCTCATTCTCCCTTTCTCAGTCAGTGAGCAGCCCTCAAGCACAGGCAGCCCTGCAGACACCCACATGTGGCAAGCCTAAGCCCAGCGAGGTGGGGTGCCCCTGAGACCCTGCATACCCCTCCACCTCCGCAAGAGAAACGAAACAAAACAGCTTGCAACTAATGTCATAACAGCACCATTATTCAAATCAGCAATATATTTGTTCTTGAGATAGGAAAGAAAACCCCATTACCGTTCCCTTGTGATCTGTGACCACCCCCTCTTTTAGCTGGGTCCGTGGTGCTGGGGCATGACAGGAGGTTGGTAAGCGCTGCTGGCTGTGGGCGTCCTCTCTCCTCGCAGACTTTCCGCTCCTCCTGCCTTTGCACAGAGTCCTGCCTTCATACTCAGCTCCCCAACAGCTGCTTCTACCTTACTCCTTTTTTGGCAGAAACCCTTGGGCCTCTTTTCTTGCTTAATAACTTCTACACGCCCCTTTCCATCCAAATCCCTGCACTTGCAGCCATTCTCTGCAGACTTCATGAGTCCAGTGGTACCATGACTTTGGTTAAGGGGCACTCTTCTGGCACCTGGGCAGGACCACTTCATTTCTAGAAGCTTCTCCATCAGGGGAGGGCAACTTGGCTGGAGCTGCACTCGCGGGTGGAGACAAGCCTTTCTGGATTGCTCCCTCATTGCCTGAGGTGCCAAAGTGTGGATCTACTTCATTCATTCATTTTCAACCCAGGTTGTATATTGGAATTACCTGGGGAGATTTTTTTTTTTCATTCATTTTTAAAACAATTTATTGAAATATATCACTCATACATGAACATACATAAACAATAAGTTGTATAGTAAAAGTTGTGAGCTTACAAAACAAACATGCATAACATCATACAGGGCTCCCATATATCATCCCACCACAAATAATTTGCCTGGGGAGATTTTTTTTATTTTTTTACCGGGACGCCCTAGGGATCGAACCCAGGTCCCTCCATATGGGAGACGGACGCCCAACCATTTGAGCCACATCCATCCCCCGTGGGGGAGATTTTTTAATTTTATTTTATTTTTAAAGACGTTTTAGACTACAGAAAAGTTACATTGAAAATATAGGGGCTCCCATATACTCCACCCCCTCCTTTTCTCACATTTTCCTCTATTAATAACATCTTATATTAGTGTGGTATGTTTGTTACAATTGATGAACCAATATTGAAGCATTGTTACTAACCGTGGTCTATAGTTTACATTATGGTTTACAGTTTGTTCTGAGGGGAGGGAGAGGAAAGAATAGGTGGAACGTGGTCATTTAGGGAGCGTTGACATTGTTCTGCATGATGTTGCGATGACGGATACAGGCCATTATACATTTTGTTAAAACCTATAAAATTGTATGGTGCAAAGTATAAACCTGGGGAGACTTTTAATACCTAATGTTGCCTGAGCTCCATCCCAGACCTTTTAAATCAGAATATCTGAAGGTATGACCGGGAAAGGTATTTTTTAATGCTCTCCAGGTGATTCTAATGTGCAACAGCACTGAGAATCTGTGGTTTGCTCTCTCCCTAGTCCATACCTACCTAAATCTATAAGCACACAGGGGTTGATCTTCTTACTCATCTACTCTCTGGCTTCAGATGATTAAAAAAAAAAAAAAAGTAATACTCACCAATGTGACTCCATCTCACTTGGACCAGCCTCTGACCCCATGACCCATCTGGGGTGGTGGGTGTTTATCAATTCAAAAGACCAAGCAGGAGCTGCAGTTTGTAAAACGAAGCCAGGCCCCTGCACCCACAGACACAGAACCCTTTAGTCACAAGCCGTTTAGGCCTGACAGGGTTTCCCTGGAGACGTCCATCCCAGCCAAGGGGAAGACTAGGCCAAAGTCCCTGGAGTTGGCTCTTGTCCCGACCTCAGTTTTGACATCTCAGTAGTGTCTCAAGCCCCGCTAAGACAGGGTTAACAAGGAATCCTTGTTTTTAATACTCTAAGAGACATTTGATTCTAAAGAATCAAACTGGTTGAACCTCAGATCAAACTCATTAAACTTGCTTGGACTCTAAGGCAACCACAGGTAATACCAAAGAAATGTTGCTTTTTTTCTTTTCTCCTCCCACTCCCCTAATATCTCTTTGCTGAGACAACTGTCCATGTAAAATCAGATCATATTGCACCTCAGATGGAGAAATAAGCCTGGTTGGATTTTAAAACTTCTCCCAGTCTCATGAATGAACTCAATTTATTTGGCCATGTATTTTTTAGAATGAGCTCACATGAAATCTCTGCAAACTTCTCCATCTCGAATTTTGTAATCTGCTCCTGGTTCAGAGTGTCCACTTCGGATAAAGCACAACATTTCATCCTCTAGCTAGGCTGGTCCTAGGTCACAGCAATTATGGGCAAATGTCAGTTTCCAGGTATGCCACTGTCGGTTAAATTTTACATGGTCTGAAATAACAGCCAGGCGCCGGCTCTGTTCTTCGGGGCTGGGACCCACACACTGAAGGCAAGTGCAGCCGCTGAGAAGAAAGCGCTGCCCAGTGGAGTCTGGTGCTGGAAATGCTCACCCGCTGAAATGTTTGAAAAAGCTGCAGCCCCTTTGGCCCAAGGTTCAGTGCACCTACTTCTGGCAAGTGTTTCTCACTCAAAACTTATTCAGAATGGACCAGAGTTTCAGAATTTAAGAATGGACCACCACCAGAATGGAACCTAATTATAAAAGCGAGCATTTATTGAGCATTTACACCTTGAGTTTGGCATTGCTCTAATGCTCTACCTTGATTAATTAATTTATTTCATCCTCACAACCTTATGAAATCATTACAATTATCCAGATTTTACAGTTGAGGAAACTAAGGCATGGCAAGGTTAAATATATTGTCCAAGGTCACATAGCTACTAAAAGTAAAACCAAAAGCAAGTAGCCTGATTCCACAGTGGATTCTATTAACTACTGTTCTATACAGCCTCTACTTTATTAATTTAGAGAATATTTTGGTGTTTGTGGCCACTATAGACCACTACTGTGCATAGCTTCATTGAACTAGGGCCCAGCTGCTTTGTTCTGAAGTCCATTGCCATGTCTGCACTGAGGCCATGTTTCCCACAAGCTGCTCCCAGCCAAAGTCTGAGCAGTGATAGGAATCCCAGAGCAAGCCATTCCTGCGAGACATGGGACTCCGCTGACGGCCATCTGTGGTTTGGGGACTCTCTCGAAACTTCCTTACACCACACAGTCATCTGTTCCCACCTGCCCTCCCTTCCCTCCCTCCTTCATAGTCTGACAGACCTCAGCCTTCTCCAGCTCCCTCCCATTTTCTCTCCCAGGCATTTCCCCAATAAAAGCCTTGCTTGTTTAATCATGTCCTGACACCTACTTCTTAGAGGTCTTGGACCAGACAATGGTCTACTTAATTCAAAAGTTTCAGAAAAAACATTGATTCAAATTGATCTCATATTTTAAAAACCATTACATTAAAAATGTTAGAAATGTATTTTCACTAGGAATGGTTACTAATGCTATAGATGCATTTTCTTTAGCGTTTGGGAAATTAATGCAGTTTGTGGCCGTTTTAATGTTGTTTCTTTTTGTCTTTGCTTAAACATGCAGAGTTTACAGAGCCTAGCATAAAACAGTCCCCAGTTGGACAGACTGACTGACTGACTGAGGGAATGGGGTCCTTTTCTCCACTGAAATTCTCTAAAACTAGCTTGGCTAGAGGAGGGAGGCAGGTTCTCCAAGGGAGTGCTGGGGAAAGAGAAAGCTGAGGAGGTTGATGATGAGGTCTGGTTGGAAGAGCATTTGCAGGACACACGACCCTTCATGAAAGCTAAGGTCTGGCCGCTGTGAAACCCTGCACTCAGGAAACCGGCCCCTGGCATTCAGAAGGTGATTATCCATGTGATAGAGGCAGGAACTCTGACATGTGGGTAACTTTGTAACCTGAGTGGTAATGCAATGAAAATAAATAATCAACGATGCCCCTTTTCTCCTTCCTCAACCAGTTGAACCATTTGCCTTGGTGGTAACCCCCTATTGCCATGTCAGGGCCTTTGGTACTAGGTGCAGTCTATTGCTAGTTAGCTGGTCAGCTGTCTAGTGAGCATTTAGCCTCTCGGGACCTCAGACTCCCCTTTTGCAGTTAGACTGAGCTAAGTTACAAGATGAGGGGGTTGGGATGTAGGCCCCTCTGAGGTCCTTCTCAACACGAGGATTCTCTGACATGCCCACATCAGCATGAATGCTATCAGTCCAGGTACATTCACAGGCAACCAGGGTAGACAGAGAACTTCTTCCAGCAGCAGACCATTTTTGGCGTACCTTTTACCCCAGAAAATGCACAGTGACTCACTCACTCTTCAGTGTATTCTGACCACAGGCTGGTAAATTTTACCAAAGAAAGGGAAGGAATACCTGCCTTCTTTAAGTGAAACGTAGTGGCACTCTGCTTCCAGGTTAGCTGGGCTAATCCAGGTGCTTACCATAAATACTGTTTTTATTTCAGGAGGAACAGCTTGACCCATTGTATAAACAAATGTCTGTAATAATATGCTTTGTTATCGTGGTGTCCTGCTGAATCTTCCCTCAGTGTTTAAAAAGCTAACACTAAGCAGTGGCTTTTTAAGTTCAAGAGACCATCTCAGGAATTTCTAAGGCAGGGCACGGAGCTGATGGAAACGGGCTCCCTGGACCACATGAACACATGTGGGGCAGCTTTGATGTGACTGACGGGAGAGTGATTGCTGATAAGGGCTGCTAATAATCCAAAGAGGTGATGTCATTCTTGGCAGGGCCCAGAAAGAGAAATAAGAGGCCAACTGCTCTCCTTGGCTGATAAAGCCCCTTTAGGGCTCCTTGCCTTTGTTGTTGCAGAGCAGATGAGATTGGAAAAGTTCTGTGAGCCCAGCTGAGCCATCCCACCTCCTGGGGATGGGAGTTTTTGTCAAGAAACCTTGGGTCACTAGCTGGTATACATAAATCCCTTAGGAAAGTTTATACTGCTTTTGAAAATACTCCCTGGAATAGACATTTATAAAAGAGCTAAGAGAGAATTAAGTCCTATTAATTCCTGGGGTGATAGTCCTTTATGCTAGAAGTGCTTCACCCCATAGGGGAGAGATGGAAGCTCTTCTAACCCTTTGAGTCTCTCCTGAATTGGGATGGCTAAGGAAGGGATAGGTGCAGAGTGTGGGGAGGAGAAGAGGAACTTGGATTCTAAAATTATTAAACAAACCCTGTGCTTTTTAACAGAATGCTGCTGCTGCTTTTTTTTAATTCCCCGGATCTTGCTTGCCAAAGACCCAGGGAATTCTCATGTTTCTTGTTAGAGAGACCAACACAGCCCAGTCCCCATGTTGTGAGCCGCCAAAGACAGGAGAACTCTCCCCAGCTGACCCACCTTTCCTGTGCCTGCACCTCTGACTCTGTGACCCTAGAGTGCAGAGGCCCATCCTGATACAGGAATCACAAACAACCCTGTGTTTGCTAAGGAAGCCCCAAGAAAAATCCACTGCCTTGAGGAAAAGCATTCACAGCAGAAACCCAGGAAGTCCATGAGACCTGGGATACTTGGCCAATATTGCAAGGTATTGGACTTCCCTTAAGGTTCAAAAAAAGTGTATGTAATCCCCAGGTGCCTAGGAATACAGGCCTTTGTACAATGACAATGCACTTTTTTTTTTTAAGGAACCAAAATAAAGGGTTTTCACATGGCTAGTTTGAAATATTCTTAGTGATTATTCAGCAGAACTTTTGCAAATAAGTTTATTTCTTGATTTATGGAATAGATACTGTCAAAAAGACTTGGAAATAGAGCAAATATTGGTAAAGCAGATAATATTTTCCAGTTGACTTTTATGATAATCAGAGTTCTGTTGCCATGGAAAAGTCCATCCGTATGCTGAGTTGAAAACATTTGGGAAGAAGGCTGACGATTAATTACAATTCCATAGAGAGCAACATTCATCCAGTCCACAAACACTTATCAAAGGACTTATTATGTGCCACATAGTGTTCTGGGAGCAAGGGATACAGCAGTGAACGAGGCAGATGCACATCTCTGCTTTTACAGAGCATGCGTTCTAGGTGGGGGAGACAAATAATCCATAAAATATAGAGGGTGTCCAATGGTAATAAATGCTACGGGGAAAGTAAAGCAGGGAGGGGTATCAGAAGAGTGGAGGTGGAGGTGGGAATGGATGGGGAGGACTTCGCTGAGAAGGTGACTTTGGAAGCCAGACCCGAGGAAGGGAAGGGGTAAGGTATGTGGACTCTGGGGGATGAATACTCCAGGCAGAAGTAGCAGCGAATGCAAAGGCCCTGCAACAACAGTCTGGCATACTGGAGAAACCGTAAAAAGGCCAGTGTGGCTAGACTGTGGTGAGCAAGAAAGAGCAGTGGGGAAGAGGGCATAGGCAGCAGGGAGTCAGGTTGTTCAGGCTACCGTAGTGCCAGCAGCCATCAAAGCTCCCCTTTCCTTCCCACGGAGACTCTCCCTCTGCTTCTGGCCCCTCCTTTGATGCATACATCCAGAACTTTCCATCCTCTAAGTCTCAGCTCCTCTTCTAAGCCATGACAGCCATTGGAGAAATCCCTTCCTGATGTACTTCCTAGGTCTTCTGGCACCCGCCATGATGAAGGGCATCATCTCCTCTGTGTCTTTTTTTCCCATCAAGATTGTCACTTAGTTGAGGCCTTTTCTTGTACTTCCTACAACTGTTGGCATAGTGTTAAGCACTCAGCAAATGCTCAAAAAATAGTTATTACACAGAACAGAAACTCTCTGAGCTTAGGGCTTCAAGGAATTTATGAGCTCTTTTTACTTTTGTCTGAAACTGAAAGAAAATGCTGTAGGGATATTTTAATTTTGTCTACTAATCAATGCTCTTATTTTAAGTGCAATGATCTAATACAAAAAATATTTAAGCCCCAAATTTCTGTATTACAGAGCTCCAAATTTGCTACATGTGCCCTACTTTATTTTGCTTATAATTGGAAAATAGTGCAAGTGTTTTCAAATAATTCTCAATATACTTTTTGCTTAAATTTTTTTTTTTAAATAGACCTTTTATTCTACTAGCAGCTTTCAAACCATAAAAATGTAATATTTTAAAATCCTTTGACACTGACTCATAGTTTAGCCCCAGGGTTGCCTAATGGGGTACTTAGGCCTCTTGGTGAGGTCCTCAAGTCACTGGTATCTCGTCTTGCTCATCTCAGTTTCCTTGATGTCTAGCGTAGACACAGTAGGGACCCAATAAATGCCACTGTATAAATTACTATTATCAGTTTATTTTTTTTAAAGAAGAGAAAGGTGTGCTTTTATAAGGTTGAAACTTGCTGAAAGTCACATAGAGAATTAGTGGCAGATTCGGGCCCGGAATGCTTTTTTTTTTTTTTTTTTTTTTTTTTGACAAAGCTGCTTCTAGTCAGTGCTCAGTTTTGTTGTTAGCAATCAGTATTTTGGAATTCATAATAGGAAATAAAATTTCGTATCTAAACAACAGAGAAACTTTATTTTGTACTTTGTCAGTTTGTCCCATCCAGCAAGGGGGCAAATGGGGCAGCTTCTAGGGTCCCTGTCTGGTGGAAGCAGAGAGACATGGGGGTCCTGAGCAGAGAGCAAGTGCAAATACTGAGTCAGAGCTGGTATTTGGAGGGCATGGTAATGGCAGCTAAGGAAAGTGCCTGGGACTTGGAGGAGAGGTGATAGGGGAACTTACTATTTTTTCTGTGGTCAAAAAAGTCGCCACTTACTTATTTCCTGAGTCCTATAATTGCAAGTATTTGGATGAATCCTGATAGATGACAGGATAATATCTGGAGAGAAATAAGGCATTGTAGTAGAAGCATAAGTGATTCCTGGTTTCTGGACACTAGGAGAGTACCAGATCTAAGAGAGCATTGATATTGCCCAGAAGGAGATATGAGCAGGGAGGAATGTTCTAGGAACCCTGGTTCCCAGAGCAGTCTAGGCCTGGTAAAGGAGGAGTTTGTTACCTTGCTGGCACTCTGAGGAATGGCAAATGGGAAGAGGAGGAGATGGAAAAGCAGGGTGGTGGGTTCAGTTTGCCATGCCCAGCTCCCATCCTCTCAAACCAATGCCTCGTTTTGCCTGTGTCCTCTTGGGTAGATGTGAGTGAGGCCACAGAGTCTGGAGAGCTGGGTTCCAGCCCTAAGGAACTCCAATCCTCTACTTATGGCCTTGAGCAAGCTTCCTACCTCTCTTGCCTTCCAGTTTGTGAAAGGAGGCTGCTTAGCAAATAATCTCTAAGAAGGTTCAGCAGAAAACGCTATGATTCTATGACATTCTCCCCCAGGTTCACCTATATTTGTTTGCTGAAGATGAAGACGTTTGATGGAGAGGAGTTAGAAAGGATAAGGAATTTTGGAAAAGCTGGGGTACAAGGTCAAGGATAACTTTGACATCTGCCTATGAGAGCAGGCATTTGATGAGATAATTTCTCTGGCATCTCTTTCTTTAGATCTAGTACTTTTGGGAAAAGAAAATGTGGGAAACAGATCCAAGGCATGTTGGGAAAGGAAGAAATCTCATCCCCCCCTTTTTGGCCACTAAGTAAAACCTACATCCAGGTAACATTTGGCTGTACTTGCACAGCTGGCTCTGGCCCCCAGCTCACACATCCTTGCCCAGCCTCCAGTTTCCCTGTCTGTCACCCCCATTTTAAGTAGGAATGATCCAAAGACTCAGACAGCTGAAACTGTTTTGCCCTAGCTGACAAATAGTGCCCAGTATTTTACTCAGAAACCACAATCAAACAAAAGAATGACAGAAAGGCAAATACTAGTGGAAAAAATAATGGTACCCTCCTTAAATTGGCTTTTTGAAAACTCTTCAGCTTATAAATAGTGACTAATTTAACTCCATAAAAATAAATTGGCTCTGGGTCAGGTCATTTGTGTCTGCTTGGGAAGATGAATTGCATAATAGATCCAGCCAAATATCGTAGTCTAAATATTGGCCCTATTAGAACTGTTGAGCTGAATTTTTCAGAACACAATTCATAACATGCCTCCGTCCTGCTTCTTTCACTGCATATAGCATGCTTTTAAAAAATTTTTTCCTGTTTCTTAAGCTCCAGAAAGGAGCCCCAGAGTGACCTAACCCTCTTTGACAGATGCAGTTCTCTGATTTATGGGAATCATGAAAGATTATTGTACTATATCTGCATGAAGGTCCTTACTGTGAAAAGCTCACAAAGACCACAGACAACAACACTTGTGCACCCCAGCCGGGCTCCCAGGCCTTTGAAAAGAGCCATTCAGCTCGTGGGCAGCAGCCTGGGTGTACCTAGAGCTTTGGGGGCTTGTTTTTGCTGGGAAACTTTTATGGAATCGGGAGCTTTTCTGGGTTCTGTGTAAGGGTTCACAGGAAGCATTTGCTCGGTCTGTGTATGATAAATATTTACAGGGCTCTGGGAGTTGAGCACTGGGGAACTGAGCAGAGGGAGTGCACGGGACAAGGCAGCAGGAGGCCGTCGTGCTGCCAACAGTACAAGTTGAAGGGCTCAACTGGAGTTTGTCAGGGCTCTTGAAGTTGCTCATTCAGAAGACACCAGAGCTAGACTCCGCTGAATTCCAGTTTGACCATGGCAGGAGTCGTGGCAAATAAAGGCCCCGTCAGAGGCCACATGAGTGCATACAGGCATGGGATAGGTTTCCTCGAGTAATATGTTTGCCTCATGAGGAGAGATGGGGGAAGAGGGGATTTCCTTCCCCATCAGCTTTTGTTGCCTCACCATTTCTCTGCTGAGCCTGGAGAGTGGAGGAAAGGTGGGAAAGCCATATGGGGTAGTGGTTAAGAACTCACACTGTGATCTGGCAAGACATGAGTTTGAATCCCACATCCACCATAGCTTAACAAGCCTTTGTGATCACAGGCAATGAGCACTCCCTACCCCTACTTGGCTTGAGCCTACATCCAAGTTGAACAAGAGAACTTAATTGTTTTTCTTACTAAAGTTAACAGAACTTTAGCTTTTCCAGGTGGCAGTCTGAGTGAATGTGCTGAGAGGTCTGGGACAGATGGCAAAATAGAATGGAGAAGAAGTTTGTCAGGAGAGAGTGGCTTTAGGACAAGGAAGTTTAGCTAAAAAGTGGAGTGGCTCATAGGGGGATATCTTTTTAAGTGTTTGGATTGTCTATTTCTTGGACACTTTTTCTGCACTGAATTCACTTCATTACTCCAGGCACATGCTTAGTATATGATTGTTTTCCATGGTAGCCTTATTTGGTGGTGTCTTGGGGAAATGAAGGAAGAGCAGTGTCCAGGGCTGGTAGAAATGGCACCAAAGTCAGACAGTGGCTACAGGAGCTAAGAATGATGGCTAGGAGCCAGGAGACAGCAGAGAAGCAGGTCATGATGTGCACTATCGCAGCACTGAATGGGACATCAACCCCCTTCAACAAAGAATACTGGAGAATAGTGGTCCTTGAAGGGGGTCTGCGGTGTGCCCAGACTCCCCAAAGTCTGTTAGATGAGGAAAAATCAAACCATTTTATCTGAATGTTAAGGGTGTGATTTCAGAAGACATGGAAGTTATCCCACAAGGCAGACAGTTTATGTAACACAGGACTTGACTATTAGGTGTCCTTAGAGCTTAAACCCTTCAGATGCTGGGAAAAGGGTCATGGAACTTCCTTGAATCTCCTTTGTGTCTGCTTGGGTGAGGACAATGACCCTTGAGATATGTGTATCCTCAGGAAGGTCCTCAGGTCCAGTCACTCGGTCAGAAGTCCATGGTAAGCGATCCCCAATCACCCCCTCCTTGGCCTCCTCCAACTACTCAACCACCATCAGCTCTTCCTCAAGCCACTGTAGTCACACATGTTCCAGGACATTTTAAGTGTTCTGAGTTAAAGTCAGCAACACATGGTACATCTCAGGGAACCACTGTACCCATATCTCGGTCTAGCTCCCAAGGTGTGTCCCATGACATTTTGAAGCTCCAACCATTTCCTACTCCATGAATGCTCTTTCTAAGCCAAAGCAGGAAGCTAACCAAAGAAAAGGTGTTCTAATAAGCTCCCTGAAGGAGAGCTTGCCTCTGCAAACTACCTGTATTATTCTGACCTTGCCACTTGGGGAGAGAAGAAAAGCTTAGCACCTGGGACCTCTGGATGCTCTCATGTTCTATTCACAGTCCTCCTTGGGAATTAAAATAATTAGAAACTTCCAGGGTACAAGGCCTCTACCCGTTTGGTCTCAAAATAGTCTGTCGCTGTCATTGTTAGGTGGGTCTTTTGCAAAAACCTTCCTGCCTCCACGCTTGCATTCCCACTTCTGTCGATTCTCTAACAGGAGCCAGAATAAACTTTGAAAGCATAAGTCAAACCATGTCACTCATCTGTTCAAAAGCGTCCAGTCGTGTCCCATGTCACCCAAAATAAAACCCAAAATCCTCGGCTGGGTCCACCAGGCCCAGATAACTCTTTGACCTTAGCTTCTCCTACTCTTTAGTCTTCTATTCTGCTTTGGCCTCACTGGCTTCCTTGTTAGTCCTTGAACTAAAACAAGTCTGTGCCCCAGGGCCTTGGGACTTTTAATGCTCCTTTGTTGAAATGCTTTTCCCTCAGATACACATGTAACTTACTCTCTTATTTCCTCATTACCTCTGGTGAAATGTCTTCTTGTCCTTGCAGCCCTTGACAACGCCAGTCATTCATTATCCATCCTGCCCTGCTTTCTTTTTCTTCATATTATTTATGACCACCTGACATTGCAGAGTTTGTTCCTTTGTTAATTGCCATCCTTTCCATGTAAGGAGGGACTTTCTTTGGTTCGCTACAGTATCCCCAGTGCTATTAAATAATCCTGGCACATAGCTGGAGCTTAATAAATATTTATTGAATGGATGAATGGTTGCTGAGCCCTAACACTCTGTATCATCAGCTGGCAATTAGTGTCCAGTAAGGCTGTAGGTAATGAAGAGCATGCTGATAAGAAGAAAATCAGGATGGTCAAGGGTTAGTTTGTTTTGTTTTTGTTTTTGTTTTTTAAGAGAATAAGCAAGGATATAAGAAACATTATTAAAATTAAAAAAAAAACAGTAAGTGGAAGGTGATCCTGGTTAGTATCACCCATTTGCTGAACCAAAGCCAGGCCAGATTCATTCTCTTCAGTTGCTGAAATCTGGTTCTTGTCACAAACCAATCTAGACATCTATTCCAATACACATATTATATGTCTCTTGGCATGCAGAGTACTCATATCATTTACCAGATTTATAGAAATTATGGAAGGTGGTGTGAAATGCCTTCTGCCATATGGGAAAAGAGGTGAAAATGCTGACATTTGACTTTCTGCCAATTTCTCAAAAGTTTAGAGTTTCAGCCTTTTCCCCCTCGTGGGTGTGGTGGCTCTCTCTTATCAAACGTCTATTCTCTGAGTAACCATAAAGACATGTCTGTGCATCTGATGGCATTTTAATATGCAAAGAACCATATTTTGACATGTGCAAAATTGATATTTTGGCCCAAGTGTTACAATAAGAATCGAGAAGACTTTCTTTGCCCTGCTAATTGTCTGTCTTCCTATATTTCATTTTAGCCTTTTGTGAGCTAGGAATAGACTTGGGGGAAACTGACCTATTGAATATACAAATAACTGTGCCACAGCCATGTGCCAAGCACAGGTGCCCAGCATAGGGAGTCTCTACCTCCATCACCACCAGTCAGCCACATAATCTCACTAAGCCTCACCACCCCCTTTGCTATCCCTGTTCCACCTGAACTGTTGCAGGAAACTCCTAACTGGTCTATGAGTTTCCCCAGTTATAAACGGAGACCTAATAGTAGCTGCCACATGGGGTTGTGAAGATTAGGTGCGATGGTCCATTAAAGTGCTTTAGCATGGTGCTAGCACAGAATATCCCTATAAAATTTTACCAGAGATTATCATTACCTCTATTTTGATTATAGTTCACAGTCCAGTGGGCCTCTTTTATTGGGGGTTGACAGATCTTTCCCCCTTAGATGTAGTTCTTTTCTAGATTCTCTTGTTGACTTAAGTGAGTCACATTGGCTAGGAACGAGGCATTCCAAACCACATTCTTTAGATTGCGCTTATACCTAATTCCAGCCTGGCAGGGACATTGTAGAAATCCATCCCAATGTCATGCAATTGCCTTGTAATACACAAACACAGCTTTGTTGTTACTAAATCTGAAACATCTTTATTTCCAAATTGGCTTACAAATACTGTTATGAAGCCAGCTCAACAGAAATAAACAACTTCTTCTCAAACCCATATCTCACCTTTAGCCTGAAAATCCAGCTTACATATGCATGCAGTAAACATGATCCCAGCCCTCAGGGAACTGACATTCAAATAGGGATGGCAGTCAGTACACAAGAAAGTGTGCATGTGTGTGTGTGCGAACATTTAATTCTGTGAAGGAAAACACTTAGAGAACAAATTTCGTCTTTTAAGAAGACTCAGCACATTTCAATTGTACAAACCTGGGAATAGACCATTTTCCAAAACTCATCACACATATTTTTGTAATTCCAGGCAAAGCTTTAGGCAGTTTCTGGAGAGAAGGTCACCTTAAAATACTCACCCCGAGCCCATAAATGTCACAAAGGGAAGAGACTCAAAACTGGAGAAGTCTGAGACTCCAGCTCTAATCCTCACCCTTCCAAATGAAGTGGGAAAGAAACACCTATTCTAGCGCAAAACCTATTTTCCAAGTGCCTATAATGTGCAAGGCCCACATGGTTTTGCTCCCAAGTTGGGAACATTGACATGATTACACTTGTGCTCCCGAGGGATCTGTGCATCAGCCCATTCCTGACAAGCTTTCCCAGTGGTAATTGCACAAGTGGTTTTTATTTGTTTGCTTGTCTCTCCTCATGTTGTGTTTTGTGTTTGTTTTGATATCTGGCAGAAACTCCCAGCATTTTTCTATTTACAGTGTACAGAAGGAAAATACCCTTGTTAGCAAGTAACAAGAGCCTGTAATATTCCCAGGAAAGAATTGTGTTAATCTTAGATGAGTGTTACAGGTAATTAGGACCATATATTCATTACTAAATTAAAGTGACTATCATTTGCAGAAGGAAATTGTTTATGAGGAGTAACGCTGTTTTGCCTCATTTGTATAGATAGTATCAATATGTGATTGGGTTTTCCATTTATATGTCTCATTGGCTTATCCTAAGAATAAAGGTCCAAAATATTTGACTTAACTGCTTTTGATACAATGATTTCTAAGATATATTACATATTCCTTGCCATTTTAAATCTAGTGACTGAACATATTTCAACCTCCTCTTGATGACTCAGAGTCATCACTGTGAGCGTGAATAATTTTACTCTGCTACAGATAAGCAATGACGTCAGAGTCCGTTGAGTTATGAGCTGGGCTGAGAAACTTTTAGATAAATGGTCTCAGGGTCTTAGATTTATTGAGCTCTTACATTTTTTCTAATTCTTCCCTAGATGTCAGGCTTTTACTTATTACTGTCTTATTGTACTGGTCTCTAGAAACTTTCCTGGCCTCCTTCCTTTCATTCAAGGGCTATTGTTTTAAGCACCCACTATGTCCCAGGCTTACTTCTCTAGGCAGGGAATACACTTCAGTGGAGATGACAATAGTACAGTGTCCTGCTAGTGGGAGATGCAAACAATAAACAAGATCACAATCAAGACAAGTCTAATTGGCTTTGTTCTAGGAGAATGAATAATCACACTTAGGAAGGCTATGCATAAATTAAGAATAATTAGGATTCAAGAATATTGCATGCTCATTTTACATTTCTGTACAATTCCAAAGCAGTGAGATTGTTGGTTTCATTAGTCTGAATATGTGGAGCTTCTGTATTCCCATAAAAAACTAAGCATGATATTGAATATGGCTCAATGTCCCTAGAAATAGGTTTCCAATATTCTACTGTGTGGGCCTTTATCTGAAACTTAAAACTGAGGACAATATGGCACCTGAGAGCAAAGAGATCCCAAATTCACAACTCTGGTCCTGATTTGCCCTTCATCTCCAGACTTGTGTCTCTAACTATGAAGCCCATCTCTCCGCTTAGATGTCTTATGCCTAAATTTAACTTTTGAAATCACTCCTCACCACTATCCCACCCCATAATCTCTTCCTTTAGTCTTTCCCATCTTGACAAATAGCTCTCCAATCTCTCAAAAATCAAGGGATTATTTTCAAGTTCTCTCTTTCCCTCATCTCCCCCAGTCTTACCCCACATCCAATTTATCATTTCCCCAAAACATACCCTGAGTCTGAATTAGATAATGATTCTCCCCTGCTTAAAATCTATCAGTGGTCTTTCCTTTGCACTTAGAGCAAAATCCAGGCTCCCTACAATGGCCATAAGGCTGGATAGGATCAGTCTGCTATTATGCTTTTTTATTTCTTCTCTTACAATGTTGCCTCCTCCTGCCATGCTCCAACCACGCTGCCCTTCAATCTGTCCCCCCTCTCACATCCTGGCTGGAGTTGCTCTGCCTCTGACCAGCCAGCTGGCTTGCTC
Source organism: Tolypeutes matacus (assembly GCA_026826555.1). Taxonomy (NCBI): domain Eukaryota; kingdom Metazoa; phylum Chordata; class Mammalia; order Cingulata; family Chlamyphoridae; genus Tolypeutes; species Tolypeutes matacus. The sequence goes on from JAKSZT010054472.1 coordinate 965,298, forward strand.
CTTCTTGTTCTCATTGAGGTTTTAGCTTTAATGTCATGTCCTTTGAGAGGCCCTCTATGTCAGTGCTTTTCACACTTAAATGTGCATATGAATCACTGGCGAGCTTTTAAAATAAAGGCTTTGATTCAGCAGGTCTGGGTGTGCATTTCTAGCAAGCTCCCAGGTGACCAACGCTGCTGGTTTGTGAGCACACTGAAGCCTAGCAGGCAACCAACAGGTATCTGCTGTCCAATACGTTTTCTGCTTCCCAGCGCTTGGGGCCATGAAAGAGCAAAGTTTCCAGCTTTGAGTGGGAGCAAGCCAGCTGATCTTGAAAAGTGTTTCTGATTCGAACATTAGGGTTGGATGAGGCAGCTTTCTTTATCAAAGTATCCAAAGAATAATATAGTCAAGTTGGAAAGACTGAAGACTAAATTGGTAACTTTTTTAGAGTAAGGTTTTGAGTGTTTTCACAGTTCTCCTGATTTAGAGTTTGCATCCTTCCTTGGAGCACTGATGGCTTTCTGGAAACTTCTTGTGTGAAGAACTGAAAGGAACACTAGGTTCCCAGCCAACTCTTTATTTACTGTAGATACCTTTTCTGCAAACATAATAAGCAACAAACGCCAAGAACAGGATTGCTATGTCAGTGAGAGTTCAAATATGTAAATTTAAGATGGTTTTCCAGCTCTCTGTTTTGTAAATTTACATGAAAAAATAAGCACACATCACAATTGGTTATACAGCTTTGTCCATGAATGAAACAGAGAGCTCACTCTCATTTTACAAAGTGTCTTTGCCCTATGGTCATCAACCAACCAATCAACCAACAAGTACCTGATACGTGCCTGCTAGATGCAGGATATTTTATGCAAGAATTTTAAGACATGGGCGTGCCTTTTTAAGAGCTTTTAAGTGAAAGACAGATATCCACAGAAAGTTAATAATGCAAAGCTGAAAAGAATTAGTAACTTACCATTTCAAATGCAAAGGTCTAGAACATTTGAACTCCTAAAGATTTCCTTCCAAATTCGTGATATGCCACTCTGTGTTAAGCACAAATGACCTTTGTATACACATTCCAAATCAATGACATACCACTCTGTGTTCAGCACCAAACTTTAAGGTGCAAAGATAGCTCTTCTTAAAAAGCAGATTCAAATTCAGTGGGTCTGGTTGGGGCCCAAGGATTTGTATTTCTATCAGGTTCCTAGGTGATGACAATGCTGGCGGTATGAAGGCCATGCTTGAGTAGCAACCGGATAGGACAGTGCTTCCCAAATCTTATTCATCCAATTCCCAGCTCCCAGCCCCCACCTACTGAATTCATGGGGATGGAACCCAGGAATTTTGTTTTGTTTTGTTGCTTTAAAGTTTTGGTTTTTTTTAAAACAAACTCTTCAGGTAATTCCTGTGCACTCTGAAGATTGAGAGGCACTGGTACAGACATGAAGTGCCAGGTGTGTTTCACTCAGGACATATGACCTTTTCCCCAGCAATTAGCCCCCAGTGTGATATCAGGCCTCGGCCCTTTTCAGGGGCTGTCAATTTAGTACCAAATGGCCTGGTTCCACTTTTCCAACATAAGCTGGCAAAAGGCTGCCCAGGAGCCCCACATAGATACTGACATACTCCAATATGTTAGGCACAAACTGGATCAGACCAACAAATAACTATCAGTGAGGAGCTGTAATTTTAGACAGATTGATGGCTATTCTTATTGTAATACTCATGAAGAGCAGAGGCTTTTTAATGGGCCTAGCAGATGTGGACATCCTAGTGCCAGAGAGTCTCCCTGCCTAAAAGGGAATTGCAACCATGCAATATATTTCCCCATCCTCTGACCTGAGATTGAGTTGTCACGGGCTCCCAGACACTGCTCCAGGCGCCGCAGATGGTACTAGCTGACGTACTCAGAGCATGTCATTATGAACACATGCAAACCACATGAGGGGAACTAGCTTCTGGAGACTAAATGCAAGGCATTGCTCCCCTCCACCCCCAAGGTCACTAAAATGCTTCTGGAAAGAAGAGAGGTAAATGGGACCTCAGGTGCTAGGAGGTCTTGGGAAAATGAGGACCCATGGGAAAACCTTAGGGAGAGGGAGTCAGGCAGACACTGGGGAATTCCTTTCACAGTGAGTTAATATGATAGCAAGATACATTCAATTCTGGTACTTTCTCCTTCAGTTTCAACACTGCTCAGCTGTTTAGTTTCAGAAGCATCTTTTTTGGAATCAGGGTAGAAAACATTCACTTTTCATTCTAGCAGGGAATTTTAAAAATGATTTTTTTGGGGGAGGGCAATGTTATAATTACTCCATCCTATTAGGAAAAATACAACAAAGGCAAATGCTAGCTTGGAATTGACAAATTCCTTGGAAAATTTATTTTCTTTTGATCTAATTGATTTCACAAGTCTAAGAGTCTCATTAATCAGGACTTGTCATTGACTGATTTTGGAAGTTGAGCCCCTCAGAATCCAGTTCCGTAAGAAACTAACAAACGTGTCTGTACCAGGCCAGCATTGTCCTCATGCCTTGGATTGAAGAGAAGCCTTTTCCATTGCCCCTGGACTAATAAACTAATTCCATGCAAATAAGATTTCAGTTCACCATCTACTTAGCGCCTTGCCCTGAATTCTTCTGTTGGAACTTCAGCTTAAAGCTCTGAGTTCCACTAAGATACAAATACTCCTAAAATGGGTAACACTTTTAAATGTACCTTGTGAGCAGCATTTTGCCAGAAAGAAGGGAGGAATCACAAAGACCCAGGATGCTGTTATGGAGGAGCAGGGCACAGAAGTCTTGAGACAACCATAGCTTTTCTATTCTAGACCGTTGCTAGGAACGTGTATGACCTCAGGAAAGTTATTTAACACCTCGTAGGAATGTTGCTCCATCTGACAGAGCATGGTAGTACTTCCCCCAAATCTTCTCCCCCTCCCAAGGTCACTGAGAGAATAGAATTGAAAAATAGATAAGCAAGTATTTTGAAAAGCTGAAAATCTTCTACAAACACAAGCTATTAATTTCTAAGGTAGTTTCCTTGTCTTGTGCAAGGTAGATCTGACCCTTTGAGGATGATGAGGTACCCACCATTAAACTCCAAGGGACTGATATGCTTTTAAAAGGAAGAGTGTTGTTTATAAGCAGTGCAAGCATTCTTGGGAAGTCTTATCTTCTTTAAGATAACAGCAAAACCTGGTGGCTAAACTGCCAGGGAGTGTTTGCAACAACAGAGGCTTTACATGGAAGGTACTTTACCGCACAACCACAGAAGCTCAAACCCACCCACTGATAGCCTCCAGTTGTTGTTTGTTTGGAACTTAGCTTTTATGCTGTCTTAACTGACTTCCTTTCCAGACTTCTCTGTGTGCAAAAAGAGCATTTGTTTCAAATGGTTTATTGGATTATTTCAGGTGTCAGAAACAGAGAAAGCCCTGGAAATGATAAAGACTAAAAAGAAAAGTCTTTGACCGTGTCAGCCACTGATCCCCAGTTTGTGATGATATGGATTTATTAGGCTCCTAATCCCCCCCCATCAGGCTGTGGATTAGCTGCACAATCTGAGGACAGTGCAAGAAGCAAGTCCAGCAGAAAAATGTTTCCACCTAGAAAAATGGCTCAGTTCCAGCACTATTCCATGTGGATTTGTTAATTGGATTTGTTCTTACAGTTAAGACAAATCAGCATAATGCTAGTTAGTGGTTTCAGGCACTGAAAAATTGGAATTCTGTTCAAGAAATGGTTGGCCAAGAAATAAGAGCACTTTATCAAGAATGGACTGAAAGAAAATTACTTGTTAAGCAGAGCCAAAAAGGACAGAATGGAAGATTCAGATGCTATGTATTTAAGCATTTCCAAAAAGGCCTTGAATCAGGTAGCTCTTTGGGGAGTAGATGCATACAAATATGTGTGGCCACAAATCCAGCAGCTCATGCCACACCTGAACACTGCAGTCACATAACAATAATCACAGATAAATCACAACGCTGTCCTGCTTATTAGAAGCCGGTGCTGCTGGGATTGCCATCAGTGAGTGCAGGTGTGCCTGACGAGACCCTCTCAATGAAGAGTTCTTTCCACAGTGGATGTGTGACGATTGCTCTTCAATTTGAAGCTACAGCTGTCACCGTACAGCCAGTACAGCTGGCAGAATTGAAGTGTGTCTGGGGTTGCCCGTGTCTTGAGAGGAGTCACTTGTTCCAAACAGGCTTGCCAGGGCCTGGGTAAGGTCCAGGAGAAAGAAGCGTTAAGTAGACAGCGTAGGTCTGCTGCTCTAGGTGAGGGATCGTAAACCCAGAAGTCCAGGGAGCTAGCGCCATTACATAGAGGAAAGAAATGGGCAGGCTGAGGCAGACGCAAACTGGGCGCCCACAGTCCGGCCTAGAGAATTGTCACTGCTCTCTTCTAGTCAGTTGCTGCTATGTAAGAAATCCAGGCCTCAGGGCTACAGATTTTCTGGCTTTTCATAAGAATCCCAGAATCTTTGTCTGTTTTGGTTGGGTGTGAGGGATATCCTGATTTTTAAATGATGGCTCAAAACTTTTAAAAACACTTGAGGGCCAAAGAAAATACAGATGCTCCGCGTGTAGCCTGCGGCCCATGGATATGACTTTTTTTCTGGACACCAGAGCAGCGAATATGCAAGAGAATCCTCCAAGGAGCTTTCAAAGTGCAGATTCCTAAGTCCCAAACTTTGAGAATTTGATTAGGTAGATTTAGGGTCAAACCCAGGAGCCTGCATTTTAAATATGAATCCCAGGTGAATCTGACTCAGGAGGTTCACAGATTTCACTCTGAGAAATGCTGCTTTAAGAAGGAGGGATTACTTTCCTTTCAGATTCTTCACTACCTTTAATTCAACTGCTTGTTCTCTGTTTCATCGTCAGTGATACAACTTCAGGGTCAGTAATTAAAATACAGATCTAGAAAGTGGCTAAAATTATGAATTTTAGGTTGTATACATGTTACCAAAATAGAACTGCACAACCCAAAGAGTCAACCCTGGTGTAAACAATGGACTATAGTTAATAATACAACAATAACAATACTGTTTCTTCAATTGTAACAAAGGTACCACACTGAAGCAGAATGTTAATAATAGAGAAAACTGCATGTGTGGGAAGTGTATGTGGGAACACTACTTTCTGCATGATTTTTCTGTAAACCTACAACTACTCTAATAAAAAATTAATTAAAAAATTAGTGAATAAACTCTTTTCCAAAATCACACACATACACTTTTGGAATAAGGCTAAAATAATTACTTTGGAATTCAATATATGTAAGTTAGACCTAGGTTTTCAAGAAGATATGTAATTTTTTCACAGATATAGAAAAGAAATCCAAAAGAAATTATGATTGTGTCTCACACTTAATGACTTTACATAACTGCTGTTCCTAATAACTACATGCACGATTTTGTATAGGTATGTTCATCCTGGACATAAATAAAACACATCCCTTAAATTAAAGCTAAAAAATAAAGAGAGAGATCAATCTAGAACTACGATGTCTAATATGGTAGCCTCTAGCCACATGTGGCTACTGAGTGTTTAAAATGTGGTGCTGTAAAGGACAAATACACATAGGGTTTCAAAGATTTAGTACAAATAAAAGAATGCAAAATAACTTATTAATAATTGTTTTATATTGATTACATGTTGAAATGATCATGCTTTGGAGAGGTTGGGTTAAACAAAATTTCACCTATTTCTCTTCACTTTTTTTAATGTGTCTTACTAGGAAATTTAAAGTGGTTATGTGGCTCCCGTTTGTGGCTCCCATTTTACTTCCAATAGACAATGCTGGCTCAGAACTTCAGAGTTTCCTCTCAGGTCTTAGGGTATAAAGGCAAAAGGAGTGCTTCGTGTTTATAAAGCCATAGTGCTGCCCAAATCACCAGGAGCAGGGGTTTCAACTGGCATCTGGGGACAGAGCTCTACAGAAAAGAGTGCTAATCCTGCCTGAGCATCACCCCCAGGGGTCCTGGAGCTCCAGTAAGGAGTAGGCTGAGATGTGGGCCCCAGAGGTCATGGCTACCTTTGTCTCTGCCATAAGATGCATGACTAAAAGCCATTTGCATAATTAATATGGCACAAGGGCAGGTCATTGTAGGTATCCTTTCCAAGGGACACAAGGAAAGCTATAAAATCTGAGTCACGATTTAAACTGGGGTTACAAATTAAGGCAATGCCCCTCATTTAATTTTGGACTAAGAAACAATATTTTCAGAAGATACCTATAATTAGAAAATGTTTTTTTGTTTGTTTGTTTTGTTTTGAGGTACTGGGGCTGGGAAGTGAACCCAGGACCTCGTATGTGGGAAGCCCGTGCTCAATCACTGAGCCACATCAGCTCCCCTGAGTTGTTTTTTTCATGTTTGCTTCTTCTTCTTGTTGTTTTTAGTACTCACTGGGGACCAAACTGGAGACCTCCCTTGCGGAAAGCGGGCACTCAACCACTTAAGCCGCATCCACTCCCCTGGAAAGGTTTGTTTTGTTTTGTTATGTTTTGTTTTTAATAATTTTTTTTTTAATTTTTAAAAAGATACTTAGATTATATAAATTTACACAAAAAATATAGGGATTCCCATATGCCCCACTCCCCGCACCCCCCACACCCTCCCATATAAACAACACCCTTCATCAGTGTGGCACATTCATCGCAATTGATAAATGCATCCCAGAGCATTGCCACTGAGCATGGACCACAGTTCATCCTGTAGTCCACACTCTCTCCCACATGGTTCTGCATGTTAGGGGATGATATAAAATGGCCTATATTTATGGCTGCAGTGTCATTCAGGACGATTCCCAAGTCCCGAAAAAGCCCCTGTATGACAACTGTTGGCAGGGAGAAGGAAAAACAGTTGTGGAAAGGTTTTTTGAAGCTTCTCAGACTGATGTTTGAGTAAGATCCATTTAGTGAAGAAGAGATTCTAAAACATGGACAATGAGAGACGATAGGAATCCTATCACGAAATGACAAAATAGGATTAAGAGATAGTACTTATAGTTTAGGTTGAGCAGAACGTCTCAAACTCAATTTTCCATCTCATTCATTCATCAGATCTCCAAATGCATTATGTCAACACTTTCTCTTCTTAATTTCTAAAAAATTTCTATATGCTTCAAGAGAAATTTTACCCAGGTGTTTCTGATTCCTTTATACTTACCTCATCAAAATGCCATTTTGTAAGAATGATTTGATGTCCAAGATTACTCCCAAGCCCCATTCATAATCCTATTTTCTTTCAACCTCGAGGTGCTCTTGTGTCTATACAGAAACCTTGTATTCTAAGGTTCTAAAGCAGAACACATGTAGTTCAAGTAGTTTCATAACTTGTCAAGATGAACTTTACTGATTCAGTTGTGAAGAGCTCTTCCAGAATCCACATCTACTTGCTCATGTTTTGGGGGACTATTTTTTGGTCTCCCCTGCTTGGGTCATGTGTACTGATTGGTTTTTGTTTTTGCTTTTGCTTTTCATAATATATCTCTATTCAGCAACACCTTTCCTTTGGCAATTTCTTCTGTCTTTTCTGTTTCAACCTTTTTTTCTCCATCAACCCCCAGTCCTCCAAATCTTGCTTTTGGCTTCCAGAGCTCTTTTCATTCTCTGAGACTTTGCGCTACCCACCTTTCATCAAAGGCAGTGTCCCTTTCAAGTTAACTCCCCACTTATGCATAAACCAAACTTATGCCTTGACTCCAGGATGGCTTGCCTTCTGCCTTGTTTTGCTGCCCGAGGGTTTACAAATGTCTTTGGGAGTGTTCTTCCTTTTATCCTTTCCATTCTATCTAAAGGTATCTCAGGTCCAGAAAAGCTACAGAAGATCTATCTTTCTCACCGGTAATATCACAAACCTCATAGCAATCAATACCCCTGTAGAGAGGGCCATGTGTTCTCAGAAACATAGATGGGCCTGGACATGTGTCTACTAGCTCAGAAGACCAGTCAGGACTATTCAAAGCCAATTGACCCGCCAGTGCCTTCTGATAGAAGTATTCATGGCTCCATCTCTTCTGATTTTTAAAAGAGCAGAAAATAAAAAAATAAGCACTCCTTTTGATGGCTTTAAAATACAGAGGCGTTTCAGCAATCTTTTCTCCTAAAATAGAAGTATGTGTGGTCTATATATCCCAAGTCAGAGCTGAAAGTTTTAACAAATACATGACTACAAATTTATCTTGGGCTTCCCTCCTCTCACCATATCAGTCTGCTCAGTTTCTCAGCCTCCCCATTCAGACATCAATTTTCTCAAGATGCTTAATATAGCCCTATCACAGCCTGCTGCTTGGACCCAGACTCCTCAGGGAGTTCCCTAACCCCATCTACATATATATGATTTGCTTCTTGCTTACTGAGAACCTTCCTTTGGCAGGATAGGCGCTACCTGAGCCTGGGAATCAGTAAACCTGAGACCATGAGGCTTGTGTGCCTCTGTCAATTTATGCCCAGTATACTTTCCAGCTTAAAACTTTACAAAAAAAAAAAAAAAAAAAGACACATGCCTTATAACCATAAAATAAGATTCCTAGTCAGAGGCTACAAATTAGAAGGGAGAGGAGATAAACAAATCAGAGCCTGAGGCTAAGGAGAATTGCTACATCTGAGTATTAAATTGCTCTCTAAACCTATAGCAACCAAAAGAAAAGGGGAAATATGTTGAGTTTTATAGTTTTCGGTGTATGATAAAAGAAAGCTTATGAGTTTTTTGGTAGGGAATTTTTTATCATGGCAATAAATTTTTGGAGGTTTTTGTTGAATTGATTTTTATATAAATGGCAATATAGATCGAAAAGTGTCTTACAAAAGACATAGAAATTATTTTCTTATGGCTATTTCTTACACTGACCTGTAATAAACACTAAGGGCAAGCTGTTTATTAAATCGTAACTCAGCAAAGATATTTCTTTGGGGAGTTTGACTAATGTGGTCCAGACCCATAACTTTCTGGTGATTTATCTTGACATAGAGATAAAGCTCAGAGGGCCTAGTGGAATGGATGGTTAGCCTGACTCAGAGATGCTCAGTCTGGAGAATTCGTTTCTGCTGGCCCTTAGCTGGAGACTGGTCCATGTGCTTGAAAGACAAGTGAGCCATATACTGTCATGTACAGTTGTCAACACTGACATTTTATCACGAGAAATAAACATTTATTTTATCTTGAAGGAAGGATTATCCTACCTTTCCTTAGTTCTAACATAGAAAACTCACCAACATATATAGTCAAGGTCAGAATTCAACTTTGGGAAGTTGCTTTTGGATCAGTTCAAAGATCTGAAAAATTACCACATTGAATATTGATTTTCCCACATAAAGCAGGGTTTGGGACATATTTGGCCTGGAAACTTTTTTGTAATCATAAAATAACCTGCCTATAGCACCCTTAGAGGCAACATTTTGAGCTCTTCTTCCTTGGATAGACTACAAAATGTACCCTCACTTTTTTTCTTTGGATGGACCCCCCTGCAATAACAGAAATACTAAGCAACATTTGGGAGTTTTCTGGAGAAAGCCATTCTCCATGGTTCAAGTAAAGAAGCTAAATGCCAAGAAAGCACACCCAAGAATGTATTTCCAATGAAATCACAGCCCAGAAGGATGGGTTAGCAGCAGAAAAGAGTTTTCTAGCTACTATTTCAACTCATGAAGATTCTGTCAGATAGCACTGTTGGGTGTTAGCCTGATACAGTGTTGGGTATTAGCTCAATGGTGAGTGCTGGTCTGCCAGCAGCATCTGTGCAGCTTCCACTTCCTGGGCATGGATGTATTGGGTGATCTCGTTACAGCTCATCAGCAAGCTGCACCCCAGGAACCAGTCCCTGACAATGACAACCATCTAGCAAGTTCAGAAGAGAAGTGGCACCATAACCTCTATTCTCCAGTGTGGAACCTTGAGTCAGGTTACTTTTCTACCCAACCTAAGCCCTGGGTCCTACAGCAGTTTGGCATTATTTATGAATTCCAAAAATAGATATTGGATTATGTTTGTGAGCTGGTCTTTTGCTCTGGGCATATTAGATTATATTGGATTCAGAGGTTTACTTGATTAAATTATGATTAGGGCTTTAATTGGGCCACATCAGTAGGGTGTTGAGTCCCTACCCTTGGTGGGTGCGGACTCATAGATAAAAGACATGGCAAAGGACAGAGTTGGAGTTTTTATGCTGAGTTTTTGAGCTGGAGCCCCAGGAAGTAAGCACACAGAGGAGCTTGGACGTGAAGGAGAGAAGGCCCCGGGGAAAAGAGATGAGTCATTCGCCTGATAGTCTACAGTTGGCCTTGTGGAGAAAGAGCCCAGCAGCTGAGCCCAGAGAGAAACTGAGCCCTGGGAGGAAAGGAACCCAAGAAGCCTGAATTCTAGGCAGACCTTGGCAGCCATCTTGCTCCAACACATGGCAATAGACTTTGGTGAAAGAAGTAACTTATACTTTATGGCCTGGTAACTATAAGCTTCTACCCCAAATAAATATCCTTTATAAACACCAACCAATTTCTGATATTTTGCTTCAGCACCCCTTTGGCTGACTAATACAAGTCCTAATACAGGGAAGTGAATATCTGTGGAGTAAACAAATGGATGAAGGCCAATGGGCTTAAGGGGGACTGGAGCCAGCTCTCCCATCCTGGTAATCGTGCAGAGAGGACTTAAGTGTGACCGATGACTGTAGCAGACTGGAAAGACAAAATGAGATTGAATTCTGGATTCCCAGCACCTGGGAACTTTGAGGTGCTTGTGACAAAAAAGAGGCTGGGGATAAGAGGACCAGAGCACTTGGTAGGACCTGTGAGGTTAGGGTTTCTGGCTACAGGGCTGGGAGAAGCCAATGGCATTTCTCCTCTTCCACCTCTTTTCCCAGCAAGTCTTCCCAGGGTTGCTCCCCTGGTCATACATATTTTAAGCATCCCCCCCCCTCCCACTCCCACCCATAGTTCAAGGGAACAAAGGGCAGCAAGTGGATGACTCTCCAAGGCCAGTTGTTCTCAGAGTTTTAAAAAAAATATCAATATCCAGGCCCCACCCCAGAGATTCAGATTTAATTGATCTGGGGCAGACTCCAGGCACTGGTATTTTCTACAAGCACCCCAGGCCATTCTGAAGAGCAGCCAGGGGTGAGAGCCACTGCCCTCCTCAAACATTAAGCCCTCACTTCCTCTCAGTGATGACTTACTTCTTAATGTGAACAGTTGAGGTGTGCACAGGCTGGCTCCTTTCCCTCCTTTGAGAAACCTGAAGGGTCATTTCTCCACATACCTATATCCAGAATGGCTGGGAGGTGACTTAATGGCTATTAAGAATAGAGGATAGTTCTGATGTTCCGATAGCATAACTTCAAAATAGCACTTTGATTTAAAAATATGTTTTCAAGTAATATTTTTACATGAATGCAAATTAATGCTGTAAACCAGTTATTACTCACCCAAAACATAAACAGCTGAAAATAATAAATAATTGAAAAAACAAAAATAAAAAAAGTAAACAGTAAGAACTCACGATCTATCAGCGAGATTGTGGTGGCACCTGCACCCGCACCGTGCACGGCATCCCTCAGTGATTTCAAGGTGTGATTTTTAAAAAAATGGATGACCATTTCAAAAAGCCCTTTTAGAATAATTCTGTGGTTTGGGTGCTTTAGGAATTCCAACTTCCAGATATTACATTGCATTTCAAGTGAATTAAAGAAGAGGGGAGATAGCTATTTCTTTTGAGCAGTGATGAGAAGAGGAATTGGGTCACTGATCCAGATGCTTGCAAATTTTTTTTGTTTCGTGATTGTATTCCCATTCTATCTTCGTTTTCCCTAAGTGACTGTTTCCGTCTTTTAGCCCACTAAAAATCTCTCCGGTGTGACTGTTATCCTTGAACATATTTTCCTCAATGTGCTCAAATGCAGAGGATTGATGCTAGACTTTCTCAATTAACATTTGCAAACAATACAACCAAATTCTGAAGACACATCCAAAGTAAGAATGGGCAGCCACTTCTGAGACATGAAATTCTCTATCCAGGAAATTTTGGATGGGTTCATTCAAGAGCTATAAGATGGAAGAAACATCATTTCCTTGTAATAGCTTCAAGACCTGACGGCATTCCTTAGTGTGATGTTTCTAGATGAGAGGTTTTAGTTCAGAGAAAGAACATCGCTGGACTTTATTCTGTAAAAGCTAGGTGATCCATGGCTGGTGTCTCGGCCCTGCCTGGCTCCAGCATCCACATCCATCTTTGCTCTCCACCCCATCTTTGCTCTCCACCCCCAGGTACAATGCAGTTGCTCCTTCCCTGGTATCAACCCTGACTTCAGACGATGCCGGTTGGTGGGCTTGCATCCCTCTTGCAACCTAATTAGAAAAACCGTTATTCTGCCTTGTTCTCCTTTACCTGAGTGTGGCAGAGACTAACTAGCTACCCTGTGGCTTTCTCTTCCTCCTGGACACACATCAAGATTCACTAGTTAATGTGGCCACGTGATCAAGTTCTGACCAGTGGAATTTCAACAGAAATGATATATGCCTCCCTTAGGCCTGGCCCATTAAAAATCACCCTTGTACGATCCTCTGTGCATTTCCCTTTCATCAGTGACCTTCAAACTCACATTTAATGAGCCACAGGAAGGAAGGAGCCTGGGTCATTGAATCACACCTTGGAGCAGAGCTGCCTACCAATCAACAATACCTGTTTTGAAATTTATATGAAATTTTTTACTGAGTTGACTCACTGAAATTTGGAGGTGACAGTTGCCCTAACTAATATATCGTATTCTGTACTGGTAATCCACTTGGTTTTCTCCCTTGAGGACTGGGGTTTGCCTTGCTCTTACCACTCCTCCCTGTGGGCTTGGAGCCCTACTCTGAACCCCAGCTGGGCCACCTGAGACTTGATGTCTACTATCTTGAAGCTAAATATACATCTGGCCGGCCAAGAATCTCTTGTCCCTGGATTCTCTCATCACTGGGATATCTCAGCACCCATTGCATTTGTTGCCTTCTTTTCAATCTCATAGTCCCAGTGTCTCTCAGACAGCTTCATTTGGCCACTGATGGGCATCTCCTCCAAGCTCTGGGCCAGTGGTTCTTAAAGGGTGGTGCTTGGATCTACAGCATCAGGATGATCTTGGTACTTGGTGGAAATGCAAATTCTCAGGCCCGACCCCAGTTCTACTGTGTCAGAAAGTCTAGGTGAGGGGTTGCGCAATCTGTGTTTTAATCAACCCTCCAGGTGATTCTGATGAACACTGAAGTTCGAGCACCACTGCCCTCATAGCTAACCCTCTGGATCATGGCCCTTAGTCCTGCCCACCAGGACCAGCATTATGCAGTGGTTCACCGTGATTTACATATCTGGAATTTACCTAGATAATCCTGGCTGTAAATTAAATTTCCAGTCCCTCACCCTGAGATAAAGCCTTTTGATGAAGTACATAACCATAAATTGAAGTGCTTTCTCAAAAAGAAAGAAGGATCTTCAAATCCCTTTACTGGTATTTTTATTGAACAGATACAACCATTAGATTGCTGGTGTAAAGCCAAAGAACAAGATGTATATTTTCTAGAAGAATATGCTGAGCTTAAATCCCAGCATGTTGCTGATAAATTCACCATCCATCTTCCAAGGGATTTGATGCTGACTAAATAATGATATTTAAGGTTGCAGAATTAACCCTCAAAACACCAGTTTTCCTTTTTAAAATGCTTTATTTGACAGTGGTCCCTAGAGATAATAATTCAATGATGAATTTCTCAGTCTATTAAACCAAGTCAACACAATAAAATATGTAATAGATCACCTTCGAGCCTTGTTTCCCATCTGGGTAAGGTGGCAACTTTGTAAAGATGAGACACTACAAATGAAATTGTCCTTCTACTCACAACCTTAATTACTGAGGGATGACTTGATTCGTAGTATTTGAAAAATTACAAGCCACCTGGAGAAAATGATATTTGAAAGCCAAATAATCTTTGTAGAGCAAGCTGAAAAGAAACTGAAAATAAAATTGACAGTGTCAAAATGGAGGAAAAAAATTTACACTCACTCAAATGGCTCACAGCAATAATGGAGTTTTCAATTTGGTGTTTTAAATCACCAATGATTTCTAAAACTCAACAAGGCACAAAATAAAAAGTGTATCATTTTGTGGATTATGATTAGGGTTCAAAGCATAGTCAGTGCCTTCTGTTGGCGATTACACCACTCAAATAAGCCTCCACCATCCTAAGTTCCAGACTTTGTCCTTTTGCCTCTGTTGAGAGTGAAGCCTTTGGCATGGAAAGATGCGTAACAGGTTTGACATTCATTTCCCAGTTCTAACTGTATGACAAGAACTAAGAAGTAAATATGTTTAGGCCTGAGGGCTGTATCTTTTTTTTTGCACATGTTGGGATGCTGATGCAGTTTCCTATGAAGAGAAATCAAATAAACAATAAAGGGAAGGGAAGGGAAAGGTAGATGATATTCAACTTCTTTAAGAGCTAATCAGCAAATGCCAATAAGTCCCTTCAGATTTCTTTTTGGACAGGAGCATGGGAGCTAATTCTCATTTCCATGGTTGGCTTCCAGCCCAGATATATTCGTTTCCAATAAAATTTCAGATTCCTTAAGACAAAAGATCAAGGCCATTGTTGTCAACAGCACTATGGCCAATCTGTGTGTGGTGTTTATACTCTTTTCCAGTTCAGCTGATCCCTCATAAAGTGTGACCAAATGCTTTTTCCAACTATGCTTACATCTGTTTTCAGAATATCTACATCTTCTGAAAGAAGAAACTCTAGCAGTAAAACCATACCAAAACCTCTACTCTTGTTCAACGGTCATCTCAGTATCTGTCTAGAAAGCTTCTGATAAGTTAGCATCATCATCAAAAATTATTTTATATACCCCGTTTACATGAAATGCTCCACTGTATGATAGACAACCAAAATTATATTTCTAAAAACCTATAACTTGAGATAGCACTGACAAGGAAGGATATTAAAGAAATGCATACTACCAGCCAAGTCATGTTTGAACACAAGCATAAACAAAACAAGAATCTATGGGAAATAATATTATGAACAAGCAAAAGAGTCATACATGACTGGTATAAGGAGCAGTGGTGGGTATTGCCAGCATAGAAGGAACAATCTTCTTTAATACACATGCATAGACACATGCACATCCTCCGTGGAGACTCTCCTCAGGGGCAGGAAGGCTTCTCAAGTGCTTCACTCTCTGTCTTAGTTTCCCTGTTGCAATGACAAATACCAACACAATGGGTTGGCTTAAACAATGGGAATTTATTGGCTAATGGTTTTGAGGCTAGAGGAAGCCCAAACTCAAGAAATCAGCAAGGTAATACTTTCTCCCCAAAGTCTTTAAAATTCTCATGCTAGCTGCCTGAGATCCCTGGGCCTCCTCAGTTTGTATTCACGTGGAAAGATCCTCTCCTTTCTCTTCCAGTTTCCATTGACTGCTAGCTTCCTGCATCTAACTACCCCCCCTTGGCTTTCTCTTTATAGAGCCTCTAGTAATAGGATTAAGACCCCTCCTGATTCAGTTGGCCACATCTTCACTATAAATAACATCTTCAAAAGGCCCTATTTACAATGGGGTCGATGAAAGAAAATTATGTTCTTAAATTGAAACTATTGTGGACCCTTGATTAGATTAAATCAGTTAAGGACCATTTGATTAGATTGCTCCAGTAGGGCATAGCCCAGGGTGAGTCTTAATCCTTTTACTGGAGTCCTCAGAGGACTAAAAAGCTGCAGACACAGAAAAAAGTGGCAGAGACAGAGAAACCCTGAAAGGCTGAGCAAGAGGTCCTGGAGGCCGAAGACTGGAATCAGCAGAGTACAGAGGCATGGAAAGAGGCCCAGAGAAACTGAAAAAGACAAGGCCAGAAGAAGAAGGGAGAGACAAGCCATATGCCTGATCACCCACAGCTGAGCTCTGGGAGAAAGAAAGCCTGGAGGAGAAGACAGATACCCATGGAGCCACCATTATGCCCTGTGATGTGCTTGATCACCTCCAGCTGAGCTTAGAGAGAAAGCATCTTTATTTATTTATTTTTTTTCTTACCGGGAGGTCCTGGGATCGAACCCAGGTCCCTCCATATGGGAGACAGATGCTCAACCACTTGAGCCACATCCGTCCCCCGAGAAAGCATCTTTAAATGACACCACCAGGTGACTGGTTGCACACACCTGTAGCTTGGTAAGACAGCATCCCTTGATGATGCCTTGTTTTGGACAGTTCAGTGGCCTTGGAACTTTAAGCTTTTAACCTAATAAATTCCCATTATAAAAGCCAACCCATTTCTGGTATAGTGCTCCCAGCAGCTTGTAGCAAACTGAAACAGTGCTCTTGGCTTAGAGCCTCTTACACATGTGGATGGGGACCAACTATGCTAGTCTGCTTTTGTGTAATCCCCTTCCTAGAATCTGGGCTGCCCTGTGATTCACTTTAACCTACACAGTACAGCAGAAGTAAAGCTGTGCCAGTAGCCAGACTAAGCTTTAGGAAAGCCTAGAAATTTCTATTTGCTTTCTTGGACATCCTGAGCTGCCATGTAAATGGTCTGGCTATTCTCCTGGAAAGATCAATTGGAAAGACTCTGTGGAGGTGGGGGGAGGGGGGAGGGGAGGGAGAGGGAGGAGATGCCCTGAAACTACTTGAAGAGAGGGAAGCCCAGTAGTCCCAGCATCTCAGCCAAGTCCAGACCCCAGGCTTCCTGCCAGCTGATGAATACAGTTGCATGATGACCACTGACATGCCCACACTGCCGAATCGTGAGCAAATAAAATGGTTACTGCTTTAAGCCACTACATTTTCAGATGGTTTGTTACCCAGAAATAAATAATCAGAGCATTACCACCCACAAACACATCTATAGGCTTGAGATGGGACCCCAGCCAAGGGGGCCATCACAGTTTTACTGCTTTCTGCCAAGACAGCCCTGACTGGCCTCTGCAACCTCAGCCTGGGATTCCATTCCCTCCAGACCCTGCACTCTCCCATCTGGGCCATTCTCTGACTCCATAGCCTGAAATAGACCTTCTTCTAGATCCTAGACCAAGTCATCCTAGTAGAAGCATTTCTGATAGGAACACCCCTTGCTCTACTTCCCCATCCACTCCCCCACCAGGAATCTGTGCCACCCCTTCTACCTTTAGAATCCTCCCTCAAAAGCACCAGTCCAACGTACATGTGGGGAGGGGGGCATGGAGGGAACTTCTAACTGCAGGTGGGTCATCTTGCCCTGAAACCATGGCCAGGGAATTGAGTTCCTGGCATCTACAATTGGAATCTGGAATACATTTTCCCATAAAAACATTATTAAGGGGGAAGCGGCTGTGGCTCAATCAGTAGGGCTCCCGTTTACCATATGGGAGGCCCCGGGTTCGGTTCCCGGGGCCTCCTGGTGAAGGCAAGCCCACCCGCACAGCGTGGTTAGCTGACCCAGCGAGCACAAGCAGCAAGGGGGGGGATAAATGAATGAATAAATAAAATAAAATCTTTAAAAAACAAAACAAAACATTATTATGGATGATTGTAGGTTCTGAGGTACTATTAGTACTGTAGTTCAGCAACACTGCTAGTTAAACAGACATTTGAGGGTTGGCCCGGGAACATAACTACCTTTTATAGCATTGTCCTAATAAGAAACAAGATCCAAATAACTGACTCAAGAATGAACTTTTGGAAGCAATCTGATAAGCTCTTGTCCTATATTATGAGCACCAATTATATGGTAGATGCTGTGGGACAAATAACAGGAAAAAATAGGATGGGGATTTCTTCTTAAGAAAATGTAGCTTGTTTGGGACACAAAAACACACAAGAAACAGGCAAGGCAGTATATGAGCAGGTCCTAAATTATGTAGACTGACAATTAAGTGCTTCAGAGTTGCAAAGACAAGCCCAGAAGCTGTCTTTTCCATTGTTTATTTGCATTGGCTTCAAGACACCTGTTTTGAGATGTCTTGGGGACACAAGGCTATTCACAGTTGCCCAAGGTGTTGGTTCATAAATGCTGTTAATGGGAAATTTGTGGGCAGATATAGGGGTAACTGTATGGGCCTGGCTATTTTGGCAAAGAGAATAGGTGGGTTCTGGAGCTTGGGGATTTACTATAGTTGGGGAACAGAGAACTGGACCGGGACTCAGCAGTCCCTACAGCC
Organism: Tolypeutes matacus; assembly: GCA_026826555.1. Lineage (NCBI taxonomy): Eukaryota > Metazoa > Chordata > Mammalia > Cingulata > Chlamyphoridae > Tolypeutes > Tolypeutes matacus. The sequence goes on from JAKSZT010054472.1 coordinate 983,447, forward strand.
GGCCTCATGAAGGGCCTCCAAAGCCATCCCACCACTGTGTTCTCAGCATGTGGTCTGGGAACACCTGTATCAGATTCACAGGAAGTGCTTACTAAAAATGTTAATTCTTGGGCCCTACCCCAGATTCAACGAACCAGAATGTCTTGAGGTGAGGTCAGAAATTTGCATTATTGATAAACTCCCCAGATGATCTTTACGCCGTTTAAAGCCTGAGAACTGCTATTCCAAATAAAACCACCCCACAGATGAAGAGTCCTGCTAAGATACAGGCGTTTTTTCCCTTATTGCGGCTCCAGATTGTTGGCCTTAGCCTCTTACGTGCTCTGCTTTTGTAAACCTTGTTCCTGCCAGCCAAGTTTCAAGCAGAAAGCAAACATGTTCAAAGAGCTGGGGAAGGAGGACTGGGGCGGGGGTCGCCGAGGGCTTTTATACACTCTCCCACTGCTCTTTGGCTCTACTTGCATCCGAGCCCTGAGAACCACACATGCACTGAAAACATGTCTAAGGCATCTGGGCTGAAACCCAGCATCTGTTGTAAGAAAAACGAGGTACTCAAACAGGGCTTCTTTGGAGTAGGATGGTACCATGTGGGATGGGGCCTCCCAGGTAGATTCCGTCACATGGAAACCTAGGAGATAAATTCCCCCAGACAAGATAATGTGCTCTGAGCAAGACTGCAGAGCCAAAAGGAGAATATGTTCCACTCCTTGCTTGGGTCTCCTGCCTCGAACTCCTGCCGTGGGAACCATTCTTTGGCCCGGAAGGGCATCTGGGCTCTTTACCATCCACACACGATCCCTCAGTTACCACAGCATACTGGGCATTCAGAGTGAAATAATTTTTAGAATGAGGGGGGGCAGATGTGGCTCAAATGGTTGGGCGTCCATCTGCCATATGGAGGGACCTGGGTTCGATCCCCGGGACCTCCCGGTAAAATAAAAAATAATAATAAATAAATAAATAAATAAATAAATAAATAAATAAATAAATAAAATAAAATAAAATAGAATGAGGCATGCAAGCCCATGTGGCAGAATTTTTGAGGTAGTAGTTGTTGCCCCCTGTTCCCCCTCATTTACCCAGCTTCTACAGGTACCTAAGCATTTTGTCTCTATTCCCTTAGGGAAGGGATGCTGCTGCCAAGCTTGGATGACAAAGGAGTCAAATTCTTGGCTTTTCTCTTTCAGAAGCTTAGGACCCAGGACATAAAAAAAAGATTTGGATAAAGCATGTAATCAGTTAGAACTTCTTTCTATCCCCTCCAGCACTGCCTCTAACCCTCAGACTAGGGAAAATTGCCCAGACTGAGGGAAAAGAAGGAAAGAAGGAAGGGAGGGAGGGAGCGGGCCAGTCAAAGAGGCTGAGAGGGTCCTCCCCCACCACTGGTCAAGCCCCAGGAGGGTTTGAAGAATCTGAATGGAGATAGGACAGGGAGAAGCAAAAGAAATAATGAAGGGCCTTGGGCAGTCTCACCATTCCCTCAGGGCCCCAGAGATTGTGTGAGAATAGTCAAATATTTCCAGGAGCAGGAAATGGCTAAGAAGTGATCTGTTTGGATGGAGGTCATATATTTCGGATGGGGCAACATACATCTCAAAGAATGTCAACCTGAAAAGATGCTCAAGCAAGGCTCAGACTCACTTCTTCCCACTCCCAATACCTTATAACCATGTAATCATCCAGGAATTGGACACAATCCTGGAAAGGGGGTTGGGAGGTCTGAATTGACAGATTGGGGTTTTACCATTCAGTGGAATGGGGGCTCAAAATGGACATGAAGTTCAGATTCAGATAATTAAAGAGTTACCTTTTTTGCAGACCTATATTTCTCACATATTTATTACTAGGATTAGAAAATTTCAAAATGGCACATGGGTCATCCTAAAAAGTACTTGTGGCCAAAGTGCTGAGGTTAGAAAACTCTTCAGTCTTAATTCCCTTAGAGCCCCTTCCTTTCAGAGCCCTAGCCTCTCCATTTGGATTGTAAAGGAGTCTCAGATCCCTGATAATTTGACATCTGGTGGGATTACAGTTTTGCTGAAGAACTTTGAGTAAGCTAAATAATTTTCCTACACCTTCCACCCGTCTGAAAAGAACCAGCAGAACCTTGCTAATGTGAATATAGAATGGCCACAAAGGATATTTGGTTGATTGCCTGAGAATGATGTAAAAGGTCTTTAAAAATGGAAAACATTATAAATAGCCTGTGAAGTGGCTTATGGGACCCAAGTGTTAATCTTGTGGTTCAAAGCTCTTCACCAATCAAAGCCTTGGATTTCCTATTGAAATTCAAGGTTTTAATCATGACATTGTCATTCGTTTTAAGATGTAAACACTGTCATACCTTCTGGTCAGATAAGATGTTCAAAGAACAATCATGCATTTATCAAAAACTTGATTGTGTTTATCAGATTCAGGTGATGATTATGATGTTGTGTATTAGATTTCCATTTTCCTTCTTCCTTCTCTATCTTCCCAATTTGTATGTTTCTCATTCTCACTGTCCATATAATTCTCTTCTCTTTTTCTCTCCTCCTTTATCCCTGACTTTTACTCCCTTTCCTTCATTGCCTCTTCTCCCATTTTACTTTTTTATTCCCTTCCTTTTTAAACCGTCCTTAATCTTACTGCTTCCTTGTATCATTAGTAAGCATTACTAAGTGCTTATTATATGCCATCCTCTCTGCTAAGTATTTTCACTTGTATCATGGTACCATATGTTAGCGAAGGAAATGAGATGCAGAGAAATTAACTTGTACAAAGGTCACACAACTAAGAATGGGGGCGCTGGGGCTCCATGGGAGGCATCTGCCTCCAGAGCCTAGGCCCCTCCTTGCTGTCTCCTTCAGTCATGCCCTGTCTCCCACTCAGCTTTCTACTTCCTAATCTCCTTTACCTGGAGCATCCCTGCCTTTATCTCCTTCTCCCCTATACCCTAAACACACGCAAGTAAGCTCTCCTCTGCCCAAGTCCCTTGGAGCCCTCCACTGGAGAGGGTGTGGTGACAGGAGATAAATGCACCCAGGTTCCTGGGAAACATGCTCAATTTCCCCCTTTTGGGTCATTCTTTGGTCAACAGTCTTCCTCTCTCCTCGTGTTGGGCAATTCAGAGTCCAATTTTGCCTTCTGACGGTCAGAATTTTTTCCACAGTAGCATTCTGATTTCTCTTCCCACTTCTTTGTATGGTTTTCTGGGTTTGACGTAGTGTGTGTGTCTTAGCAGAATGCATCAGTTTAAATGTTCTCAGAAAGCCTTCTTTACAAAAAAAATTACCACTTTGAGCCTTGCTAAGTCTGTAAGAATGACATCTGTGGGTCCTTTGTGTTGCCTGTCAGTCATATTATTTCCCTCTAGTCCTTTTGTTCTCTCACTCTCCTAGACAATTTTATCTCTAATACTCCTCTACCATCTTCATCTCAGTTGGTGTTCTTGCTTCTGAAATGACTGAAAAAGGAAGCAATCAGAACAGAACTTCTGCAGACTCACCACCAGGTCTACCCACTCACCTGCACTGGCCCCTGTAATCCTCCTTCCCGCTGGCTGCTATGGGGGAAGCATTCACACTCCTGGTGGAGCTGCCCCTTCTCTGGGCCACTTCATCCCATCTCCTACCACCTAGACATGGCTCCTCCAGTTCTCTACTCTCTCCGGAATCCTCACATTTCCCGTCTGTACTGGATCAATTCCAACATCATAAAAATATACTGTTAAAGTTCTCAAAAGAAAAAAAAAAAAAAAGAAGCCCCTTTTAAATTCCACTTCCCACTCCAGTTTCTGTCCATTTCCTTTCTTACTTTAAGCAAAATTCCTCCAAGAATTTACCTATTTTCAATGTCCTCTCATTTTGCTCCTCCCTTTCTTTTTTTTAAATAATCTTTTAAAAACTTATCCCCCGTCCCTGCCCCCGAGATGGCTCCCTAGTCTGTTTGCTCATTGGTTTTGCTCATTGTCTGCTCATTGTTTTTCGCTCATTGTCTGTTTGTTTTTTCTTTAGGAGGCACTGGGAACCGAACCCGGGGCCTCCCATGTGGGAGGCAGGCGCTCAACTGCTTGAGCCACATCTGCTTCCCTTCCCTTTCTTTTTTTTTTTTTTTTTAAGATTAAAAAAACTTTATTTGGAGATAGTAGAAAGGCTGAATTTGAACAGCTAGACTGGAATTGCCTTGAAATGCCCTCCAAGATTTGAGTTCCTTTAACAGCAGAAATATGACTCCAGAGTTTCCCTCAAATCACTGCTTGGGCTCCAGGCAAGGTGCTGGACATTTTACTGAACAAGCTGCTTACTGATAGCACCTCTTAAGGCTGGAGTCTAGCCAGGTTTTTGTCCACACACATACTCTACCAGACTTTACCTACAGAAGACATCAATGATCTTGTTTAAACAATGAGGCTGTTTAATCCAATGGACAGTTCTCAGGAGCATGTGATGCAGTGGATCAACTTTCTTTTCTTTGAAACACTTTATTCACTTGTCTTCCAAGATACCACTCCCTCTGCTTTTCTTCCTCCTTTCTCCCTGATCCTTATCAGGTTCCTTTGCAGATTCCTCCTCATGTCCCTAATTTCCAAACCAGTGATTCTTAAAATTTATATGGTAAAAGAATCCACTGGAGACCTTATTACAGTACAGCCCCAGTACAGGACTGGGGAGTTCTTGATCCACCAGGTAGGTGTAGGTGAGGCCCAATATTTTTGCACATTTAACAAGTTCCTAGGTGATGCTGATACTGCCAGTTGTTAGATCACATTTTCAATAGCTCAGCCTAAACTTTCCAATCACTATTCACTTCAATAATATTATGCACATTCACAGTTTTTAAATACTTTCGGAACACTAAAAACTGCCAAATCAACTCCAGGCCAGCCTCTCCCTTGAACCAGAGTCATATATCTAACTGCCTAATTGACCTGCCACTTGATGTCTAATGGGTACCTCAAAGGTACATGCTCAACACTAAGCTCCCAAGAGGGCCTCCCAAATCCTGCCCTTTCTAGCATTTTCCACTAATCAAACAAGGGCAATGTGAGTCTTCTGATTGCTCAAGTCATAAACCTGGATTTCCCTATTTCACACTCCACTTCAATCCTTCAAATAGCCCTACTGGCTTTTATTTCAAAATCCTTTTGGAATCCAAACACTTCTCACCATCTCCATTGCTGCCATCCTGGCTAAGCCAGCATCATCTCCCTCCTGAATTATTATAATTGTTCTTTAACTGGTCTCTCAGCATTCACCTTCTCGTCAATCTTTTTTTTTTTTTTTTTTTTTTTTAAGGAAATACACATTTATTGAAATGAAATTATTTAGAAATATAGGCAGGTAGATTTTTAAAAAACCACAATGTTTGAAATACAAGTTTCAACCAAAGTTTTAATTTGATAATCAGAAGTTGGCGAAAAAAAATTAAACAAAAGAAACTGTTTTGTTTAAGCCCTTTTAAACAATGAAGCAATATAATGAAAGGCTGTGTCTTACATCTCAGATTTAGTACATGATTGTTTGGCATGAATTGTATAGAAAAATAAATATATATATATTACTTCTTAGGACTGTAGTACATTTATTTTGGAAATATTTATGTTTTAGAGAACCAGAGGCTTTAGAATCTGAAAAAGTTCTCAGGTTTTAGACATTCAGATATTGTTTTATTTGGGAATTTATAAGGGAAGATTTTGTTTTATTGCTTTTCTTGCTTCCTTTCTAGAGGGAGAAAAAGGACAAGAAACAAAAATAATGGGTTTATGGAAAAAGTTGGGGTCAATATAATAAAAATGCCATCCAAATACAAACCATTTATTATTTTAAGTATTATTTGGCCTGAACCTGGTTGATGTTAACACAATCCAAGATTGAAAATGAAGACATTTTTATCTTTGGCCAACTGAATAATATTCAATTTAAACTATGTCCTTTCCTCATTCCATTTTAGCTCTTGGCTTAAGAAGCTGGATGTGGAGGAGAGGAAGGAAGTTGTTCATGATCTGCTTTGCCTCATCAAAGTGAAAATACTGATATAATTCAGTCAGTACTTATGAGAACGTGTTCATTCCTTTACTCAAGCAATATTTATTTCTGGGAACCATGAGAATCACAGGGGTCCTACACATATGACTGGAGGTTTTCAGGTGACATAGTAGCAACTAGGAGATGTGTGGATATAGTTTTGGGAGAGGACAGGGACGATTTCTTAGAGAAGGTTGTATAATGGTGAAACATTATAACCTGAAATTTGAATTTTAAGTTACTAAAACTTCCAATAAAAAGACTGTGAAAATAACAATTTAAAAAAAGCAAAACCAAGCAAAACCTCCTCTTTCTAAACTTATCTGCATTTTCATCTATCATTTCCTCTCCCTTTCTCACAGGAAGATGGGTCTAATCTGTCCTGAGATTCTGTTCTCAACCTGGCCACTCTATCCTTGATTCTATTGACTTTTAGTTCCCTCAAGACCAGGTACCATTAGTTATCACTTCTCTCTTACATAGTTAATCCTCTCATTTCCCAATAACTTTTAAAATGTTTTCTTTATTAGAGAAGTTACACGTTTATAGAAAAATCATATAGAAAATACAACATTCCTCTTACATTTTTGCATCAGTATTATACCTTCGTTACAAATGATGAAATAATTTTAACAGGCTTTTTAAAAAAAATTTATTCACCCTCTCCCTTGCCGCTTGTGCTCTCTGTCTGCTTTTTGTGTTCATTCGCTGCGCGTTTCCTCTGTGTCTGCTTGTCTCCCTTTGTTGCATCATCCTGCTGTGCCAGCTCTCCGCGGGTGCAGGCCGTCGACTCTCTGTGGGCGCAGGCCAGCTTGCCCTCACCAGGAGGCACCAGAAACCGAACCCAGGGCCTCCTATGTGGTAGACAGGAGCCCAACCACTTGAGCCACATCCACTTCCCTATGAAAGAATATTTCAATTTTACTATTAACTATAGTCCGTAGTTTATATAAGGATGTATTTTTTCCCCATGTACCACTCTATTATTAACACCTTGCATTAGTGTGGTACATTTGTTATAATTCATGATAGGACATTTTTATAATTGTACCATTAACTATAGTCTATCGCTTACAATAAGGTTCACTGTGTTGTACAGTCCTGTTTTATATTTTAATTTTTATTCTACTAACATATATATGACTTAAAAATTTCTCTTTTAATTACATTTATGTATGTAACTCAGTGCTGTTAATTACACTCACAATATTGTGCTACCATCACTACCATCCATTCCCAAAACTTTACAATCAACCTAAAATATGTACAACTTAAGCATTAACTCCTATTCCCTACCCCTCAACCCAGCCCCTGGTAACCTTTTTCTGGAATTCAACTCTATGAGTTTGCTTATTCTACTTATATCAGTGAAATCATACAATATTTGTCCTTTGTGTCTGGCTTATTTCACTCAACATGATTTCTTCACTGTTCATCCATGTTATTACATGAACCAGGACTTCACTCCTTTTTAATGTTGAGTAATATTCCATTGTTTGTGTATATTACATTTTGTTTATCCATTCATCAGTTGATGGACACTTCGGTTGCTTTCATCTTTTGGCAATGATCCATAATGCTGCTATGAACATTGGTATTCAAATATCTGTTCGAATCCCTGCTTTCGATTCTTCTGGCTATATACCTAGTAAAGGGATTGCTAGGTCATATGATAATTCTATACTTAGCTTTCTGAGGAACTGCCAAACTGTCTTCCATAGCAGATACACCATTTTTATTCCTACTAGCAATGAATAAGTTTCCTGTTTCTCTATATCCTCTCTAACATTTATAATCTTCTTTTTTTTTTTTTTAAATAGTAACCATTCTGGTGAGTGTGAAATAGTGTCTCATTGTGGTTTTGATTTGCATTTCCTAATAGCTAATGATGATTTGAGCATTTTATCATGTGCTTTTTAGACATTTGTATATCCTTTTTGGAGAAATGTCTATTCAAGTCTGTTGCCCTTTTTTTTTTTTTTAACTTTATTTTGTACATTTAATAATTGAAAACATAAGCAATTAAAAACTAAAAAGTAAACACAGATGAATAAATATATACATTTCTCAATTAAATGTAATGGATACATGTAAATTTTTTTGTTGCTGTTTTGTTTTTTGCTTGTTTTTTTTTTTTTTTTGTGTGTATGTGTGTGAATCAAACAATATATTACACAATATATTTGGTTCATAGTAATGCATTCATACAGTATTTGTCCTTTTGTGTCTGGCTTGCTTCACTCAACATAATGTCCTCCAGGTTCATCCATGTTGCCATATGCTTTATGACTTCATTTCTTCTTACAGCTGCATAACATTCCATCGTGTGAATAGGCCACAGTTTGTTTATCCATTCATCTGTTGATGGACACCTGGGTTGTTTCCAACTTTTGGCAATGGTGAATAATGTGGCTATGAACATCGGTGTGCAGATGTCTGTTCGTGTCACTGCTCTCAGTTCTTCTGGGTATATACCCAGTAGTGGTATTGCAGGGTCACATGGCAAGTCTATATTCAACTTCTTTAGGAACTGCCAAACAGTCTTCCATAGACTGTACCATCCTGCATTCCCATCAACAGTGAAGAAGTGTTCCTATCTCTCCACATCCTCTCCAACACTTGTAGTTCTCTGTCTTTTTAATAGTGGCCATTCTGATAGGTGTGAAATGATATCTCATTGTAGTTTTGATTTGCATTTCCCTAATCATGAGTGATGTTGAGCATTTCTTCATGTGTTTTTTTGCCATTTGTATTTCTTCTTCGGAGAAATGTCTATTCAAGTCTTTGGCCCATTTTTTAATTGGGTCATTTGTCTTTTAATTGTTGAGTTGTAACATCTCTTTATATATCCTGGATATTAAACCCTTATCAGATATGTGATTTCCAAATATTTTTTCCCATTGAGTTGGCTGCCTTTTCACCCTTCTGACAAATTCCTGTGAGGTGCAAAAGTGTTTAATTTTGAGGAGGTCCCATTTATCTAATTTTTCTTTTGTTGCACGTGCTTTGGGTGTGAGGTCCAAGAAACCACCACCTACTACAAGGTCTTGAAGATGTTTCCCTATATTTTCTTCCAGTAGTTTTATGGTCCTGGCTTTTATATTTAGATCTTTGATCCATTTTGAGTTGATTCTTGTATAGGGGGTGAGATAGGGGTCCTCTTTCATTCTTTTGGTTATAGATATTCAGTTCTCCCAACACCATTTGTTGAAGAGACTGTTTTTTCCCATCAGCGTGGGCTTGGTAGGTTTGTCAAAAACCAGTTGACTGTATAGGTGAGGGTTTATTTCTGGATTCTCAATTCTATTCCACTGATGGATGGGTCTATCTTTATGCCAGTACCATGCTGTTTTGACCACTGTAGCTTTGTAATATGTTTCAAGATCAGGCAGTGAAATTCCTTCCACATTGCTCTGCTTTTTTAGAATACTTTTGGCTATTCGTGTGCACTTACCCTTCCAGATGAATTTGGTAATTGCCTTCTCTAATTCTGTAAAGTAAGCTGTTGGGATTTTGATTGGTATTGCATTGAATCTATAAATCAGTTTGGGCAAGACTGACATCCTCACGATATTTATTCTTCCAATCCATGAACACGGAAGGTCTTTCCATTTGTTTAGGTCTTTTTAAATTTCTTTTAGCATTGTTTTGTAGTTTTCTGCATATAGGTCCTGTACTTCCTTGGTTAAATTAACTCCTAGGTATTTGAGTCTTTTTGTTGCTATTGAAAATGGAATTTTCTTCCTGATTTCCTCCTCAGATTGTTCAGTACTAGTGTATAAAAACATTACTGATTTTTGCGTGTTGATCTTATATCCTGCCACTTTGCTGAACTCATTTATTAGTTCGAGTAGCTTTGTTGTGGATACTTCAGCATTTTCTAAATACAGGATCATGTCATCCGCAAACAATGAGAGTTTTACTTCCTCTTTTCCTATTTGGACGCCTTTAATTTTTTTGTCTTGTCTAATTGCCCTCGCTAGAACTTCTAGTACAATGTTGAATAACAATGGTGACAGTGGGCATCCTTGTCTTGCTCCTGATCTTAGGGGGAAAGCTTTCAACCTTTCCCCATTGAGTATGATGTTGGCTGTGGGTTTTTCATATATGCCTTTTATCATATTGAGGAATTTTCCTTTTATTCCTATCTTTTGAAGTATTTTTATCAAAAAAGGATGTTGGGTTTTGTCGAATGCCTTTTCTGCATCTATTGAGATGATCATGTGGTTTTTTTCCTTCAATTTGTTAATGTGGTGTATTACATTGATTGATTTTCTTATGTTGAACCAGCCTTGCATACCAGGAATAAATCCCACTTGGTCGTGATGTATAAGTCTTTTGATATGCTGTTGGATTCGATTTGCAAGTATTTTGTTGAGAATTTTTGCATCTATGTTCATGAGAGAGATTGGTCTGTAATTTTCTTTTCTTGTGGAATCTTTAGCTGGCTTTGGTATTAGGGTGATGTTGGCTTCATAAAATGTGTTGGGTAATTTTCCCTCCTCTTCAATTTTTTGGAAGAGTTTAAATAGGATGGGTGTTAATTCTTTTAGAAATGCTTGGTAGAATTCACCTGTGAAGCCATCTGGTCCTGGACTTTTCTTTGCTAGGAGATTTTTGATGACCGGATTCAATATCCTTAATTGTGATTGGTTTGTTAAGTTCTTGTATTTCTTGTTGTGTCAGTGTAGTTTGGTTATGAGTTTCTAGAAATTTGTCCATTTCTTCCAGGTTGTCTAGTTTGTTGGCATATAGTTTCTCATAGTATCCTCTTATGATTCTTTTTATTTCTGTGAGGCCATTTGTAATTTCCCCCCTTTCATTTCTGATTGTATTTATTTGCATCTTCTCTCTTTTTTTCTTTGTTAGTCTAGCAAGGGGTTTGTCAATTTTATTGATCTTCTCAAAGAACCAGCTTTTGGTTTTGTTGATTTTCTCTATTGCTTTTTTGTTCTCATTTTCATTTATTTCCGCTCTAATCTTTATTATTTCTTTCCTTCTTTTTGCTTTGGGATTGGTTTGCTGTTTTTTTTCTAGTTTCTCAAGTTGTTCTGTTAAATCTTTGAGTTTAGCTCTTTCTTGTTTCTTAATATAGGCATTTAGGGCTATAAATTTCCCTCTCAAGACTGCCTTTGCTGTTTCCCATAAGTTTTGATATGTTGTGTTCTCATTTTCATTTGTCTCAATATATTTACTGATTTCACTTGCAATTTCTTCTTTGACCCACTGAATATTTAGGAGTGTGTGGTTCAGTCTCCACACATTTGCAAATTTCCTTTTTTCATGTCTGTTATTGATTTCTAGTTTCATTCCATTATGATCTGAGAAGGTGCTTTGTATAATTTCAATCTTTTTATATTTATTGAGAGCTGTATTGTGATCTAACATGTGGTCTATCCTGGAGAAAGATCCATGGGCACTTGAGAAAAATGTATAACCCGCTGAGTTTGGATGCAGTGTTCTGTATATGTCTGTTAGGTCTAACTTGTTTATCCTATTGTTCAAGTTCTCTGTTTCCTTGTTGATCTTCTGTCTAGTTGTTCTGTCTAATGATGTGAGTGGGGTGTTGAAGTCTCTGACGATTATTGTAGAAATGTCTATTTCTGCCTTCAGTTTTGCCAGAGTTTGTCTCATATATTTTGGGGCACCCTGGTTAGGTGCGTAGATAGTTATGACTGTTATATCTTCCTGGAGGATCGTCCCTTTTATTAATATATAATGGCCTTCCGCATCTCTTATCACTTTTTTGCATTTGAAGTCTGTTTTGTCTGATATTAATATAGTTACCCCTGCTCTTTTCTGTTTACTCTTTGCATGGATTATCTTTTTCCAACCTTTTACTTTCAGCCGGCTTGTATCCTTGTGTCTGAGGTGAGTTTCTTGTAAGCAGCATATGGATGGCTCATGTTTTTTTATCCATTCTGTCAGCCTGTATCTTTTGATTGGGGAATTTAATCCATTCACATTCAATGATATTACTGAAAATGCACTATTTATTTCCTCCATTTTATTCTTTGGTTTTCATATGTCATCTTATTTTTGTCTTTCTTTTTACTCTTTTGGTTATCCTGTCTGCTTTTCTTTCTTCTATACTCTCCTCCAAGCCTCTCTCTCCTGTCTTTTTCTTTCAGGTTCTAAGGCTTCCTTTAATATTTCCTGCAAAGGTGGATTCTTTTTTGCAAACTCTCTTAGTTTCTGTTTGTTTGTGAATACTTTATATTCTCCTTCATATTTGAAGGACAGTTTTGCTGGATAAAGAATTCTCGGCTGGCAGTTTTTCTCTTTCAGTTTCCTAATTGTATCATACCACTGTCTTCTTGCCTCCATGGTTTCTGAAGAGAAATCTGCACAAAGTCTTACTGGACGTCCTTTGTAGGTGATCGTTTGCTTCTCTCTTGCTGCTCTGAGCATTTTCTCTTTATCTTTTACATTTGACATTCTGAATAATATGTGTCTTGGCGTAGGTCTATTTGGATTTATTCTTATTGGGGTATGGTGTACTTCTTGGACATGTAAGTTCATTTCTTTCGTGAGAGTTGGGAAATTTTCAGCTATTATTTCCTCAAATACACTTTCTGCCCCTTTTCCTTTCTCTTCTCCTTCTGGAACTCTCATGACACATATGTTCTTGCATTTTGTGTTGTCATTCAACTCTCTGAGCCCCTGCTCAATGTTTTCCATTCTTTTCTCTCTCTGTTCTTTTCTCTCTTCAATTTTAGCTGCTCTGTCTTCAGTATCACTTATTCTTTCTTCTATCATTTCAAGTCTGCTGTTGTATGCTTCAAATGTATTTTTTGACTTCACCTATTGTGTCTTTCATTCCCATGAACTCCATTACTTTTCTGTTCATGATTTCAAATTCTTCTTTACGTTCGCGCAATGACTTCTTGATGTCATTGATGTCTTTAGCTATATTCTTTTTCATCTCATTAATTTGATTTTGGAAATGTGTGCTCATCTCACTGATTAGTTCTCTCAAATTCTGCATCTCTTCTGGGACTTTGCTGTATTCCTTTTCTTGGGCCATGTCTTCTATTTTCTTAGTATGGCCCATAATTTTTTGCTGGTGCTTAGGCATCTGGTTAGTTTGTATTTTACTTAGATGCTCTATCTCTTTCTCTTTTATGGGGTTTTAGTGGCAGGAGACTGTGAGTTACCACCACTCTTTGATTTTTGGCTCAACCTTGATTGTTAGGATTGTTTTGCTGGTTGCTCAAAACTGGGCACTGGACCCAGTAATTGGTTGTAGAGTCATTTCCTAGGGCCTTGGGCAGGGAGGCTATAGAGGCCAGGAAAAGCCTCTTTTACTTATTAATTTTCTTATGTGCACTTCCTTGGTCTGCCAGGAGATGGTGCTTGTTGACAGCTCTCAATTCAATGCCTGGTCTGAGTGTATTTTTTGTGACACAGGCCAGATCAATGTGATAGAGCTTCCTGTCTGGGGGCTAGGAGTCCTGTGATTCAAACTTTCTGAGACAGTTCTCCAGACTTCTCTCGTAGCGCCCCCCTTTTCCCAGCTAGGAAATATTTCCACTCCCTTCTGAATCCTCAACAATCAGTCCCTGTTAGTAGAGGAGGAGATTGGGAGGTTTGTATATCTTTATCCCCTTGCAGACTCCAAGGCAAACGATGGTGCAGCCCCACCCGGGCTGGAAGGGCTCTCGGGACAGGGCAGACCAAACCCAGGAGTCCAAAGCAGGGTCAGCCCCAGGCTCTCTCTCCCCTCTCCCGTGGTGTCCTCAACAATTAGTCCAGGCTAGAAGAGAGGGAGGTTGCGAGGGTCGGATTTCTCCAGTCCTTTCTAGGCTCCCAGGGCAAACTGCCGTGTGGAAAGGTCCGTGGTGCTCTGCAGCCCAAATTTCAGGTCAGAACCTGAGTCAGCCTAAGGCTGTGTCCCTCTCTCTCCCCTTTCCGGGAGTGGCAGATCCCTGAAGTCTCCTTTTTCTGTGGTCGCAGGCCCAGGGGCCCGAGAATTCTGAAGAGTGTGGGGGAGGGTGCCGGCAGCAGCAGAAGCTGCTACTTGCAACTCACGGTTCTGTTGTCGCGATTTCCCTCTTCTGTCCCTCTCTCCTTTGGGTGGTGTGCAGCCTTCATCTGCTGTCCTAAATCCTAGAAGATCTTTTTCGGGGCTGTTTCAGCTTGTCCTCTAGCTATTTTTCTGGAGAAGAGATTCCTGTGTCTTACTAGTCCTCCATCTTCCCGGAAGTTCCTCCACAGTAATAATGTTGCCCATTTTTTAAGTTGGGATTTTTGTCTTTTTATTGTTGAGTTGTAGAATTTCTTTATCTATTCTGGATAGTAAGCCTTTATCAGATATATGGTTTCCAAATATTTTCTCCCATTGAGTAGGTTGTCTTTTCACTTTCATGATGAAATCCTTTTATGCACACAAGTTTTTAATTTTGATGAGGTCCCATTTTTTTTTTCTTTTGTTGCTTGTGCTTTGGGTGTAAATCTAAGATATCATTGCTTATCAAAAGATCCTGAAGATGTTTCCCTACATTTGCTTCTAGAAGTTTTATATTCCTGGTTCTTATTTTTAGGTCTTTGATCCATTTTGAATTAATTTTTGTATATGGTATGAGATAGGAGTCCTCCTTTTTTCTTTTGCATTTGGAGATCTAGTTCTGCCAGCACCATTTGTTGAAGAAACTATTCATTCCCAATTGAATAGACTTGGCAGCCTTGTCAAGTCAATTGGCCATAGATGTGAGAATCAATTTCTGAACTCTCAATTCCATTGCTCTATCTATCTATCTTTATGCCAGTACCATGCTGTTTTGACTACTATAGCTTTATAATAAACTTTAAAGATAGAATGTCTGAGTCCTCCAATTTCATTCCTCTTTTTCAATATGTTTATGGCTATTCAGGGCCACATACCTTTCCACATAAATTTGATAATTGGCCTTTCTATTTGTGCAAAGTAGACTGTTAGAATTTTGATTGAGACTGCATTTTGGGTTGAATTGACATCTTAACAATAATTGGTCTTCCAATCAATGAGTATGGAATGTCTTTCCATTTATTTAGATCTTCTTTGATTTTTTTAAGTAAATTTTTGTAGTTTTCCATGTTTAAGTCCTTTAAGTCCTTGGGTAAATTTATTCCTAGATATTTGGTTCTTTTAGTTGCTATTGTCAATGGAATTTTTGTCTTGGTTTCCTCTGCAGATTGCTCATTAGTAGTATCTAGAAACTCAACCGATTTTTGCAGTATACCCCACCACTTTACTGAATTCCTATATTAACTCTAGTAGCTTTGTTGAAGACTTTCTGGGACTTTCTATATATAGGATCATGTCATATGCAAATAGTGGAAATTTTTCTTCTTCCTTTCCAATTTAGATGCCTATTTCCTTTACTTGCCTAACTGCTCTGGTTAGAACTTCTAGTACTACGTTGAATAACAGTGGGCATCCTTGTGTGGATGCCCGTTATCATGTTGAAGAACTTTCCTTCTATTCCTATTTATCTAAGTGTTTTTATCAAATGCCTTTGCTGCATCAATTGAGATGATCATGTTTCCTCCCTTTCGTTTTGTTAATGTGGTGGATTACATTAATTGATTTTCTTAGGTTGAAACACCTTTGCATACCTGGGATAAAACCCAGTTGATCATGTTGTATAGTTCTTTTAATGTGCTGTTGGATTTGAATTGCTAGTATTTTTTTGTTGATTTTTGCATCTATATACATAAAAGAGAAATGGTCTGTAATTTTCTTTTCTTGTGGTATCATTAGCTGACTATCGCATTAGGGTGATGTTCACCTCATAGAATGGGTTAGATAGTGTTCCTTCCTGTTCAGTTTTTGGAAGACTTTGAGCAGGATTGTTATTAATTCTTCTTGGAATGTTTGGTAGAATTCACCTGTGAATCCATCTGTTCCTGAGCTTTTCTTTGTTAGGAGGTTTGATGACTGATTCAATCTCTTGACTTGTAATTGGTCTGTTGAGATCTTCTATTTCTTCTAGAGTCAGTTGTTCGTGTGTTTCTAGGAATTTGTCCATTTCATCTGGGATGTCCAATTTGTTGGCATAAAGTTGTTCATAATATCCTCTTATGATCCTTTTTATTTCTGTGGCATCAGTCGTAATGTCCCCCTTCTAATTTCTGACTTTATTTATTTGTGTCTTCTCTCTTATTTTCTTTGTCTGCTTAGCTAAGTGTTTGTCAATTTTATTGATCTTTTCACAGAACTAACTTTTGGTTAGTTCTCTTTTGCTTTTTTAATTCTCAATTTCATTTATTTCTTCTCTAATCTTTATTTCTTTCTTATGCTTGTTTGGGCTTAGTTTGCTGGTTGTATTTCTAGTTCCTCCATGTGTGCAGCTAGGTCTTTGATTTTAGCTCTTTCTTCTTCTTTAATGTAAGCATATAGAGCTAAAAATTTCCCTCACAGCACTGCCTTTCCTGCTTCCCATAAGTTTTGATATGCTGCATTCTCATTTTCATTTGTCTCAAGATATTTACTGATTTCCATTGTAATTTCTTCTTTGACCCACTGATTGAGTGCTGTTATTTAACTTCCATATATTTTTGGATTTTCCATTTCTGTGTCTCTTATTGATTTCCAGCTTCATTCTGTTATCATCAGAGAGGGTGCTTTGTATAATGTCATATGTTTTAAATTTATTGAAACTTGTTTTGTGACCCAACATGTGGTCTATCCTGGTGAACAATCCATGTGCACTTGAGAAGATTGTATATCCTGCTGTTTTGGGGTGCAATGTTCTGTAAATGTCTGTTAGGTCTAGTTCATTTATCATATTATTCAGGTTCTCTGTTTCCTTATTATTCTTCTGTCTAGATGTTTTATCTATTGAAGAAAGTGATGTAGTGAAGTCTCCAACTATTATTGTAGAGGTGTCTATTTCTCCCATTTTTGCCAGGGTCTGCCTCATGTATTTTGGGACACCCTGGTTAGTGTCCCAAACTTACGACTGTTTTTTATTCTTGGTGGATCACCCCTTTTGTTAATATATAGTGTCCTTCTTTGTCTCCTATAACACCTTTTGACTTAAAGTTTTTTCCCCTGATATTAGTATAGCTACCCCAGCTCTTTTTTTTGGTTACTATTTGCATGGAATAGCTTTTTCTATCCTTTAACTTTTAATCCGCTTGTGTCTTTGGGTCTTAGGTGAGTCTTTTGTTAACAACATATTGTTGGATCATGCTTTTTAATCCATTTTGCCAATCTGTGTCTTTTTATTGGGGAGCTTAATCCATTAACATTCAGTCTTAATATATAAACTCAGTACTTATTTCAGCCAATTTGTCTTTGGTTTTTATATGCCACATCATTTTTTGTCTCTCTTTTCCTTTATTGCAACCTCCTTTTCTGTATAATTGTTCTTTTGTGATATATCTGACTTATCTCTTTATTATTTCTGTTTCTGTTTTTATTTTAAATACTTTCTTTGTGGTTACCCTGGGGTTTGTATTACACAACCTACATTTATAATCTATTAATTTTTAAAACTACAAACTTAGCTTCAAAAGCATACATGTTCTCTGCTCCCATAGCCCTCTGTTTCCCCTCTTTATGTTGTTTTTGTTTCACCTTACCTCTTTATATTTTGCATGTCCATTATCAGGAAATATGCCTTTTTCTTGTTCAATTGTATTCTGACTCTTATAGGAATTAAAGAGTAGAGTTGTATATTGTGAATATAGTTCTATCGGATTTTGCATTGACCCTCTTATTTACTGTTACTAAAAATCTTCATTTCTTCACCCTACTCCAAGTCACACTCTGCTGTCTTTTCCCTTCAACCTGCAGAACTTCCTTTAGTAATTCCTGTATGGCAGGTCTTTTGTTGATAAACTCTCTGTTTCTGTTTATCTGTGAATATTTTAAACTCTACCTAATTTTTTAAGTACAGTCTTTCTGGATAAAGACTTTTTAGCTGGCAATTTTTCTCTTTCAGTGCCTTAAATATAACATACCACTACCCTCTTGCCTCCATGGTTTTTATTGAGGATGACTTGTTTGTGTTCAATATCTTTTCTCTTGCTGCTTGCATAATTCTCTCTTTCTCTTTGGCATTCAATTAGTATGCATCTTGAAGTAAGTTTATTAGGGTTTATTTTGTTTGAATTGTACTGTGCTTTTTGGACGTGTATATTTATGTCTTTCATAAGAGGCCATTATTTCCTCAAATATTCTTTCTGCCCATTTTCCTTTTTCTTTTCCTTATGAGATACCCATGGTGCATATGTTTTTGTGCTTCATACTGCCACTCAAATCCCTGAGACACAGCTCAATTTTTTCTGTTCTTCTCTCTATCTCTTTTTCTGTCTGTATCATACTGATTGTCACATCTTCTAGCTCACTGATTCTTTCTTCTGCCTGTTCAAATCTGCTACTGTATACCTCTAGTGTATTTGAATCTCCATTATTGTGCTTCTCATCCCCCAAGTTTCTGTTATGTTTCTTTTTATACTTTCAAATTCTTCTTTATGCTCACACATTGTCTTAATATCCTATAGTTCTCAATCCATATTTTCCTTCATTGCCTTGAATTGATTTAGGAGATTTGTTTGAACTTCTTTGATTAGTTCTTCAAATTCTGTATCTCTTCTGAAGTTTTAATGTGTTCCCTTGACTGAGCCATGTCTTCCTGTTTCATAGTATGGCTTGCAATTTTTTGCTGATGTCTGGGTATCTGAATATTTTGATGTGTTAACTCTGAAGGTCAGTTTCTCCCTCTTGCCTAGGGCTTTATTGTTTATTTTGTTTGTGTTAAGGTTCTCCTCTCTGATGCTTTGTCCAACTTATTCTGGACTTTTAGAGTAGACTGTTTTTTACTATTCAGATATTCTCAGTTCTTCTTCACCTGATTCTTTCCATGGATATGTGGTATAATTTTTAAGATTGTACTTTTTGTGCAATTGTTTCACGTCCAAGAGAAAGCTTCCTTTCCTCTGTTCCTTCTCTAAGAATCTTGATCTGTTTTGTTTGTTTTAATGCAGAATTTTCTATCCAGCTCCTCCGATTTGTTTAAATATTCTCTTTCACTCAGTGCCTCTTTTTCCTTACACTTTTCAGTTCTAGAACTCATCCCTTCTTACAGAAGTTAAGTCGTGCCCCCACACACACCCCAAATTTATTTTTTTCCATAAGGTTTTTCTGCCTCCAGTTTCTTCTCCATTAGGGTATCAAACCCTGAGGACCCAGATGGGGTCAATCCAGAAAGGTCTGTTTTGTGTTTAGGTGGTCCAGCAAATAAAGACAGGATTAAGTATGTGCAACTTTTGCCAACAGTTCTGTGACAATCTCTCTCTCTCTTTTTTTTTTTTTCCTAGAGGCATTTTTGTATTTGCCACTCCTCAGCTGCTTTTGTTTCACCCTGGGTTTCTGTGGACTTGAGTCCCTGTGCCTAGATATGTGTGGGGTTCTAACTATGAGTGGCTCTATTGTCTGCATTTGCAGCAGGAAGGACCTGGCCTGTGCTGCTTCTGTACAACTCTTAAATTGCACAGGATGGAGTGAGGGGAAGGGATCTGGACTGGCAGGTCTGGGATGAAAATTGCCTACCTGATTTTAGTGATTCTTTTTCTTATTCTTTTTCTTTGACTCAGCATTTGTGGAGCCCTTCTCCAGTCTCTATCATCTCCAGAGTTCCAAGCAAGTGTGATTTGTCCTTTTATTAATGGATTCTGAGGGAATACTTTTTCAGGGGATGTCATATGTTGCCATGTTGATGACATCATTCTCCCAATAACCTCTTCAATCTATTCCTAATAAAGTATACAGAACAATACTTTTGAAAACTTAGTTTAGATCATATGCTTTCAGTCAGAATTCTCCAGTGATTTCCCATTGTGTAAATGAAAGCACTTACAATGACTTGGAAGGCCCCTCAGGTCCCCTTACCTCTGTCACTTCACCTTGAACTACTCTCCCTTTATTCACTCTAGTTCCACTGTTCTTCCAACACACCAGGCACATGCCTGGGCCTTTCTCCTTATTCTTCTCCCTGCTTTTCCCTCATACAGCCTCAGGGCTCACTTATTTGCATCTTTTAGGTCTTTGACCAAATGCCATGTTCTCAATGATGCTGCTCTATCAAAACTTGAAGACTCCATCTCTTCTCCTGCTTTCCTTTTTCTCTTTAGCCATATCACTCTCTAACCTTGTATGTTTTATACTTATTTATCTCATTTACTGCCTTTCTTCCCAAACTAGAAAGTAAGTTCTACACGAGCAGGGATTTTTTTCTGTTTCATTCATGTTGTATCCACAGTGTCTAGGAGAGAGTCTGGCAGATGGCAGAAACCCAGTTATGGTCTGTTAGCTGAAAAAATGAATGAATCAATGTCTATTTTTAGATTCTATCTATTCTATCTCAATTTCCTCAATTGAGAATTCAAAGTGGACTGAGGACTGTACAAGACATTGGCAGACATGGAGTGAGTGAGTAGAGTGGGGAGTTGAAGAGAGGGAAGCAGGTAAAGCACTAAAGAAATACAAGAATATTTTACTGACATGGTTAAAATCAAGTTGGTGGGAAATGCTGTACATTCCATTACACATATATGTATGAAGTTGCTTGCCATATTTAGAAGATTCTTTAGAGAAGAAAATCCTTTTGGGAAGTCAGCTGCTTCCAGAAGGGTGTAAATGTTGTTTGACTCCAAGCAATCCCTTTTGCCCTTTTACTCCAAGGCAGCACCATCAGAGTGTGCTCCTGAGATTAAGGGCAGTGCTTCCTTGTGCCACCATAGTTGAAAATATCTGTATGTACTGGCTTGAGCTTTGGGGGCGACTCCATTTGTTTTTGTTTTTCACATTCTTTTTTTTTTTTTCCCGGGAGGTCCCGGGGATCGAACCCGGGTCCCTCCATATGGGAGATGGACGCCCAACCAGTTGAGCCACATCCGACCCCCATGCGACTCAATTTGTATACAGTGTTTACTCTTTTTGTTAATTTATAACAAAGGACCATTACACAAATAATGTTTTAGGGATGTAGAAGTAACATGCTTTATTGTAAAAGTACTAACAAAGCTTAAAAACCATGTCCTAGTGATTGAGTTTAGAAATACTTCTTTTAGGTTGGATCTTTAAACAGAACCTCTTCACTATCATTGAATTTGAACTTGGGCCTGGTGGTTAAGAGTGTACACTCTAGAGGCAGACTGGAGGGTTTGAATCTTGGCTCTGCCATTACCAGATGCATGACTCTCGGCAAGTTACTCTTAGCTAGTTTCCCCATCTGGTTGTGAGTTTGGGGGTTAATTCACATAAAATACTTAGAACAGTACCTGGCACATAGTAGGTTTTACTTAATTATAGTTAGAATGGCTAGCTATTGTTAGATTCAGAATCCTGGAAAATGGCACGTCCATCATTTTGTACACACTGTTTTGAAAGTCAGAATTTTTTTTGGTCTCCTATGATCATAGGGAGGTTTCCAGTTGAACTTAAACATGAAAACGTCAGCTCTCTTTAAAGAGGGAGTTTTCTGGGACAGGCAATTATTTTTTAATGAATTTTTGGGTGGGAAAGCAACAGGCCTTCCTTCCCATTAGGACAGATTCCTTTCCCATGTCTTTTCAAAGGGAATTTCTTACTGTTTCACAGATTTTCTTCTCTCACAGTTCCTTTCATGTTAGTCCTGATTTCTAGAGATAGAAGACCATCCTTCTGTATGAAGGACAGATGGTCTGATTGAGTGAGACAATCAGTTTATCCCTAGACTTCCTGGGCCAATATTCCAAAAGCTTGTGCAAATACATCCAGAAGAGTCATCTGTACGGATGTGTATCTGTATGGACAACGAGGAGGAATAAAGCTTTCAAAACAGGAGCTGCTCCTTAGATAATGCACAGTGTCCAAGCACTTCTAAGACAAAGTACTTGAAAAGTATGTGAACTCACTTTCTCAGGATTATGGAAAACTAGATTCCTTCAAAACAGGTCCTCATTGTCTGGGGGCTTTGATGGTACATACCTGGCACCTCACCTGGGCTTATTTTGCTTCCAGCAAAAGTTTGATTGACACTTACTACCAAAATGGCTCTTACCCAAAGGATATGTTTGTTTTCTAGATTAGCAGTTCAAAGTCGCTTCACCCAGCAATGCAGAATAAAGCTGCAGATATGAACAAGAGGACACCGAAAACACTTTGTTCAATTCCATGATTCCTAGACCTTCATCCTATCGCTTTTTTTAAGGGTGAGCTGAAATTGAACTGAATTTAGCAGCTGCCTTTGGAAAACTCATTTTATTCCTACCTAAAATATATGTAGGTTCCTTGGCATTTCCAAATCAAGCTAAAAACAATTTCAGGTACCTCAGCTGATTGGTTGCTGGGTCACTGTGGGGCCAATCGCCCAGTGCAGGGCTTGGTCAATAGCTCTCTGGGAAGTCTAGGGTCACGAACCTCCTAGGACTAAGCATTCTCTTTATTGTTGCTTTCCCAGACACCAACATATCTACATCCATAAGCATGCCTGAAATACCTAATTTTATATTCTATTCCATCAGACCACCTGCTTAAAGATAATAATAACAATAACATTAATTGCTAGATTTATTGAGTCCTGCCTCTGCCTCTGTCATTACACTAATAGCTTTATAGGCCTACTTCCTTTTCAGAGCCAACTTCATGGGTGTGTGACCAGAGCAGTCATACAGGGCCCCATGTTCAGAAGAACAATTGGGGTTTAATTCTTAGTAATTTTAACTTTGAATTTGTGTTTAGTAAGTTAAGTTCAGTGGAAAATGGAGCATGTACCAGGGTCATGGAGACTCTGCTCAAATGCCATTTCTGTCTCCCACCATTTCTCTGTCTCCCAAGGAGGAGTTCTGGGACACGGTTCCCCTGCCCCTTGGTGCCAAGGCCCTATCCAGCCTCTCCTTCCCCACCCAACAATCTCTGAGGCCCTCTATCACCTGGCAGGGAACTTGGCACAAGTAGGTTCAGGGTCAGGCCTGTAGGCCCCATGGTGTCTGGGGGTGGGGCACGGCAGCAAATGTGCCTACCTTGGGCTGGCAGCACCACCCACATTCAGTGTGTCACTCTGCAAGGGTCAGCCTCGCATCCACTCTTGGTCCAGGTACCGAGTGTGTGCCTGTACCTAGGTTGTAGTTCCTTAGGGATCAACTCTCTGCTGTGGGACAGCTTATGCACAGGGGAGATATCTGGCTTGACTTGTGTCTTGAACCACACAATGTGTCCATCTGGCAGCTGAAAGAGAGGTAGCTGGGCAGCCAGAGCATGTGCTGAGTCACAGGGTAGAGTTCTCAGGCATCTGTGAGAGTCTGCAGTCATATAGAGAGTAACCTTGTTCTCAGAAATGCAGAAGGAAGGAAAATGTTTCCTATTTTAGTAACTTAATGGCATTTTTTCCTGCATTTTGAACACATCTTTAGTTTGCACTGAGCCTTGCAAATTATGCTCTCAATCCTGTTCCTTTTAATTTTCACAATAACCCTGTTATGGTAAAGGAGAGAGATCACAAAACCAGCAAATGATGGAGGTGGTATTTAAACCCACAAAGGCCAACCAAGACCCTGTTTTTAACAATTCTGCTGCACTGCTTTCAAGCCTTGGTCCATTGGATATATATTAATCCACTCAGTTGTCTTAAACTTGCCTGTTTACACAGCCTGAAATGTCTTCTCATTTATACACATCATAAAATTTATTCATGTTTCACTTCTAAATGGACACGGATAGAATAGAGCATTTGACAAGGTGGGAAAAGAAATAAGATTGCATTTAAGCCTCACAAATAGATGGGAGAATAATAAAAAAGGCTCCATGATGCATGGAAAGCAAAAGGGAAAGCTGCTTGGAATTTGTGGGTCTTTCAAATTGTACCTCCGTGCATTGCCAACTGTCAGCAGCACTGCCTGAGCAGATGGGCAGGTGTCAAATTGTGATGGTGAGGGACATAATGACAGTCTTCTGCCAGCCATATTTTCCTCTCAAGGTGTCCTATTCATCTGTTAAATAGCTAAGCACTTTTTATTTGGCATTCTAGAGATTTTCTAAGCTATTGAAAACATTTAGATTTTACATCCTTGAACAGATGGTAAAAATGGGGTGAGTGTGTGTTGTTGGTATGTGTGGGGAGAGTGTGGGTGATGAAGCAAGGGAGGCTTTACGATCTTGAGAGCAAGGAGAAGGTGCAGCAGTGGGGTGACCAGCTTTTCTTACCTACCTTTTCCTTCATTTATTCATTACCTGTGACATAACTTTCAACTAAGTAAAATCCATATGCACATCTGAAAGTTTGTGCTCTAATTGGAATTCATGAAGATCAAATCTTCTTTCTAGAGAACTATTGAGGGCCATGAGAATTCGTTTACTTCAAGGTACAATTTTCATTGGAAACTCATGTGGTAGAAGGAAAGCTATGAGGCAGGAAGAAGGAATTGCTCAGTCTGCTCTCTCATGGCAGAAGGAGAGGTTGCTTTTGGGGATGTTTTGTGAGATAGGACAAAACTAATTTAATGATTTACATAAAGACAGTGGTCACCAGAAGTTCTGAGGGGAAAGAAAGGAAGGAATAGGGTAACAAGAGGCATTTTGGGGACATTGGAATTGTTCTGAATGACATTGCAATGATGGATACAGGCCATTATACATTTTGTCAAAACCTATAAAAATGTGTGGTGCAAAGTGTTAACTATAATGTAAACTATTGACCATGGTTAGTAGCAATGCTTCAATATGTGTTCATCAATTGTAACAAATGTACCACACTAATGAAAAGTTTTGTTAATGGTGGAAAGTGTGGGAAGGGGAGGGGTATGAGGCATATGGGAATCCTCTTTATTTTCGATGTAACATTTATGTAATCTAAAGCTTCTTTAAAAATAAAGAAAAAACCCTAAGTTAATGGGTAGCATGGGATATTTTTTTCAGTAGGGATAAATTCAGCTTGCTTTGGGTTTCTTTTTAATTTAATAAATATTTTTTTGAGAACCTATTATTTATTGGCAAGTGTTTGACACAGCAGGGATATAAAGAATAAGATAGTAGTGTTGGTTCCAGTAAAGATAAAAGGGCCAATTCATTAGAAAGACCCAAGAGCCATACATATGTGTGTGCCTAATAAGAGAACTTTAAAATACATGAAAAAATAGACAGAATTAAAGAGTGAACTAGAGAATTCCACATTCATAATGAGTGATTTTAACAGTCTTTCTTAGCAACTAACAGATGACTAGACCAATTAAAAAAAAAAAAAAAACAGCCAGTACATATACAGATAATCCAAACAACCCAATCAATCACCTTAACCTTATTAATATTTATAGAACACCATACCCAACAACTGCAGAGAAGACATTATTTTAAATTGAACTTGGTACATTCTACAAGATAGATAAACATGCTGGGCTATAAAATAAATCTCTGTAATGTAAAAGGATTGTAATCATGCAGAATATGTTCTCTAATCACAATGTAATTACATGCAAATTAATAACAATAAAATATACAGGAAAACCCCAAATATTTGGAAAGTAAACAAGATAATTTTAAGCAATCCAGGGGCCAAAGAATAAATAACAAGGAAAATGTTGATAATGAAAATACAACATACCATAATTTAACTGTTGGATTTAGCTAAAGTAGTGCTTAGAGTGAAATTTGTAGCTTTTTATTATTAGAAAAGAAGAAAGACCTCAAATCAGTGATCTAAGGTTTCCCCTTAAAAAGGCAGAATAAGGGTAAGCCCAAGAGTAAACCCAGTAAGAGTAAAGTAAAGCCAAAGTAAGTAGAGTGGAAGAGAGGAAATAAAAGGGTAAGAGTAGAAATCAATAGCATAGAAAAGAATTAAAAAGAAAGAAAACTTTGAGAAGATCAATAGAATTGGTAAACCTCTAGCTAGAAGAATGAAGAGATAAGAGAATAACTAATCACCAATGGCAGTAATAAGAGAATCATTATCCATACAGGAGACTATAGGATACTAAAGATTTTTAAAAATAATAATAAGAGAATAATTTAAACAATTTTATGCCTACAAATTCAACAACTTATACAAAATAGATAAATGTCTTGAAAAATAGGAGTTAACAAAATTGACACTGGATGTAAAATAAATCTGAATAGTCCTGTATGTATTAAAGAAAAATATTTGTTATAAAAAAAATTTCACATCAAGAAAACTCCAAGGTGATTTTCCTGATTAATTCTATCAAACATTCAAGGAAGAAATAACATTAATCATACACAAACCCTTTCAGAATATAGAATAGGAATACTTCCCAACTCACTTTATGGGGCCAGCATAACCCTAAAATTAAATCCTAACCAAGACATTACAAAAAAAGAAAATATCAGAATAATATTCCTTATGTACATAGATGCAAAAGTCCTTAACAAAATATTAGCAAATCAAACCAAACACTATATAAAGTGAATAATACATCATGAAAAAGTAAGGTTAATCCCAGGAATGCAAGGTTGGTTTAACATTAGAAAATCAATCAATGCAATTGCCTATATTAATAGAAAAAAAATGAAGAAAAGCAATATAATCATTTTGATAGATGCAGAAAAAGCATTTGACAAAAATCCAACATCTATTTGTAATTAAACCTATTAGCAAACTTGGAATAGAAGGAAACTTCCTCAATCTGATAAAGAGATCTACAGAAAACCTAGAGTTAAAATCAAACTTAACTATGAAATATTAATTGCTTCTCCCTAAGTTCCAAAACAAGGCAAGAATGTCCATATTCATGACTTCTATTCAGCATTTTACTAAAGGTCCTAGTCAATGCCAAAGAAATAAAAGGCAGATTGATCATAAAAGAAGATGTAAAACTCCCTTTCTTTGCAAATGACATGTTGTTTACAAAGAAAATTCAAAGTTATCTACAAAAAACCTACTAGAACTAATAAGTGAATTTAGCAGATTGCAGGATACAAGATGAAAATGCAAAAATCAATTGCATTTCTATATGCTAGCAACAAACAATTAGAAAAAGAGATTTAAAGAATTCTATTTATAATAGCATAAAAAATTTAAATACTTATGGAAAAATTTAACAAAAGACATGTAATACCTCTATTTTAAAAGCTATAAAACATCACTGCAGATATTATAAAAGACATAGGTAAATGGAAAGATTTAATATTTTCATGGATTAGAAGACAATACTTTAAAACATCAATTTTTCTCACATTATTCTTAGATTCAGTGCAATCTCAATCAAAATCTTCCCACAGTTTTTGTAAAAATGAAAATCCCCTTTTAACATCTATATGGAAGAGCTAAGATCTAGTATAGCCAAAACAATCTTGAAAAGGTAAAACAAAATTGGAGGACTTACACTGCCTAATATCAAGACTTAGTATAAAGTTGCTGTAATCAAAATAGTCTGGTGCTGGCAGAAGGACAGCAAAATAGATTAATGGAACAGAATAAAGAGTTTAGAATTAGACCTCCACTTATATGGTCAATTGATTTTTTACAAAGTTGCCAAAGCAAATGCATGGGGAAAATTAAATCTTTTCAGCAAATAGTTCTGGGACAACTGGATAAACATATGGAAAAGATTAATCTTCACCTCCCACCTCATATCACTCCAAAAACTAATTCAAGCTGCATCACAGATTTAAATATAAAGGTGAAGCTATAAAGCTTCTAGAAGAAAATACAAGAGAATATTGTCATATTTTAGGGTGAGAAAAGATTTGTTAGAGGGACACAAAAAGTACTAAACATAAAGGAAAAAGTTGGTAAATTAAACTTAATAAAAATTAAAACTTCTCTGCATTGAAAACACATTTATAAAATGATAAGGAAAGTCATAGAATGGGAGACAATTATACATATACATATATACATACATACATACATACATATACATATTTGTATATGAAAAAGGCCTTGTATTCAAAATATGGACTAGAGTAGATTTACTGGTATTCTACTATAGACTTATTGTGATTCTAGCAATGGAAGAACTATTTATAGTCATACCAAGGAATACTACTCAGCAATAAAAAAGGAATAATCTACTGGTACCTGCCACAACATGCGTGAATTGCACAGACATTCTGCTGAGAGAAAGAATCCAGATACAAAAGAGTACATGTTGTATGATTCCATTTTTATGAAGTTGTAAAACAGGCAAAATTAATGTATGGTGATAGAAATTTGAAAAATTGTTTGCTTCTGTGGGTGGAAGAGGAGGTATTGACTGGGAAGTGGTATAAGGAAACCATTGGTGGTATTGAAAACAGTCTATATTATGGTAGATCTGGGAGTATGTGTTACATGGGAGTATGTATTTGTTAAAACAGACCAAATTGTACACTTAAGATCTGCACATTTCACTGTATGACTTTTTTTTTATAAGACTTTTTTTAAATGGTAAAGCAAATTGTCTTTAAGTTCCTCATAGCCCAGTGAACAGAGTATAGATGTATTAACCTGTTGACACTTCCTCTTAAAGAAAGCTGCCCTTCTTACAACCCTTTGTGAGGATATAGAGACCATTTTGTGGTATGTGACTCACATCTCTCTGCCTAGCCACATTGGCACCCAGTCTTCTTATGCTTCATCCATCTACATTGAGGAGGCTATGAGTAGAGACAGTTAAATTTTGAGTGCCAGACCAGGTGAGATCACGGAGAGCTTTGCATCATGCTATGTTTAGGGACTTGTACTTTATCTTTTCCATGGATGAGGAGCAGAGGGCATGGTGAACCATGAGAAGATGTTTTCAGATAATCAAAGCAAGTTTCTTTCTGATCTATTTGATCTGCTTTTGATCTGCAGTCCTCATCTACCAACAAAGATTACATCCACCACAATGCTTGGAATCATCACACTAATTACAGGTTCTCCTTAGACATGCAGGTCCCTAGCCCTGCAAGCACAGCTATAAACTGAAGTGTTCCTTAGTGTATCATTTGAACAATAAATAGGGGAGACTTGCTTGTTGCTTGTAGTGCTGAGAAGAAATTGAAGATCTGAAATCCTGTCTCCATTGTTCTAGCATTGAGCGGTCAAGTGGTTTTGAGATTTTGGTTGGCAAGACTTTATCTATACTGTCACCCTGATAATTATCTAATTTATTTCTTCTGTTCCAAACAGATATTTATTAGGGATTGAGTTTGGCTTTAGCCAGTGCTCAAATTAAGTTGGAGTTTCCAAGAAACTGTCTCCAATTTAACACCAAACAAGTTGACTTCAGAAATATCACTGTCAGGCTACATTATGAACAATGAGCAGGAAATGAAGGTCATATTAGAGTTCCCATTTATTGAGTTAGCCGTGTACCCTTAAGGTACAATAATATTTAAAAGAAGGTTTTAGCATCCACCTTGTAGTTGGAAGCAAAATACCATATTCCAAAAGGGGATATTATTTAGAATCCATTAATTTGAGCTCTGCCTTCAATACCATTACAAACATTTTGTTAGCTTCCATGGGCATTATATCTTTCTGAAAATTGTGCGTTATTTGAAAACACAGAGGTAGTCCTAAATGCTGCTAGGAAAAATGAGATATACAACTAACACAAAGATGTGAAAGCCAAAGACATTCAAAGGCAACAATTACTGTCAAATGGGGACAACTGATCAATACTAATCATTATGTAAATGTAAACACAATTAACTTACTTCTTTCTTGTTCAAAGATATGAATTCAAGTTTCTTCTGAACCACCTACACTTTTTTTTAATGTGTAAATTTTAGTGTTATATGTAGTTATTACATGACAGTGAAACTATACTTTAACTTGTATCAGAAACTTGGTATAGAATTGCAAAAAAATAAAAATAAAAGAATGCCATTGGCAAAATTTACAAGCTTTTTATAAAGTGGCAATGTGGAAAAATAAATCATGTCTCAAACATTGAAATGGCTCAGTCATTTGTAGTAAAAACAAGCCGCATTTTAAAAGCATTTTTTTTTAGTATAATAGATGATTTGTAGATGTGTCTTTGTTATGTTCACACTAAATCTAAGTAACCTGAAGCTTTGGTAAGGCTAGCCAGAAGCTCTCCATGATGCCAGGCACCTGCTTCTCCTGGGACCCACGTGGAAATAGTGAGGAAGAAAACAGATAGTCCTCAAGGAAAAGCAAAATAGTAGATGAAACATTAGCATCGGCACCGTGCTGGGGGCTTCACATGGAGTATTTCACTTAATCTTCACAACAAGCCTGAGTGGTAGATAGTCTTATTCTTATTTTCAGACGAGGCTTGGAGAGGCTAAGAGACTTTGCTCTCACTCACATGTCTAATGAGTGTCTCCATCAGGTGTGAAACCAGGTCTGTCAGACTCTGAAGCCCATGCCCTTTCTTCTTTCCATCTACCTTCTCAAGCTTATTAGTCAGGGCTTTCCAGAGAAATGGAACCGACAGGATATATATATACATATGTAAATATTATGAGATTTATTATAGAAATTGGCTCACATAACCATGGCAAGTCCAAATTCCATTGGGCAGGCAGTAAGTTGGGAACTCCAATGAACGTTCTGATAAGTTCCCCAGGTGAAGCTGGCTGGCTGAAGTCGAGATGAAAATTCTTCCTTCTAACTGCTGAAGTTATCAGTACTCCCTTTAAGGCCTTCAATTGTTTGGATGAGGCTTCTCTCCTTGCTGAATGTAATCTCCTTTGTTGATTGTAGATGTAATCAGCCGTAGATATAATCAACTGACTGATGATTTAAAATCACAAAATATGGTCTCTGTCACAATCAGGCCAGTGCTTTCTTGGCCTAGCAGCCAGACACCATAACCTAGCTAAGTTGACACATGAACTTAACCATTACATCATTTGGTCCTTTGTTCCATGTGTATTTGTTGTGAACTAGAGGCGCAACTATACAAGGCTGCGGGCTGAGTTTGCAGTGAGGGGAAGCCTCAGATTCACCCTTGCAGCACTGAGTGTAATCCCTGCCTTTCTTCCAGGACCTCTCTGCTGGTTATCCCTAGGGGCCCCTTGATCTGCATGTCAAATGCCCAACAGATTCCCACCAAAGCTGCAGCCTCCTCTCCCAGTCTCAGTGAATGCTCCCATTACCTTCCCAGCCAGAGCCATGTTTTGCTTCTCCCTTTACCAGCCCCATCCACAATCAGTCACCAAGGCCTCCTCTGTTCTTCACAACACCTCCCACCTCCTGCATCTGTCCAGGGGAATAAAGGAGAACGGCTCTGAGAGCTGAGCTGTCTTTTTGTTGGGTGTGTTATCATTCCTTTGCAGCACTTCCTCTCTTCAATGAGAATCTTTATCAGTCCTCAGCAGCATTTCCCTCTTACCTGTACTCAAAGGGTGCAAAAGTGAAAGCTAGTGGATAGAGAATGGGAAAAAGCTCAAACTGAACCTCTTTCAATCTGAACCTCCCAGTTTACTGTTAATTCCAGGGTTGAAATACTGGAACAAGGCTTTTTCCATGTCGTCCTGATCTGTGTGCTGCTGTGAAGCAGGCAGGTCTCCTTACCCATCTCGCCGGTCCTAGCAGGCCCAGAAGAACTGAAAGTGAGGGAGCACCAGCCTCAGTAGGCTCAAAGCTGCCGAGCTGGGCCAAGACCATTAGGTGGGCAGGAGGCCCCTTTCCTGCCATTCCATGTAGGTTAGGCCCGGAAAAAAGATTTATGGTCCTAATTCAGAACTGATGTTTGCGTTTGACAACTTAATTACATTTGCAGAGACGTTCTGGATTCTTTCTCTTCCTAAGTCCTTGTGGAAAGGTCTCATATCTTGCTCTACGGAGAAGTTTTATGGATTCAAAGCCTGGGGGCGGTTTGATCCCTCCTGCCTGAAGCAGTGAGTGCCTCTCAGCAATTTAGGCACTGATGGGGGAGAGGAAAATAAGATTCCATGACCCCCTTTCTTCCTCTTACTCTTCTATAATTAAAACCTCAAATTCTCCAATTGTAGGATTAAATTGCCTCCTTTCTAGGGGAAGGGAATTGATCATTTTTAATTACATATAAGTAGTTTAGAGAAATAGAATCTCATCCTAGTATGCCTGGTTTCAAAAATATTTTCTAAGCCTTTTTTTTTTTTTTTTTTTTGCCTTTATAACTGATAGTTTGTGAGCTCCTTTAGTTTGAACTCAACATTGTTGTCTGAAGTAAAAAATGTCTCCTTAAAAACAGCAATAAGTCAAGTTTCTTCTGTGGGTGTGGCATTGGCAGGGAACCTGAAAACCAGAGAGCAGTTCTCTAAAAGTGGGGCACATCCAGTTTCCCTGGTTGGAGTCTCTATGGAAATTCTGGCTCTACTCTGTCTTCATGTGTTGGAGGACAATTTAAGGCAGTCAGTAAGGCAGCCAGAAAAAGGGTTTCAGGTTTTCCCTCTCCCATGCACATAGCATGATCACTTGGATTAATGGAAGATTTTTTTTTTCCCTTTTGGCTGAACTTGAAGACCAAAAAATCAGTGACCAATTCAGCAAAGAAAACAGGCTTCAGGTGGCAGGTTGGTAGGCTGCCCTGTCCTTGGTGCCAGATCTGGAGATACTGACCACGTGGCAATTGCCAGGCTGTCCCCAAAATAGGATAATCTAAAGAACAAGTTTTGTTCTTGGAGTCTGATTCTCTCTTCTAGTCTTCAGCACAGACATTTTAGGGGTGGTGCTGGAAAGTGGCTTTTCGTTCCAGCCTTGAAATCAATTCTTAATACCAAACCAACTCAGAAGGTACCAGCAGAGCTGGCTCCAAGATGCACAGCTTCTTATGAAACATCCCAGAAAGTCCTTTTGCGTATTAAGCAAAAAAATCATAAGACTAATTTATGTATCACAGTTCTTCTCCACTGGGCAAGAGAGGGAAATGGTCCTTTTGGAAAGTGAAATCAAGTTAATAAAATAAAATGACACTGATTTATCCAGATGTCATTTCCCCATAACTTAACTCTGTGAGACACTGCAGAAATAGAAGTAACTGAGAAGAGTATTCAGTAATGAAAAATTCATATCACACGGTGCACACGCTGAATTTCATGAACTGAGTCATGGACCCTTGTTCAGAGCTTATTTACTCATATTGTAAATATAATTCTACATAGTTTTAAGTTTCATTGGTTTGCAGATGAGATGAAGGGAAGGGTAAAGAAGACCGGTAGGCATTATCTGCCAGAATATAAATTCCCTGAAGGCAAAGTCTTGGTACTTGGTCACTGACAGAGTCCCAGTACCTAGAATAATGCTGAGCTCATAGTAGGTGCTAAATAAATATCTGTTGAGTTAACTAATGAGAGAAGTGGGAGGCATCAGTTTTTAGGGATAGTGTACTAGGGAAGAGTGAAAAGAAGGAGAAGAGGGGAGAGGGCACGGGAGGAGGGGCACTCACTAAGTGCATTGAAAAAAGGTTAAGGTAGTGTGGGAGACTGAATCATACCCTCCCCACCCCCATAAAGACAAGTGCAAGTCCTAATCCTTGTCCTGTGGGTGGGTGTGAATGCATTTGTAACTAAGACCTTTGAAGATGTTATTGTTAGTTAAGGCATGAATTCATTTGTGAACAGGATCTTGGAAGATACTAGTTAGATGAGGCCAGATTGACTCAGGGTGGGCCTTAATCCACATGGCTGATGTCATCATAAAATTGGACACAGAAGTAGAAACCAGATTTCAGCAGAAGCCAGAAGTCAGCGAAAATTAGAGGAGCAGATACAAGCAGAGATTTTTCTTTGCTGAATTGGCCACTGACTTTTTCATCATGTGACACAGGATTGCTGAAATGTTAAAGAGTCTGGGAGAAAACAAGCTCCACCATACTTTGATATTGGAGTTATAGCCTCCAAAACTGTGAGACAATAAACCCCTTTATGTAAATCAACTGTTGTGGTATTTGTCATAGCAGACCTGGCAAACTAAGACAGGTAGTATCAAACAGTTCTATATAATTTGAAAATTCTTGAAAACATCACTGTTTTGTAGCTTATATGAGGATAGCTGTTTAGCTAGGTAGCCCAAAATCATCAAGAAATAAGAACAAATAGAAATTAAAACATCTCCATTATTCTCTTTTTTAGGCACAGAAAAATGTAAAATACCTGAAAAGTATTTTCCAAAAATATGATTGTTTTAAATTTGGGGTCTTAAAGAGTATGCAGCACCTCTATATGGCATTCACAGATGTAGAATTCAACCTATTATAATGATGGCAGATGAATGAAGTATTCCTCTAGAAAAGTTATTGTATTACTAAAGGCACATAGCATATCTGTCACTCTGTTATCATAAGATGATCGCATCCTCTGATATGTACATACCCCTCCTGCTTTGTAGATAGAGCTCAACATTATCTGACTGACCTCTCGGAAAGGTGAACAGTGTTGTGCCTTGCAAGGGATGGAAGGTTTCTCTGTGCTTTGCAAGTACAGAGCAACTTCCTTCCTGAATTTATTTTTTAAACTGTTGTGGAAATCATATGGTTTTAAAAGCCAGAGTCCTAGAAATAGAACAATCGACCCAAAGTTAAGACACAGATCTGGCTGTTTTGTGATTACTTGGGGTTTTGCTTTTTCTAAGAACTGCTAGTGATACTTGAAAGGAATTTTTGAGAGGAAGGTTTAAATATTAAAAAAAAAAATCCATGAATTATTTTGAACTCCT
Organism: Tolypeutes matacus; assembly: GCA_026826555.1. Lineage (NCBI taxonomy): Eukaryota > Metazoa > Chordata > Mammalia > Cingulata > Chlamyphoridae > Tolypeutes > Tolypeutes matacus. Next base: position 1,018,008 of record JAKSZT010054472.1, read on the forward strand.
GGAAAGAATAAACAGAGGAGAGAATGATGCCAACAGGCAGAATGGAATAGAGTTAAGAGATGAGAAACAAGCAAGAAAAAGAGAGAGAGAAATAACTGGCATCATTTTCATTTAAACTCTTGGGTCTAGCTTGGCCTGAAGCTAATTTCACTTCTGGACATCCTTCATACCCTGAACCAGTCCATACTCCTTGTTTTCTTGATTAAGTCAGTTGTCATTTATAACCAAAAGTTTGGGCAAATAGAGGGTTGCCATGTCCTTCTGCTGTAACACACAGGGAGTCCAGCATACCACTGAATTACCTGATAGAAAGGTGAATTAGTTGTCTCCAGCCGTGTCATCTGGGAGGACTTGAGCAAGGCACCCCAACTTGAAGTGTGGGTGGGGGGAAGACTATGGCAATGAGTACTCCAAGCAAAGTTAAAAGTGCCCTGGGGAGAGCATTTGAGCTCCTGCCTACCACACAGGAAGTCCTGGGTTCAGTTCCCAGGGCCTCCTGAAAAAACAAAAAACAAGCAAAACAAATGAAAAAAACCAACTCAGGGAAGCCGATGTGGCTCAATGGTTGAACGCTGGCTTCCCACATACGAGGTCCTAGGTTCATTTTCCACACCCAGTACCTTAAAAAAAAAAAAAAAAATTTTTTTTTTTTTTATTTTAAAAAGATACCCTGGAAAAAAACCAAGAGAATGCCAGATTACATTCTGTCTCTTCTCATGGAGTATTAACACTTGATTGCTGAAGCAGAAAACTAAGGATTATTTCTAATTTCCTAACTGTTGAGAGAACAGAGCTGACATGGCCAGTAAGAGGAAACTCAGGAAGGTCCTTGAGTCAGGAAGGAAAGGAAGGGCAGGGCAGGGCTTGGCCAGAAGGACAAAAGAGCTCACTGCCTGGGGACCACATGTGCAAGCTGTGGATGTCCAGGGCAGAGCCAGGCCCCCCCTAGTAGGAAGCAGCTGGCGTGGCCAGACATTCAAGGTGCCTGGCACAGAATTGGTACCCCATCAGTGGGATATGGGATAAGTCACCAGAGGGCAAGTAGTGGCAGAAAATACCAGCAGTATGACCAGCGTTGGCAGAACTGTAGACAAAGGCTGCAGGTAGAGGTGAGTGCAGGGGTGGGTTAGGGTACACTGGTGTGCTGGAGCCAGTTCTTACCAGCTCCCAAAAGCAGTTGTTAATTTTTATAGAATTTGTTAGACGATTGTTACATACAACTACAATTAAGTAATTTATATATATATATATTTTATCACTTATACATTATTTATTTTAAAAAGGATTGAAGTGTATCACTCATACATTATAATACATAAATGATAAGTGTATAGTAAAAATTGTGAACTTATAAAATGAACATGCATGTCATCATACAAGGCTCCCATACATCACCCCACCACCAACATCTTGCATTTTTGTGAAACATTGTTTACAAACTATGAAAAAGCATTGCCAAAATATTACTACTAACTATAGCCAATATCTTACATTTGGTATATTTTCCCCCAACCCACCTGATCACTAACACCCTGTATTAGTATTATATATTTGTTATGGTTCATGAGAGAACATTTTCATATATATTCTGTTTACAACAGTCCATCTTCCACCACAGGATTCATTGTTATACAGTCTCATGTTTTGTACAATCCACTCAAAGTGTACACTCAGTGACTCTCATTTTCATCACAGTGCTGTCATCACAGTGCTGTCATCACCTCAGTGTATTTTAGAACGTTTTCATTACTCCAAAATGAAAAATCCCCTACCCACTTAATTGCCCCATTTTTGTCCCTTAGAATTGATATATCTTCTTTGCCATTGTTATAAAACTATTACAATATTACTGTTAACCATCATCCATAAGTTACATTAGTTGTAATTTTCCTATGTATCACTATATTCTTAACATTTCATAAAAGAACATTCTTATATTTATACTATTAACCACAATTTTCATCTGTCACCAAAATCATTGTTATATAGCCCTAGATTGCTCTTTAGCTTCATTTCATTTGACAAATGTCCACAGACTACCCCTTTTCATCCATAATCACATTTATAAATCAGCAGCATCAGTTACACTCGCCATAGCGTGTTACCATCAACTCTATTCATTTTCCCATTTTTATAATAAAACATAAAAATTTCCACATACATTAAGCATCAGCTCCCATTTTCAAATCACATTCTATCTCCCAGTAACCTATACTCCAGAGTTTACCTCTGAGTTTACTCCTCATATTTATTTCATATAAGTTAGACCATTTAATATTTGTCCTTTTGTGTCTGACATTTTATTCAACATTATGTCCTCAAGGTTTATCCACATTGTCATTTGAATCCTGATTTCATTTATTCTTACAGCTGAATAGTATTCCATTGTACATGATATATAAAGAGGTCATACAATTCAATGATAAAAAGACAAGCAACCCAATTAAAAAATGGGCAAAAGATTTGAATAGACATTTTTCCAAGGAGGAAATACAAATGGCCAAATAGCACATGAAAAATGTTCAATATCACTAGCTGTTAGGGAAAGGCAGATCAAAACTGCAATAAGATACCAATTCACACCTCATAAAGTGCCATTATTTTTTTTAAAAACAGAAAACTACAAGTGCTGGAGAGGATGTGGGTAAATAGGAGAACTCCTTCACTGTTGGTAGGAATGTAGAAAGGTGGCAGTTTCTGCAGAAGAGTTTGACAGTACCTAAAGAAGCATAATATAAAACTGCTATATGACCCAGCAATCCCATTAATAGGAATATATTCAGAAAAGCTGAAAGCAAGGATGCAAACTGACATTTGCACACTGATGTTCATCGCAGCATTATTCACAATTGCCAAAATATGGAAGCAGCACATGTGTCCATCAACTGATGAATGGATTTTAAAAATGTGTTATATCTCTGATACTTTTGAGGCAACTTTTCTGTAATCTAAAACTTCTCTAAAAAATTAAGTTTATCATTAAAAAAAAAATTTAATGAGCTTCAGATATCTATAAAATAAAATACAAAATTTTAGAGGAAAAAAGTCAAAATGAAAGAGAAAGAGAAAACTGTTAGGATTTTATCATGGCCTTGGGGAATAAAGATCCATGGATCTACATGATCAACTATGCATGACAATACTGAAGACAGAGAAGTGTTGGCCTCCTCTAGGTTTTTGGCTATGATGCATAAAAGAATTTATGAACATGCCAGTTTAGTTAGGCCAGTAAAAAGAATTTATTTGAGAAATGGAGGAAAGAACAGAGCTTGCAGAGAAATGGGAGAGAAAGCCAGAAATATACACCAAGGTTTGGTGCGGGGCCCCTCTAGGCAGAGAAAGCAAGCTCTGCCTTTTGTGATAACCTTTTAAACTGTTAATTATCCCTCCCCTTTCCTAGTGATAAGGGGATGGGCCCCAGCCTTTATTGTTGCCCCACCAATGGTGAGACCAATGGTGAGGACTGTTTGGAATATCCGGGGCCAAGGGGAGGTCCTGGAAAGAGAAACTGGGACCTCAAGGTCCCAGTGAGGCCCTGCAGCCATGTTGTCTGCTGGCCATGTTGTGGCTCACCAGCCATGTTGTCTGTCAGCCATGTTGTACCTCGTCTTCTCCTCTATTACCCTGTACTAACCTGCCTCAACTCCCCCTCAGAGAGTTCACATCCTTATTCTTAAGGGGGTGCTGAGGGCCAGCGATCATTCTTCTGTAGTTACTTCCTGTTGGTTAGGGCAGCAGTCCATATCTAATAGGGCATAAACCTCCAGCTCTTCTGTTGAGTTTGAGGGAAGATGAGTCTGACACTGTGGCTGGAACTGGCTAAAATCCCCGTATGACTAATATTTTGTTTTGGAATGTGTTGATTCTGGAAGAAATAAACTTAGAATTTTGAAGATACATGGCCCCACTAAAAGGATAAAGATGGTAGTAAGTGGGTGAGCTGTGACATATTGGACCATGAGAATGAGAAAGGCTAGGTGCTTCCTGAGGCTGCAGCCTCCCAAGGTTGGTGGGATCATCCTGCAGGTTTTGAATGTTATTTAGGACCATTCCAAGGAAATTTACATAGAAATAGCATTTTTCTTGAGTTATAGACATGCCCCCTCTCCCCCATACTGCTGTTAGCATGTTAAGGGCTCTGCGATTTTGCAGTGCTACAGCAGCAAGACTTTGCTTGCTGCTTTAGGACCTCTAAGGCACAGCTAGTTTTTCTATGCTGTTAGTTAGCTCTAGGGAGAGATTGTAATAGAAATGGGGTTTGTTATAAATTGCCAATCCCAGTTTTCCATGGTGGTGGTTATGCCTAAGACAGCTAGCTAAGAGGGTGACAAGAGAAATTTCCCTTTTAGTTATTGTATAGGGAGAAATTACAGGAAATGAAAACAGACAAGATTTCTTAAGGAGTGTTTGGCTTGCCTTCCCCCTAGCAATAGGCCTTTGGGCTAGAGTTAGAGGGAACAGCTGGCTATGTCACAGACACTACTTAGCTTTGTCTCTTGAAGAGGTATTTCAGGCCATCATGACTGGCACTCGTATATCTCATCAGGTGCTTTTGGTGAGCTGGCACTTCCCTGGGCAGCTGGCTTCACTTGGGATAAGTGCACCCAACTGGGAATTCCTTTAACTGTAACAGATGACTCTTGAAATCATTGCTCCACTTGGCATGTCCTTCACACAGCCAGCATGCTGCACCGTTAACCCTAGAGAGGCTAAGAAGGTAGGTTCCAGTATTCTGCCGGCCTGGTGCGTAGCACCCTTCAGCACAATGAAACAGTGCCAGTCTGGAGGCAAGGTCCATTGTGCATCTAGCCATACTGAGCCACCGCTGGCTGCTGCAGGAGTTTAAACTGCATCGTACTCTCCATCCACTTCAGGAGCATAACCAGAGATGTAGTAGATACGTTTATTGTTTTAATGGTCAGTGACCAACCTGGCCAATAACTTAAATGGAAAGGCAAAAGGCAGTGTACTGAGGGCCTTTCACTGTTATCCAATTTATAACAGGCAAACCCCAAATCTGATTTATGAGTTCCAGTTTCTGGCGGGGGTCGGGGAGCACCACTCACATATTTCTCCAGGCACTAGCTCGCCAAATGAAGACAGAGAAGTATTGGATTCCTCTAGGGTTTTGGCTATGATGCATAAAAGAATTTATGAACATGCCAGTTTAGTTAGGCCAGTAAAAAGAATTTATTTGGGAAATGAGGGAAAGAACAGAGCTTGCTGAGAAATAGGAGAGAAAGACAGAAATACACACCAAGATTTGGTGTGGGCTCCAAGCACAGAAAGCTGCAATTAAGTAATTTCTATTAAAAGCAGAGATGATGAATACTCGAAACATATACTTCCTAATTATTTTACTACACATTATGATTGCCCTGATGGTATGTACATCTTCGAATCTTTAAGGTGGAATTGGTTATATGAAATTTAGAAAAAAGAGTATTGTGTATTTTATTATTCACATATTGTATACTCACATAGCTTTTACATCAGTGAAATTTATAATATACTTATGTACCTAGACACAGGCAGATGTTCTTTCCCAGAGAGCTGGTTGTTTAAGCATTTTTCTAGCATACCACTAGGGTCTCTATCTGGTGCTCCCAGAAAGCCAGCAAAAAGAAAGAAGGTTCCTCAAAAAGGGGGCACCAGCATGGGGTGAGCCTGTTTGCAGAATAAGAACACTGAGATTATTCACCATGCCTGTAAGGCCGGGAGAAGTGAGTGGGGGACCCAGCCAATGCAGGCCTACCTACAGTGTGGGATGTTCCCAGCCCACACCTATGTTCCAACATTCCCCATCCCCTGGATTTCTTTTTTGCTTTTAATTCAAGTCACATGTGTAATTTGAGAACCTATAAATTACAAAGGGTCTTTCAAAATAAAGTTAGTATGTAAACATAAAACATAACATTAAATTCCCATCATTAATATTGAAGAGTAAGTCAATATTTGATAAAAATTGCCTCAGGGGAATGTGCCTTTCTGCAGGGTTTTATGCCTCGCAGACTTATTCAATTATTATTTAATTACCCGGTTAAATGTCATGGCTTACAAAGCAGGGATTATATTAATAATAACATGGGGTTGATTTTAAACCAGCCTGTGCATTAGATAGAGCTGATTTTGTTTTGCCCTCTCACAGAGCACAGAATTTTCATTAGTCTTCTGCACCTGGTTTTGAATGAATTGATTCTGTTTAAGCTTCCCCCACCCTTAAAAAAAAAAAAAAATCACCCTCCTGTATTTGTCATATTTTTACTATTTTTCAGCTATTCTCCACCCTGCCTGTCCTTATCCACTCCGGGAGTCTTAATTCCATAGTAAATCGAATACCTTAACAAAGCCCTGTGCCTGAAACATAGAAACACAAAATAGGTGCTCGGCCACAGAGAACAATCTACTTTCAAAAGAAGGTGGTGCACCACACAGAGCAGTTTCCAAGCCAACACCTTCTGACTGAATGATTTGCTGTATAATTAATCTCTGTAAAGTTGCTATAGTAACGGCTCCATATGAAGGATCTGCTGGCACCTAGATGAACTTTCTCTGACATTTGAAGAGGAAGGTGAAGACAAAGTGTCAGTGAGAGGACTGAGTGACATAAAATTGCTTCCCTTCCGGTGTGACCATATTGGACCAACACTTGGGGTATTTCTGAGCACGGCCTTTTATCAAGCAGTGTGGAGAAGGTGCTTTCTGGAGGGGAAAGGAGAGGAGGGAGAGGGAACACACCCATGAGGGTTGGGAGAAGGCTGGGAGAACAGCTGAAACGGGGGGACCAAGCAGGCCTTTTGTTCTCCACCATCTGTGTGCTGTGGTTTGGGAATGGAGCCAAGCAGCGTTACCTGCGTTGTGCTTCTTGGAGCCGGGAAGCAGCCGTCAGTCCCACCTCAGACACAAGGGCCTCACTGCAATGATGGCCATCAGAGCCTGGCAAATAAACTATTTGAACATTTGGCTTTATGAATATTGAGCAAAATTCTTCAAATAAATTATGAAAATGACTCTAAGTGAACAGACATCTGAATCCCATTTCAAGCCTAGGGCCACTAATTTGTAATGCTAAGTATGGTAACAGTTGGATAAATGAAGAGAATTTTTCAAAAACTGGTGAGCTTCAAAAACTAGTGCACTCAAAGGGGCAGTACTTAGGATTGCTCTTAAAGGACCCCAATGCCTAGCTGTATAGCCGAAAGGAATGTAGCAAAACTTACATGCATGTAGTGCCTTTTAGGTACTGAAAATAAAAACCAAATCCTGCAGCCTTGAAAAATATTAATTTACAAAGTATCTTATAGCCTTTCAGGAAGTTAGTTTGGCAATCGGTATCAAATGCCTTAAAATTTGGAACAGCTTTTGCCTTAGCAGTTTCACTTCTAGTAACTTATCTTAAAGTAACAATCACAGATGTATGCAAAGTCTTAGCAATAAGAAAGTCAATTGCAGTGAGGTTTATAATCCCTTAAGCTTCAGAAACCTTCTAAATATACAACTATAAGGAACTGGTTAAAATAAATTGTGTGCTATTCATGTAACAGAATATTTTGTAGCATTAAAAATGATGCTGAAGCATAGTTGACCAAATGGAAAACAATATTCCTAATATTCTACTCAAGGAAAAAAGCGGGTTCAGGGAATATATACAGTTGATTTCATTTTTTAAAAATCACATATATGTAAGAAAGAAAGTGTTAAGAAAAAATAAAACGCTAATGGTTGTTATCTCCATAGAGTAGATGATTTTTTCTTCTTTATTATGCATGCCTGTATTTTCCGGTTTCTCGGTGATGAATACGTATGTATGCCTGCTGAATTAAAAACAAATTTTTGTAAAAATATTGTATAAAAAATGTACTCTTGGGGATCGGATGTGGCTCAACTGGTTGGGCGTCCCTCTCCCATATGGAGGGACCCGGGTTCGATCCCCGGGACCTCCCGGTAAAAAAAAAAAAAAAAAAAAAATGTACTCTTTTTTTTTTTTTTTTTTTTAATTCCAGTGTGACAGATGCCCCTTCTTCAACCAGGAAGAAGCTTTACCACACTCCAGGCTCCTGGAGACAATCCAGAGAAAGCCAAGGCCTGGCACAGTCTTCACAGATGGCACCTAATGGGGGACACTTTTATTAGGAAGTGGGAAGGGGCAGGATGCAGCCCAGGGTGTATACTGTTTGGGGCTTCACACAGGCCCAGAACTCTGCTGCACCCTCTTCATCAGCTCTTCATCCTGCATAGACAACTCTGTCAACTTTTTGCCCATCCGCTCATGGATGTCTAGGTACTTGGAGACACACCGGTCCAGGCATACAGACTCGCCCTTGGACAGTTCTGCTTCCTTGTAGTGGGGAGGCACGCACTTCCGGTGGCAGACACTGGTCATTCTGTTGTACATATCTGCCATCATCTCCACCTCCAGCTCCGCCGCCAGCTGCTGGGCCCTGAGCGGATCCATCTCAGGCCGGACACCGTGAAGGAGGTCTCTTTCTGGCCTCCTAGTCCCAGAGCTGGGTCAAGCAAAGCGGAAGCACGTGGATCCAAAAAATGTACTCTTTTTACATCTCTGCCTATTAATCATTCCTGTAGTTATTTTCCAAGTTCTTTAAAAAGGAGAAGGAAAATCCTGGCCAGATGCTCCAGTCTCATGTGTTCTAATAAACTTACATCCATGAAGGGAATTAATGGGGCACAGATACCCAGGTTGAATGCAGGGGAATGTGTATTAACTCCCTAAACTGGTAAATCTTGGTGCTGGGATCCGTAATTCAGGGACCCCCTGTTTTCTGGAAGGACCAAATTGCTAGAAGCAGTGGCCCAGTGAGGCAGACGTAGTGAAAAGGGGAGGTGGTTCTATAAACAGGACAAGTGTTATAAATGTAGAAGTATGATTATAAAATAAGGAGACCCTTTGTATGGCTGGCTTGTAGAAAACAGCCTCTCTACTTTATGTTCCCTAATACAATCCGGAAACAGCCTACCCAATCCCTGAAGGCCTACCGTTGAGCAGGAAGACAACCTGAGGACGATGCCTCTTCACTTCTTTCTGGGTATAAGTATATGATAGTTGTCTTCTCTCATCTCCCTCCCACCCCACGTAGGCAGTCATCAGCCATCAATTGGAGTTTGTGCTTGAGCTGAGACCCTTTTGCCATTGCTGACAAAAGTCAGTCCTTCCAGGGTTTTGTTACAAAGGACCCGACTCTAACCTATTAGGCTTGCTCTCCATTGTGACAAATGGAATACATAGAACCAGAAGAGCTTTACAAATTAGATATTTAAGTACTCAAAAGAGGCAATGCATTCATTGCATTTATTGTTATAGGAATAAAAAGGCATATAATACATTTATCCTCACTTCCTTGATCTCCAAATAAGGAATCTAATAGGTATGAATTATTTTTTGATGGTTGCTATCATTTGTTCCATGTGCTTACATTAACCTTGGCAGCACTTACATAAACTTATTATGTTAATAGAGTTACATGAATTTGATTTTAGAAAAAATAATCTATCCTTCGAAGGAAAGTGTCATCACCTCCATGTAGACAATATTCCTCTGCAAACAATGCCCTTTATTTTGGCAACGTGTCTTTCCTGCCATCTGCCTCGCAAGGCACTTGCCAGAGTTACAAAAATAATTGAGTTACAGAGGGAATCAAGTGTAATGGAGGGGAAGGAAATTGCTTAATTTTTATTAAGAGAAAGGGAGAAAATTGTGGTGCCCTGCTGTGAACTAAAATGAAACAAAGAGGAAAGATACAGAGAGCTGACTCCAGGTGGCAGGAATGTTCCCGCACAAACATTAGCAATGCTATCAGGAGGCTGAGAAGAGGCCAAAGCTATTTGAGCAGAGGAAACTGGAAGGGAAGGGAGAGGGCAAAAGTAGCCTGGGGCTGAAGTGATACGGCTCTTCACGCCAAGGAAAGGAGACAGCACCCGGGAGACCTGCTAGAAAGAGTAGTTTCACTCTCACTGCATTCTGCCTGTCAGAATGTCAAGTGTGCACATCATTGCAAGGTTGAAGTAAGAGCCTGGTGTGTGTGTTGTATCTGTGTAGACTGAGCGACTTCCTATTCTTCCCTTCCAGCAAGGAGACTGTGCTTTGTAGAGAACCGAAGGTGGATGAGGCAATGGATGGATTCGTGGGGGTCATTCAGACTTCGCCAGGACTAGCCTGTATCCTCTGAGCAATTGTGTCCCAGGCGGTGAATTATAGCAAGGCTGCCCGAGCTGAACTAGTGCTCCTTTTATCCTGCAAGAAGCCCCACCCCACCTTCCTGTGAAGTCAGTCTCCTTCCTCTCTCAGGAGCAGCTGCTGGCCCGATAACCTGCCCATGACTCCCTAGAGCTAACTCTAATCTAGTATCAGTTTCTCATGTTTGGTCTGTAGGATGTGGGAAGGAAGTGGGCTTTCTGGATGTTGGGTGAAAGGAGCAATCTATGAAGAGAGGCTCTAATGATAATATCATAGCATCATTGCAGGCAATGCATTCAGTCTACTTAATGCTATACCATACTGTAAATCTCACAAGGGATGTGACCACATTTAGTTTCTCCTGGGAAAGATGCTGAAGAAATGTGGTGAGGAGTGCTGAGGCATTGCCTCTGGCCCTCTGTGGAATCCAACCTCCTGACTGCCCTCCTGGCTGACATCTTAATTCTGGGTAAGAAGTTCATGGGCTTTTAAATGAGAACTATAGTAAATGGAGTCTCACCACAAATGTGAGCAGAACATGATTGCTAAAGAAAAAACCACAAATCACAATTTTGCCTCCCTCTGAGAAAACAGGAAAGAAGGCATCTAACCATATTCCATACTAACTAATGGGAGTAATTTTCATAGGTTTAAATTATAATTCTGGGAGAATCTAACTGATAAAGGGAATCCAGGAATGCAGCAAGGTAGTTGATATTATGAACCATAAAATAGGGTGAGAGAAAGTTAAATAAATTTGACACATCCATATCATGCATTATTATACAGACAAAAAATAACACTTTTGAGGCCCTTTTAAATATGTGAAAATATTCACGATGTAAAAGTAAGTAAAAAGAGGATTTAAAATATTATTAATACAGTCTGAACCAAATTATAGACTGAGAGAAAGAAATATAGGTACAAATCAAAAAGACTGTAAGAAATTCTGCCAAAATGTTAACAGAAGTCAACTGTGGATGATAGGATTATGGCTTGTTTTATTTTCCTTTTTATATATTTCTGATTATCCAATTTCACTAAAATGATCATGTGTTTCTTAAGAGCCAGAAAACAAATTTTTAAGGCCATTAGGTCAGAGAAATTTTATTTCTATTGTAACCGAGGGTTAAGAATTAACAAATAATTATGATTACTAAATTATTATATAAATGCCTTTATATTACAAAATAGCAAAAGGTTACTACCTGAAATTACGGAAGCTAGCTAGAGTGGCTTCACTCCTGTTTATAGTTACCTTAGACTTAACCTCATAAATCTGTGTATGCTTACCTTTGTGTGGTAATTCTAGATTGAATTTACCCTTGTTTACAGATTAGGTTCATCCTTGTGTATGCTTACTATTGGGATGGTAAACACTCACCCTCCTCTATTTAATATCCATATGGAAAACCTCATGATTGACCTCTACTCTACTTTCCAATCTCAGAAACTTATCTCTGAAAATCATTGTAACTTTGTAACTCTCCCTGGTTTGGGGTCCACCCCCATCTTGTTCAGCCCCTTAATGTTTATTCATGAAGGAGCCTGTGTCCAGCTCCACCCCAGTTATTCATTAGCACCCTGATGTTATAAAATACTAAATTTTCTGCAGATCCGGGAGACAGTTTTTGGGCTGTCTAAGACGACTGACCTCCTTTGCCTGTGCAATCAAATAAACTTTCTCTTTTTGAAACCCAGGTTTCTCAGGAATTGGCTTTAAAGACACATCAGGAGAAAAGAACCCGCTTTTGCTCAGTATCACTATTACTACTTTTTTGAAAAGGTGGGAGGGTAGTGAAGAAAAGGAGTTAATTTATTAAATTGGAATAATTTAGAAATATATTTCTCTATGATTCAGAAAGTTTTTGGGCTTCCTAGAGCCTCAGCCTACTGTGCTCTTCTCCATGCTGTTTGCCTATTGTCAGGTTCCCTGGCTCAGTTAGTTTTATTGTCTGCTTTTCTGAACACTGGAGGGTATGTAATTGGATACTTTCCAAAGACTAATGACCTTTAGAACATTCTTTGTTTGTATAGTTCTTACTTACAAGCTATTCTGTAACTTAAAATATGTAGTTTAAAGTGCTACCCATTCAAGGGTGCCTACAGCCAAGCCTTCCCTGAAATATTCACAGCAGAAGGGAACATTGAATTTGTGGTCACAGAATTTTACCTCAAAATGTAATCTACAGACCCCAAGATCCCTGTCTTTCAACTGTGTCATGAAATTTGAGTGATCTGGGCCATTCATTATAATGTCCTAATAGCTTCAAAGACTTTGGTTGTAACACAGTCTTCCCCCCCCGGGGGGGGGCGCAGAGAGCGACAGGATTTTTGGCTACCAGAAGACATTGGGCTCCCACGATATTTTTGGTAGCATCTCAGGGCGTGAGCAGAACCAAATGTCTTCCCACCTAGGCTTGTATATGCAGAGAGTAGCTACCTGAAACAAACTTGGCACGGTGGGCTTCCCAGAACTCACTGATTTCACCTGCCAATCCCAGGCATCCAGGAATGTACTCCCCCCTCCCTCCCACCCCCCCAAGCCAGGCTGAATCCAGGACACAGGCCATAATTCCAGAGTCCCAATTACTCAGCTCCTAGGATGAAGCAGTACCAAATACTATTAAAAAAAATGAAGGCACACCATTACTCCTAACAACCCCCAAATGGAAACCTGAATGTGCATCAACTGAAGAATAGATAAATTGCTGGAATCTCACAATGGTGATAGAAGTCAGGATAGAGGTTATTCTCATGGATGGGGAGCAAAAAGGAACTTCTAAGGTACAATGAATGTTCTGTCTCCCGGGCTGAGTGCTACTTAGGACAAGTGTGTTCAGCTTGTAAAAACTCAGCAAGCTGTATACTTAGGATATGTGTACTTTTGTGTATATAGATTATGCTTCAGTTAAAAGTTACTTGAGGAGCAAATTAAGGCCTGTGGGAAAAGCTAAGTTTGAGAAAGTGGAGGCTTGGCCAAAGCTAGTGCAACAAATGCTAGTTAATGTTTCCATAGGGCAATAGGTCTTGCAGGTTTTTTCTGCAGCTTGTTGTGGGGGTCATTTTGGATGATGGAGGAGCTCTTTCTTCAGAAGAACAGGGTTTCATTTGCAGGGACCTTTTATTCTCCAGCATTGGGCAGGGTTTAATACCCCCCAAATTATGTTAAACAGGAACTTGATGAGTATTTCCAGAGGTGACAGCAGAAGTGAATGATCAAACACAGCAACGCACAGCCACATACCTGCATAAGAAAAATGTCTATAAAACAAGACTCTGGGTGGTCTCCTCAGCTGTGGGGTTTGTCTGCATGTAAGCACCAGCCTGCCTTCCTTGGTCCCTTCCCTCTTGGCTTTGAAGCTACACTCACTCTCATTTAAATCCCGGTTTTGCCGGGATTTAATCCTGCAAGAAGCCCCACCCCACCTTGAGAAGGCATTTCTCTAGGCCCTGGTTTTCTCATCTCTAAGATGGTGATAACAATAGAAGTGCTAATATACACGATGCTCAACCTACAAGATACTCAAACAATAGTAAATCTTTGTACTATTACCATCTCCATTCTCTTCCCCCCACCAGAAACTGATATTTCCAGTCTGAGCAGCCAAAGCATTTGGTCTCACAGGAAAGCTGAATGTCAGAAGGCTGAGTGAATTCAATTTCACCCTCCAAAGAGGTATCGTTTGCAGTGAGCCATGATGGATAAAGACCCAGCCTCTAAAATCTGTGCAGCATCAGCCAGGGATTTCTCCCTTGGCAACCTGGGGAACACTGAAAGCACCATTTGGGGATTATGGATACAGACTGTGAATCGCTGGCTTTCTTGAGCTTCTCCCTTATGTGATGCATTCACAAGAAACTGGCACGTTACCACGAGCGGCTCCAGAGACAAGCCCGGGCATTGTCAGGGTGCACGCATCTACACTGGGGAGGGGAGAGCTGAGCCCCCAGCATGTTCAGAGAACAGTTGGCTGATTTTACTACAGTTTGATGCTACCTAAGCCAGCTGTGCATTTGCCTGTGAGGAGAAGGGAGAGAGGCCTTTGCAAAAAAGAGATCTTGGAGCCGAGTGCTGGGCCAGCCAGCCGTGCTATGAGCTCACTGTCTTTGGCAACCCTCAGAAGCAGGGCTCCAAGAACAGCAGCTGCCAGGAAGTTCTGCAGGAAGCAGCACCACCCACAGCATCAGGACAAAGCCAGGAGGGCCAGGGTAGTCCCAGCCCTGAGACTTTCAGTCTTGGAGGAGTCAAGACACCCTGTAGTTGCTTGGCTTGTGCTTCCGTTGGGTATGAAGATGCTACTTGTTGGTGGGTCAAAATTTATGTAATATTACGTGATTACAAAGAAGAAAATATAAAATAAAAGTCTCTTCTAACTTAAGATTTTAAGGTTGTGAGAAGGGGCTATCACCCTTCTCCAAAAACTCAGACACTTTGCATGAGAAGGAAATTTCTAGATTGTTCCAATCTGGTCCTGCATGGTATAAAAGTGAGGAATGAGGATTGAGGAGGTTAAGTGATTATCTGTACTGGGTCACTTAGCCTGTGAGGACAGGGGAAGGACTAAAAGTCAAAGCTGGTTACTGGTCCAGTTATACTCTATTGTCCCCACTGTCTCTTTCTCACTTAGCAATAAAATGCCTACAATTAAAACATCAATTTTTGGAGAAAAAGTCTTCAGTGCAAATGAAACCCCCCAATGGGGTGGGAAGCTGGAGAAACAGCACTGACTCAACCACTCCCTTTCTGTCCCAGTTGGGGCACGTTATTTCACCTCTGGTGCCTCAGCTGGAAAGCAAATATGCCCTTCACCCAGAGAGGAATAACTCGAGGATTAATAAGCTAATGCAGAGGGCGATGACTGCTGCTGCATGGTGTGTGGCTTTCTAAGTGAGCTAAATCAACATCAGCAGGCACTGCGACCGCAGAACGTGAACCCTGGTGAGATAATTTCCTTCTTCATGGAGAAGGCCCTCCAACCTAATGAAAAGCTATATATCCCTCCTGGAGACAGCACAGTCCACAAAAATGCTATAGCCCTTCTAAAATTTGTAATGACTCTGCACACATTTACTAAGAGCATTTCTTTGCCACTCCCACCCTGCCTCCTTATTCAGAATAATGTCTTGTTTTTATTGAACACTATTATGTGTCAGGCACTGTCCCACAGGATTTGCATGAATTAGCTCATCTAATCCTCACAACAGTCCTCTTAGGTAGGCTGTATTTTCCTCACTATATTGTGCAAATAAGAACATGGAGGCTCGGGGAGTGCAAGCAACTTCCCAAGGTCACAGAGCTGCTAAGTGGTGGCACCTGAATGTGAATCAGGTGAGGCTGAGTTCTCCACCATGATTTTCCACTTCCTGGTGTCCTATTCCCTTCCAGTACCCAGAAGACCCATCATGTCATACTTCTCATCAGGGAATGGCCACCAGGCAGAAAATCTGAGGCCCAAATTTAATAGCAGGGGTTTGCAAATGGCCTTGCAAATGGCAAGAGGGAAGAGCAGCTTAATAAAATAATGACAGAACAAAAGTACATGGGAGCATGGGACGAAGGAGTAGCTCAGGAGTTTTAAAACCCATGTCCTATTTAAAACCAATCTACTTCAAGGGTTTTTCATGGTATTAAAGTTATAGAACATAAAATTCTATCACTCTTGTGGGCAATTGGATGAAATGAATACAAACACAGCCTATTCCCTGAGCAAACATTCCCCACATGGTGTGGTTCCTGTGGAAACAATAAAAATAATCCAATTTAGTTATGCAGGGTTCACCTTCCCCTGCCTGTAATTAGTGCTGCTACAATGAGAGAAATGGGAAGAGAAAACAGTATAAATTGCCAACATAGAATTACATCTAGTCCCCAATGAGGACCAATTCTCTCTCTCATCTACGATTTCTAAAACACAGTCTCCTATTATAGATATTTAACTTCTCCTTTCCCCAGATGCTGGGGAGCTGCTAAGGTCTCTTATAACTTCCCTTGTGATTCTCCTTCCATTTTCATTTCACTGTCTAGTACATGGAATAGGTGATCAAAAACGTGTTTGTTTGTTTGTTAATTCATAGGCAGGCATTGCTTGTCCAAAAATTATGGCTGAGAACTAAAGCTGAAAACAAGACACACTAAGTACCCCTATATTCTGGTGAGAGCTGCTCACATAGGTAGGCGTCTCCCCGCAGGTTTTACTAATAGCCAGCAGAGCCAGTCCTACTATCACTAGTCACGAATTCCTCACCAGATTATATAAAGAGACCGGGAAGAGAGAGAGTTGCTGGAGACCTAAGCTTTATAGGGCATGAGTGTTAGGCAGGGGGATGCTTCGCCTTCCTTAATTTGAGTGGGGAGTTAGGGAGCACCAAGAAAATCATTTGTAAAGACTTGGCGTGCCTACAAGAGAAAAGACTGGCATTTCATGTCCCAGATTGAGCATCTGCTTAGCCAGGGGGCTGCATCGTCTGCCCTGTGCTATCATAAGCAAAGAAAAGAGACGGAGGAGAGATGGCAAAAGGAGAAGAAGGGGCAGCAGTGGAGCACTCTGCATTCCTGATGCCATATGAGATTCCCAGGTGTCCCATGGGGACAGTGGAAAAGACCTGGACTTGACTAGCATGGTCAGTTTCCCACTTAAGAGGACTGTCTGCTGTCAAGGGGATCCCAGCAGCAAATGGCTGATAGGCAAAACACTGGTGTTGAGAGCTGGGAGGTGGTGGTGGAAGAGGTCAAGCCACAGCTAGATCTTACATGTCACAGTAAGACCTGACAAGCTTCCATAGAACTCAATGTGCATCTCCGCGGCGGAGTCTGCCTCTGACACTGGCCATGGAGGGGATTGGTGGAAAGCCAGTGATAGCCAGAAAAGCAGCTCCAGCTAACAAAGAGATGATTGTGAGTGCATACAGCTAATTAGCAAAACAATATTTAAACTCCATCCTACTTCCTTGCTCCCAAACTGAAACCAGGACCTAGACAAGGGAGAAGAGTTGTAAAGAACAGACCATATGCCCCTCTATTCAAAGCCCTTTATGTCACGAGTCTAATCTGGACTTGAGGAGGGGGAGACCTCTGAATCAGATAGAGATTTAAACGTAACCAAAATAAGTTTTAATAACTGAAAATGACCCAAAAGTTATGGGATGTGCCCAACATATCATTAAAGTGATGGGAAAGTAGGATTTGACAGCATGGTTGAGAGCAGGGCTTAGAAAGATGAAAAGCACTTCATTTGTATACACCACTGTCCTTAACACTCTTTAATAAACTGTTTACAGTTTCTAGAATGGCTAATATGAAAAAAGATGGAAAATATCACATTGACAAGCTTATTGAGACACCAAACTCATATATACTTCCAAGAAGTGTAAATTGGTACAAGCATTTTGGAAAAATGTTTGGTAGCATGTATTAAAGCTGAATATATGCATACCATATGAACCATTTATTTCATCTCTAGAGATGTTCCCCACAGAAATTCACTCATATGTTTATCAAAAGACATACTATAATATGCAGAGCAGCATTATTCAAAATACCCCCAAACTGAAGATTACCCAAATGGCCATCAACAGTAGAATAATACAAAATAAATTGTGTTATGTCCAGAAATGGAATACTATACAATAATGAGGATAAATAATCCATAACTGCATGCAACAATGTAGATAAATCTCACAATATTGAGAAGGAAAAATCCAGTCACCAAAGAGTGCATGCTAATAGGTAAAACATATCTGTTTTTGGAGTCAGAATAGTTCCCTTGAAAGTGGGAGTTAGTGCAAATGAAAGGAATATGATAGACGCTTCTGGGTGCTGGGAATGTAATGTGTCTTGATCTTGTTGCTCGTTATATGGGTGAGTTCTGTTTGTTAACATGATATGTGTCTTTTCTTATGTGCATGCTATACTCAATAAAAAAGATTTTTTAAATGGAAAGTAAAGAAAAGAAAAAGAGAAGAAATAAGGAGTTTGCTTTTAAAAAGACATTCTGGGGCTGGACCTGAAACAGGAGATCTGTGGGAGTCTATAGTAGCTCAAGGGACTATCTCATGTCTTTCTCTTTCTTGGCCCACCTGGTCTTTCTCGTGGGGATGGGTCTTTCTAAGTATCTGCATCTTTCTCCTCTCACTACTGACTGGCATATTCTTTCAGCAATCTGTTGATCCAATTTTAGAGGTGGAGTTATCTGATTTCCCTTGGCTAATTACCAATATTTCTAGAGACAAAGAACTTCTTGTTGGCCATCCTGGATTAGGGGGACTGCTTATCAGGGGCAGGAGCTTCAGATTAGGCATTTTTAGCTAAAAAGGGATTATTTGTTACTGGTGGAGTTGTGGTCACTGCCATGCCCAGTACTCTTGCTCAACTAAGGTTCAAAGAATATCCAGGATGGAAATACAAGCTAATGATTGTACTTTTCTGTATTAATTGATGGAAAAATTAGAGTGTTGCAAAATTTCTATATATTCAGTGAAGTTTTTTTTTTTCTTTTTTTTTTTTCATTGTGTTTTAATCATGTGTTGCAGGATCTCTATGAGTCTCTTACATTTCCACATATTTTGCAAGAGAAGCAACTGGCAGACTATCTTTTCAAGGATGATGGTATAGCAATCAGTCTTGGAAGATAAAAATGATGCCTCCTTCTGCAGCAAGAAATAGAAAGGTAGATTTGTTGGCAACCCACGATAAAGATTCAGGCTTCCTAAGTTTGAAATTCCTCTCATGTAATGCAACTACATATGCAGGCATCAACTGGCTCTCATCATGTTGGCCCTGTGGGACTTGAGACTCAGAAAACTGACACAAGAATATTATGATACTTTGGCTGTTGCTATTTCCATGAGAAATAAAGTGTCTCTTGTCTCTGAACCATGAGTCTCATGTCCTCTGCCAGCTTCCATGCAATTATAGCAGGCTAACTAATTAGTTTGGTAATGAAGTAAAAAAAAACTGCAGACCCTTCATGGTTCTTGATGTCATCATGCTTCCACATGCATACATTTGAAAAATAATGCATCTGAACTTCCTCAATTTGATATGGAATATCTACAAAAACCTACAGCTCACACCATACTTAATGGTTCGAAACTAGATACTTCCCCCCTAAGATTAGTAAAAAGGCAAAGATGCCTCCTCTCACCACTCCTGTTCAATATTGTACTGGAAGTCCTAGTTGATGCAATAGAAAAATAAAATAAAATAAAAGATATATAGAATGGTAAGGAAGAAATACAATTATTTTAGTTTTCAGATGACATGATTATCTATTTAGAAGATCTCAAAGAATCAACAAAACAAACAAACAAACAACAACAAAATATGCAATTGTAGCAAGATTATAGGACATAAAAGTCAATATACAAGTCAATTTCTCTCCTATGTACCAGCAATAAATAGCTGGAATTTGAAACTGCAAACACAATATCATTTATGTTAGCACCAAAAAAAGAATTACTTAGGAATAAATCTGACAAAATATGTATAAAACCCATTATATGAAGAAAACTGCAAAACTCAGATGAAAGAAATCAAAGGAGATCTAAATAAAGAGAGGTGTTCTGTGTTCATGAGTAGGAAAACTCAATATTATTAAGCTGTCAGTTCTTCCCAACTTAATCTATAGATTCACCAGAACCCCAATCAAAATTTCAGCAAGTTATTTTGTGCAAATCAACAAACAAATTCTAAAGTTTATATGAAAGGGTAAAAGACTCAGAATAGCCAAAACAATTCTCAAGAAGAAGAAAGAAGTCAGAAGATTGACTACCTGACTTCAAGATTTATTATAAAGCTACAATAATCGACAGTGTGGTATTGGAGAGAGAAGAGACAAATAGATCAATGGAACAGAATAGAGAGCTTAGAAATAAACCCACACAAATATATCAACTGATCATTGATGAAAGAGCAAAAACAATTCAATGGATAAAAATGGTATTTTCAACAAAAGGTGCTGGAACAACTAGACATCCATATGCAAAAATGGTTATCTAGACATTGACCTTACACCTTTCACAAAAATTAACTCAGGGTGGATCATAGACCTAAATGTAAAACTTGAAACTATAAAACTTATAGAAGATAGCATTGGAGAAAATCTACATAACCTTGGAGTTGGCGATGAGTTTTTAGGTACGACACCAAACGCACAATCTGTGAAAGAAAAAAATGCGTAAGTTGGACTTCATTAAAATAAAAAACTTCTGCTCTGCAAAAGACACTGTTAAGAGAATGAAAAGACAAGCCACAGACTGGGAGAAAATATTTGCAAAACACATATCTGATTAAAAAAAAACAAAAAACAAAAACTTGTATCCAAAATTTACAAAGAACTTTTAAAACTCAACAATAAGAAAACAAAGAATCCAATTTAAAAAATGCACAAAAGATCTGCATAGACATCTCACCAAAGAAGATATACAGATGGCAAATAAGCATATGAAAAGATGCTCAACATCGTGTGTCATTAGGAAACTGCAAATTAAAACAAAGAGATACCACTGCAAACATATTTAGAATGATTAAAATGCCAAATGATGACAAGGCTGTGGAGCAACAGGGAAGCTCCTTCATTGCTGGTGGCCAGGCAAGATGGGACAGCCACTTTAGAAGACAGACAGTTTCTTACAAAGCTAGACATATTCTTACTATACGATACAGCAATCTCTTTCCTAGGTATTTACCCACATGAGCTGAAAACTTATGTCCACCAAAAAAATCTTTTCATGAATGTTTATAGATGCTTTCATAATTTCCAAAACTAGAAGCAAACAAAATATCTATCAAAAGATGAATGGATAAACAAACAGGTACATCCATACAATGAAACATTATTCAGCAATAAAAAGAAATGAGCTATCAAGCCGCTAAAAGAAATGAAGGAAACTTAAGTGCCTATTGCCAGTCTGAAAATGCTACAAAGTGTCTGATTCCAACTCTGTGACATTCTGAAAAAGGCAAAATTATAGAGACACTAAAAAGGTGAGTGCTTGCCAGGGATTTTGAGGGAAGGTATAGCATGGGGGATTTATGGGACAGCAAAACTATTCTATGTGATACTGTAATGGTCAATGCATGGCATTAGCATTTGTCAAAACAATATTAAGAGGGAACTCTAAGGTAAACTATGGACTTTAATTGTTAATAATGTATCGATATTGATTTATCAATTATACCAAGTGTACCAGACTAATGCAAGATGTTAATAATAGGAGTACTTGTGAACGGGAAAAGAATGGGTATGTGGGAAGTCTCTATATTATGTGCTCAATTTTCTGTAAATCTAAAACTGTCCTAAAAATAAAGTCTATTGATTTTTTTTAAAAAGCACACAAGGGTGAAATTTTGTTGATTCTATATATGGATAATATGGGGGGTGGTTACAGATACTTATGAAATTGCAAAAGTCCTATTTATCAGACTTCTTTCCTCCTGCCTAGGTATACTCATGTGTTTTGTTTTTTTTTTGTTTGTTTTGTTTTGTTTTTCCAATTTTCTCTGTGCTTCGATATTTTAAACCGTTTATAATGTCGATTGCTTTTTCAGCTCTGTCCCAGGTGAGGATGCATGACCAGGCTACCATCCACCGCACAGTACCTCCACACAGCAGCTCAGGGCAGGCAACATCATTCACGTGTGTCCAGTTTATCATTCACCATAAATCTCTGGTCTTTTTCAGTGTCTCACCGACTGCTGCTGTGCTCTGAATTTGATTATTCTCTACCTCATTAACATTTTACAATTTGTCTTTTTGTCACCTCAATTTACTCATTTCAGTTTCCCCTCTAATTTGTCAAACTTTTTAGCTATATTTAACTTTACCTTTCACTGTACAGGTTTCTTTTCAACTATCTGCAGAAAGGCTCATTGGGTTCTTTTCCCAATCAAACTGAATATTGATTAGAATGGCATCTAGTGGAATTTTGTAGGTTGCCACTTAGGGCTCCCCTCCAGTTGACAACAGATCACTGACTTCTTCCCAATCAGCTTTAACAGTTAGTAATGTATTCTTCTTTCCTTAGGAGGTTGTCACAAGAACCAAGAGCCATCATCATGTTTCACATGAAAAGCAGTGTGTAAGTCTGCCAATGAAAAATAGTTGATATTTTTCCCAAACCCCTGACCACTGTTTCATTGATGACCCTATTATTCTACAGCACTTCCTAACAGCAATGTTTCAGATTGTTTTTAAGGTGTCTTGCTGGTTATGGAGGTTCTTTTCCATGTAACTGTTTTCTGTCTCAACTATAATTCTACTCTTGAATGGCCCACTATGCGATAGGCAACAATGTCAGGACAGTAACTTAGTTTCTCCTCCATGAGATGAGTAATGAATCCAATTATACTTAACATTGGCCTAATGATTCTGATATAGTTTGGAGCTGAGCATTTTTTAGGACATGTGTTTTGAGCTGAACATTTTAAGTCAGACAAACATAATTCTTTTCTTGAATAACTTTTCTAACAAAAAGATAACTACTTAAAGTAATTTCTGTGCTTTAGACATGACTTTTGTCCTATGGGTGCTAGATAAATGTGTACTTCAGGAATTGAATTGTATCTGAGACTTACAGAGAAGATACAGCCCTTTCTCTTGCCTACCATCTCAGTAGCATTTCATTTATGTCGGTGATACAACCCCCCTGCATTTGAAATTTTCCCTTCAGGAAGTTAGCTTAATTAGCTGGTGGGCTTAAGAGACCTGGCTGCAGTGCATGCTGGGGTTCAGACAAGCTGAGTTTGAGCTGAGCTCTGGAGCCCTGCAGCCAATGTGTTGGACTAATTTATACTCAAGGGTAAAAATTAAGTCTAGTCCTTGGTAGCTAGCCAGACCGTTGCTCGGGGTTAAAGCTGAAATAAGCTCAATGTGTTCTTCCTATTCATGCTGTGTGGTATGGAAATTGCTTCTGCGGCTTCTCACCTGCATGTTTGTCTCAATCACTTACCATGTGACTTTCAAGCAAGAGGTACATTCATAAATACAGGTATAAGTGGCTATTGAGTTTGGGGTCCAAATTAATAGACACTTATTTCTCCTTTGAGTATTCTGTTTCTATGTGAGGTTTATCTTTAAATAAAATCACTAGTAATTAGCTTTCACTATAACCTCAAGATACATCAGACCCTATTACAACATACTAAGTTTCAAAGTAGCCAAGCATCCATCCTGAGAGAAGGGTGGAAGAACGCCCTTCTCTCATGCTTCTCTTGGCCTTTCTTGTGTCTAAATTCTGATGTTCAACATCGCCAATAACTTACTCTTTCGCTCCATTGTACAGCTGAGTTATGGGAGGCCCTGTAAGATGTCTTTATTGAAGGGTCCTGTGGTTGCACAAAGAGCCTCATTAAAGTGAGTTCCGGTAGATCTGAATTACTGAGGAGGCTGAGTCGTACACACCAGCTCCATGCTTTGATGTCCTCATCATGCAGGGGACAGCATTACAATGGCATTGTGCTTCCTTATCTGACTCCTCTGACTCCTCAGCTGGTAGTTTAATTGGTTGTAACCTCTTGACTTATATAGATCCTTCTACAACTCTGGACAATTGTGGTGACTACTGATACAGTCTGGGAAAGCTGACAACTAAAACACTATCCCTGAGAAACACCTGATTTATATATAACAAATTATACTGACAAAATAGCAAATTTGCATTTCTGGATAAAACCAATATTAAAAATAAGAAAGGAATTACTTTATTACTCCACTAGGGAATAAGGTACCTCCCAAAAAGATTTCTACTAAATGGATTCAACTAATTTGTAAGAAAATAAAGGAGCATCCAAATGGTGATTTGATTGCTATCCACGATATATTGTTGAGAAGTGCTTTCAGAAGCAGAAAAAAGTTAATGGGCTGTGTTAAGTTGATAAATATGATATGATTTAAGTACAAAAAAAATTTGACTAGCCATGAGAAAGTACATCATTATGTGGAAGGTAGTATACCAGCAAGGGTTACAGAGTGAGGGGTTTTTTTGTTTTATTTTGTTTTTTTTTCCCATCCCTGGATATATTAGTCAGGGTTCTGCAAAGAAACAAAATAAAGAGATATATTAGAAGGAATTGGCTCACACAACTATGGGGCCTGGCAAGTCCAAACTCTGTAGGGCAGGGTTGCAAGATGGAAACTCTGACAAAGGTGATATTGAAGTCCTTTGTCCCAATTCCTCAGGGAAAGTTGGTTGGCTAGAAATTCTGGGAAGAGCCAATGCTGAAGTTGAGGCAGAAATTCTTCTGACCTCTGAAATCCTCAGTTCTGATTTTTAAGACCTCCAAGTGATTGGATGAAAAGACTCTCCACATTGCTAAGAGCAGTCTCAGTCTCCTTGTTGATTGTAGATGCAACTAGTTAGTTATAGATGCAAATCCCATCTATGAAATGCCCTCACAGTAACAAGCAGGCCAGTGTGTGACCAAACAACTCAACACCGTAACGTAACCAAGTCAACACATGAAATTAGCCATTACCATGGAGATATTGAGAAAAAAGTAGCTGATTAACTAATCTAAATGTTATGGCTCATGAATTATATCTGGCCTGAAATACTTGGCTAATAAATATTTATTGAATAAGTAAGTTGAATAAATCTAGAATGGGGAAAAAAATAGATGCCATCAATCATGAAAGCAATTCAAAATGTTTAATCTCTGCAAGGACTAACTTCCACACCCGTATTTTTGCCATGCCCCTAGAACTCTCATTGAAAAGAGACACCCAGGGCTGCCCATGCCTGAACTTTTGCACAATGGAGAGGAAAGGGCATGTTCAGGGAATTTTTTGAGGAGAAATGGTAATAAGATCAGGGCATAAGAAAGATCAAGGAGAAGCACAAGTAAAGGAGATAATTGTATCCTTTTCATATGGTGGTAGCGATGGGTCTTGTCTGCATAGATTTCAGTTGGAGGGAAAGGGATCAAACACTGATTCTAGTCATGCTAGGAAGGAGAATCTTGGCAAATTCTGGGCATCAGCTTTTGAGTTTAGAATTGAGTTCTACTAAAATCAATCCACATGCCAGCTTGATCTAGGTGCCCTAAGTCGTGGTTGTGGTGTACTTCTAATATTATATGAACTTATTCTAAGATGTAACTATGGCCATCTTATAAGTTATATAAGTGGGCTAGACATTTGGCATAGTCCTAGCCAATTTATTTAACTCCAAGGTGACAGCAGCTGAGGTATCAAACAACTATAAATAAGCGGACCTGATTATAGGATGGCACCTTTCTGCTTACACTGTTCTTAGTCATTTACTCATGATAGTGAAGGGTTTATGCCATGATTCAGCCACACTTTCTAAACTCCTCTTTCCTTATGATAAACAGTTTACATATGCAAGATGGTTGGCTTGATTTATAGCTATTTTCTGTGGTCATAATGTGACTGGTCCAGGCCATGCTTGATCTCATTATCTTGTTCTCCTTAGGAACATGTCTCCACCAACCAAAAACTTAGACCAATGGAAGCAAATGCTATTTTATGTCTACCAAAGATTCCAGACAATAATTAAATGTACCTGTGAAATATACAAATCTCATTTCTCAGTGGCTAAGGATAGAGCTTGGGAAATTAATTTTCACAGTTAATTCCAAAATTCAATTTTATCTTCAAGGGCCATCTATCTTTAACAGCTGTATCATCAGCTAAAGTATTGACCAGAGATATGGCTTCCTGTGTTTCTTCTGCCCCTTTGAGAAAGTGTCTGTGAACAACAAGCTAGAGATCTGGGATAGAGTGATGGTAAAGCAAAAAAACTTGCATTTGAGAATTATTCAAACCTCAAATAATCCAGAGGTGTTTTTGTTGTTGTTTGTTTGTTTGTTTGTTTTGTATTGTTTTTTTTCATTTGAAGGATACAGAGCAGAAATGCTTCCTATCTTTCTTAAGGAGAATACTGTTTTCAGGGAGAGCTAAGTTTTATTTCTAGTCCTAACTATGGACCACACCACTCAAAGCCTAGAGGGACCAGGCAGGAGATGTGACTGATGGCAGCAGCTCAGGAGAATGCTCTCGCAAATGGGAGGACCGTGCTCCATCTGAAGAGGTAGCCTGACCTCAGCCGCTGGTAATGGCTACCCTGCACGAATCAGATTTTCTGACTTGTCGAGGGAAGCTAGAAATCTTAATTTTCAGGCCAAATTGTTCTATTTTTAAGTTCTGGTAAATAATTCAAAAACATTTTAAATGTTCTATGGGCTATATAAAACGTGACTGCACAATAGATTCGACCCATGGGCAGCCAGTTTGCATTCTCAGCCTTAACATGTCCTTGTAATTCCTGCTGACGCCCATATTTCTCACTCTTTGTTTTTCGGAGTGGGGAAAGAGGTGCTGTTTAATGTAGAAATATTAAGTCTTTGTTACCAGGGTAGCTTCAGCATTTTCAATAATTAGTAAGGATTATTTGTGTTTAAAAACTGTTGGCTAAGATGAGTTTTAAAAATATCAAATTGCCAATTTTTAAATTTAAGCTATTCTGTTTTATTTCTATCCAGCACAGAATCAGTCTTTTTAAAACATTTTTGGTTCAATAAAATCACAAACCCTTTCTGTAGGCATTCCCCCTTTAATTTTAAACCCTGTGTACTTTTAAAGGAAATACAATATATCCCTTTCTGGTTCATTTACTTTGTCATTATAATGTTGTTTATATGACCATTTTGATACCTAAGGTGCTTTTTGAAGTCATTCAAAAAACATTCTAATCCTCTTTTCCCTCTGTAGTCACATTTTGACCAAAATAAACAAGTTCAAGCAACAAAGGATTCTACTTCTATATTGGAACTCAAACTTTACAAATTCTGTGAATTCTTCTCAGAGTTCAGTGAATGATTTCCCCCCTAATTATCACTATCTCCATTTATTCCATCATATAGAGATGTGAAATAAATTCAGCAAGCAAAGAGTTTTCATTTTACAATTGCAAAACATAGAATCTATGTGTTTTAAATATGACTGAGCTAAGGTCAGACCCTTGATTTCTTAAAGTAACATGAATTTGGTCATATAGCTCAAAGCTACTATTTGCTGTTCTGCATGCACATGTAGCAAGGGCTGAAAAGATGTGCCATATGGGAAAGGAATATATATTTATGAGATGATTCTTTATGCAGAGAAGACATACATTGTTTTACATTCACATTCAAGCAGACAGAATAGATCTTCTGCAAGTCATGTAGCTATCCCCACATTACCAAGAGCTGTCACTTAAAATACAATTTTGATGAATATCATTTGCAAATTGAATACTGACTTGGTTCTGTTCCTTCCAACAGGAAATGCAGATCTGTAGGGATACAGGCAGAGAACATATGTAAACCCCTGGGAATGGACAATGATGAAATGACCCAAAACATGATTATTCCTTGCTACTTCCTGAAATCTGTTCCTCAAATCCCCAAACTAACAGTTTTCTGAATTTATGGCTCACAAAAGTGTTCAAGGGTTTTCAGACCACTCGCCCAGCTCCACAGAAAGTGCGGAAGGGAGAGATTTCAAAGATGTACGCAAGTGGGTCAGCCAAGGTTCACTCCTTGAGATCTTCCAGATATTTATTAGAAGTTCATGGGAACTTTCTATAGACACAGGGTGGATTTTCCAAAACATAAAGTGCAGGTACTTTTAAGTCTGTGGCTAGACTGAGATAAGCTTGTCTGCTGATGACGGGATTGTACAAATCTAGCATGTCTAGTTTACCCAGAGGCCACCAAGCAAAGCAGGAGGGGCCGTGGGTGGTGTGCCAGTGAGCTTTAAATCAAAGGGAATTTCCGGGGCTGGAGAGGCTACAGTCAGGTGAACCCAGAGCTATCCTGACCAACATGATGCTGAGTGTGGGCTTCAGAGCACAGAAAATCAAGGAGCTAAGCTGAGCTAAGCACCTACCTCTGCATCTGCATGGAAGGGAAAAAGAGGTCCGCTAGAGGATCTTCTGAAATAGGTATGTGCATCTTGAAGCAATCATACTTGTTTTCTTTGGCTTTAACCTGGCCAAATCTGCTTAAAAAGACTCGGTAAATCAGCAAATGTTGATTTGCCATTGTGTTGTGTGTGCAGAGCACTGGAGCAACAAAGGGCAGCCAGATGAGGATGGTTTCCTCTTTTCACCCTTCCACCACCTATTTTGCTACATACACATCTCTCCAAATGTAGCAAGAAAGGCTCTTCCATAGTCTTTTGCTTGTGGACATCCCCCAACTCAATCAGAGGCATCGGAATTTCTTGGAGGATAATTAAAATTGTTATAAGACTTTTTTTAAAAAGGGAAAGAAACATTTGAAGTGCATCTTAAATTTCCCAAATAAGCTCTTTTTCCCTCTTTTTAAAATCGAGGTATAACATGACTACAGTGAAGTACACTGAGTATGTGACTCAGTGGATTTTTACAACTGTATATACCCATGTAACCATCACCCAGACTGAGATATGCCCACAAGCTCCCTTCTCATTCAACACCCATCCAATTCCAAGAGGCAGATTCTAATTTCTGTCTCCATAGAACACTTTTGTCTGTTTCTGACTCTTACAGTAAGTATTCATTTTTGTCTGGCTTCTTTCACTCAAATCTTCTTTGAGATTTATCTGTGTTGTTTGGTGGAGCAGCAGTTTGTTCCTTTTTGTATTGCTGTGTCGTATTTCATGTATAAGTGTATCGCAAGTATATAATTTTTCACAATTTATTTATCCATTCTTGTTGATGGATAGTTGAGTTATTTCCAGTTTCTGACTATTATGAATAAAGCTTCTGTAGACATTCTTGTGAATATTTTTGGTGGATGTAAAAACGTATTTCTCTTGGGCATATATTTAGGAAAAGTATGTATGTTTAGCATAAGTAGATATCACCAAGAAGTTTTCCAAAGGGATTGTAACATTTTAAACTCCCGTCAGCAATGTATAAGAGTTCCAGTTGCTCACAACCTTGCTGACACTTGATTTTGTTCATCTTTTACACTTTTTAGACATTCTGGTAAGTTTGCAATAGTATTTCATTGTGGTTTTAATTTACATATCCTGATGGCTAATGCTGAGCATTTTTTCATAGAGTTATTGGCCATTTAGATATTCTCTTTCATGAAGTACTTGTTCAAGTCTTTCCTTACATATTTTTAAAATCAGTTTTTCTTTTCTTTATTGATTCATAGGAGTTCTTTATATATTATGGATATTATCCTTTGACCAATTGCAAATATCTTCTTCCAGTCTTTAGTTTACCTTTTCACTCTTTTATTAGTGCCTTTTGACAAGCAGAAGTCTGAATTTTAAGAAATTAAGTCTAATTAATCAAGTCCAATTACATCCAACTTACTAGTTTTTTTCTTTTATGATTAGTGCTTGTGTCCTGTTTACAAAAGAAATCTTTGTCTTTCCCAAAATCAGGAAGATACTCTCCTGTTTTCTTTTAGAATATTTATTAATTAACTTTCATACTTAAGGGTATTAGTCATTAAATTAATATGTAAGTGTGGTAAGATAGAGGGGTCAAGTTTAAATTTTTTTCATATAGATATCTAGTTGCTCCAACACATTTTTGTTAAAAACAAACAACAAACAAACAAACACCAACATCCTTTCCTCACCGAATTGTGCCTCTGTCAAAAATCAAGTGCCTATCTATCTCTGAGTCTATCTCGGGAAATATTTCTGGAGAAAAATATTTGACATGCAGCTTTTAACTTCCAAAATAAGCTCTTGCAGCTCATAAAAGAAACAACTGTATTGAAAGCCAATATATTTTGTTTATATGTTAGAACCAGGTTTTGTCGAGAAAGGAAAAGCCCTTGAGAACTGAGAGGAAATCGGTCATATGTTAGCTTAGAATCTGAATGAAGATAGGAGGAGTCCCTGACTAACAGCCCCCTACCCCTAGAGCATTACACTTGGACTGGGGTGAGGGAGGGAGGAGAGATGGATGGGGTGTATGCACCCAAAGACTGGGGGTCTGGACCTGTAGTACTATGTAGAGAGCAAAGAATTCAGACAAAGAGAGAAATCAACATGAACTGCACAGAAATCAGGTCTTTGTTTCTAGATCACCACTAAGAGAGTACAAACCACTACGAGCCTTGAGGAGCCACATGAGCCCTGCACAGTGTGAGGCTTTCCCTGACTGCTACTCACAAATCACTCACATATTTCTCATCTAGCACAAGTGACAACGTCCCAAACCCCAAGATCTTCTGAGACCCAGATGGACATCGTCCTTTATATTGGCCAGAGTCTTAAAGGCAACACCTTCAAGCAGCTTCTGTGGGAGTTTTAATACCAGCCAATAAGATGCTGAAAAAGGGAAAGCTTGTGTGAGATTACACAACAGTGACACCTACCTCGAGTAAACATATTTTAGCTTCCTGGATGTGGGGAAGAGAATCACCTCCATCATGATTCTGGAGGACTCACATATAGCCAATGGAGGACTGCTATATAGCAATTATTGATCTTCAGCAATATCTTTGCCCTACTAAATTATTCTCTGTGTCACAGAGGTGGAAGCCTAGAAACTACATTTCCCAGACTCCTTTGCAACAGTCTGGGTTCAGATTCAGCCAATGAAAGACACCAATGTAAGATTTAGAAGGCTGAAAGAATAAGCCCCTGTTTATTCTCCTCCTGGCTACATTAGATAGACTTGTGGAAAGTAGTGAGGTTTGCATTGGCTTCCAGGGGAGTGCTAGTGATTTATCTGTTTTAGAACTGCCAGCAGCAGCAAAAGTTCCCTGTGACTTTTGCTCCCCCAACCCTTCTAATAGTTTTATCAACACATAATTCCATGAATTAAATCCCTTCCTGCTAAAATATCAAGGGTGGTTTTCTGATTTTCTGACCAAACACTGAGCGATATAGGAGGTCATTTCCTTAAAAAGTTTCTTTAAATAACAAATCAATACTATCCAGCATTCAACTTATAACAGTTAAATTTTATACATATGAGGAGTCCATCTCTTGGGTGAATGGCAGTAAATCAACTTGTCTACTTTGAGTCATGTTGGTGGCAACCATTTCTTCATCACACCCAATTTCATTTCACCTGCTCTAGTACCAAGTCAGTACTCAACAAATATTGATGGGAAAGATCAGTAGAAATTGAGGCAGCTTGATATAGTAGAAAGGGTATGAAGTTTGGGGTCAAAAGCCCTTGAATTTAAGTTTTGACCCTGCCACTTACAAACTTCATGATCTTTAAGCTTTCCGAGTTCCTCCACATTTTAGGCATAAAAAAGTCCTCTGCTTTCTCTCTCTCACAGGATTTAGTGAAATAGCAAATATTAATTTCTTTAAAATTGTAAAGTGTTAAACAAATGTTATCTATTGTTATTGTTTATAAACACCTCCCTTAGAACTGACAGAATTTCAATTGTGTTATGACTCACCAATATGAAGTGAAAACCTTCTCAATAATAAAAACTGTACTAGCTAGCAATCATTATGTTAAGCACTATTCTAAATTCTTTACATATATTAATTTATTTAATTCTGACAATAGCCCCATGAGATAAGTACTATTATCCCTGCTTAACAGATGAAGAAACTGAGGCACAGTGGTGTTAAGTAATATACCTAACACCAAAGTGCATGTAAAATGATGAAGCCAGGATTTAAACCCAGGTAGCCTTGTTATGGGGTGTGCACTCTCAGCCTCTAATATAGGGGTTCTTAACCAGGGGTTCACGGAGTCCCAAAGGGTCTGTGGAAAGATTTCAGGGGGTCCATGAGCTTGAACTGAAAAAAAAAATCAACTTATTATCTTTATTTTCTCTGAGATTTAACTGAAATCTAGCATTTCATTCACTTATGAATGTATGCAATAAATTACATTGGCATTCATTTCATATTACATTGTAGTTGTTGAATATCTCGAAAAATTGCTTATGCTCATGGACACTTTGAAATTACGATCATTGTTAGACCTGACGTGAGATCACAAGTGATGACAGTCCTGCTGTGTACTAACTATTATGCGACATAGTTGGCCAACTATCTGGCAACACAGAATATGTAACAAACTGGAGATCTCTCGAGCAGTGTCTCTGATCTTTTGAAGTATAAGGGCACCATTTTGTGAGGTTAAATCACAGGATTGGCACAAGTTATAGACGTTGAAAATTTCACTCCACACAGTTATAATCAATGTAACTATAATTTTTAAAATTTTTAATGTAATTTTGAGTAATACTAAAATTTAATTTAAAGATATGTCAAATGTTGAGTGTCATAATTAACTATCTGCTGCTACATTCTGAGAAGGGGTCCATGGTTTCCACCTGACTGGCAAAGAGACTCGTGGAACAAAAAAGGTTAAGAACTCCTGCTCTAATAGGAGAATGGACACATGCACTCTCTGAGAAATTAGGGAGTTGGAAAAATAATATAAAAAGAAAAGCTGGAATAGTTCAGCTCCCCTCAACATGTTTCATTCAACAAGAAGACAAAGAGGCAGTCAAAGTCAGCTGTCAGTCCATATTCCCCCGCATGGCATTGGCATGGATAAAGACCATGGAGAACAGGCTAGCAGCAGCAGCAGCTGCAGCCACCCACTTGGCAGTAAAGGGGTGGGAGAAGCCAATGCATGGCCTGGCAGGACCTGGAAGCACATGATGTGCTCAAACCCACAGGATCAGGTCTAAGCCAGCCTGTGAGCAAACCCCCAAGGCAAGCATTTGGTAGCTGTGCTTGGTGAAATCATCTGGATTCTTAGTGTTGGCACACGGCCAACCTGGCTAGAAACACTGCTCACTTGGAAGAGAGGTACCACACCCAGAATCTTACTGTCCTCTGATGCTGGGAATGCAGACCACTGACCTCACCCTGAAATCATGGTATCTGTGGCTGGAATCCTTGCCCACTTATCATCTCAGCCAACAGAGATGGCAGCTTCCTTCCTTCACACTTTCTCCTGCAGCCATGTTCTTCTGCTGCTTCTTCAGCTTTGCTCCTTCCTTCAGAAGAACTATACAAGAAATGGAAACATTTTCAACTTCAATGCTAGGGAGAAAATAGCATGTTTTAAAGCCTCCTATTCCTTGGAAAAATATTTACTAAGATCCTTGCTATAACTACAATTTCAAAATAGAATGATTGAAATCAACAAGTCTGGAGACTAGGTTTGTGGAAAGGATAATGAGGGGTGAGTTTGTTTTTAGACATTGAGCTTTGATAAAAAAGAGAAAGACTAATAGCTGTGGCTCTGGATAGTTGCTTATCTAAGGTTAAATTTCAGCAGAGATCAAGGCTGAAGATTACAGCATCATTTTTGTAGTTGAAGAATAGTAGAGGATAAATTCTCTAAGGGCAAGACTATATCTGGCAGAACCAATAAACCAAAGGCAAAGTCTAGGCAACTCTTTTCCTAACTCTCTAATCATTCTTTTACAAAAGACTTTTTTGATGTGTGTGGTGGGGTTGGGAGAGAATGGTCAGGCGGAGATAGTATAGCAGAGGAGTGGTGACTGTCAATGACTTCAACTTTTCATATTCTAATATCCCACTAATTATTTTGCCGTAGATTTCTTGGAATTCTTTCTAAATAAAGGTTTGGGAAATTGGAGTAACTTTGGAATTAAGAGTCTTTAGAAAAATATATAGAGATAGAATATTTTACATGTATTATTCATATGTTGACCTTTGGAATTATTTGTCCTAAACAATAATCTCACATGCAAATGTTTGTCATTTTTCATCATTTCCAATGTTAGAATTTTATCTCCACTTCTATCCTACTGCATACATCTGTCTGTTTGAGGCCTAGTTGGCAGGTGTGTCTGCTCTAAAACATTGGTAACAGTTAAAAAATCTCAGTCCATTGGCTCAAATATAAAAGAAATACATTATTAAGTTTTTTTTTCAAAAATTCATTCTAATTTCTATTTTAAGTTTTCATTCCACTGGACCATTTAAACTAACCTAAATCAATTTACGGTTTCCTATTCTTTCCCATAGGACATTTCTAAATTCTGCTGAGGGTGAGAGTGTAGGGATTTCCTAGACTTTAGACATTTGAATTATAACATTTGCTGAGATATAATTTATCCCATTTGGACTTTAGTTGGTGAAACCAGCCAGATGCTGCTTTGTCATCTCTTGATCCCAACTCCAGAGTCTCCCCAGGCCTTGTCCTCTTAGTTATTTCCACATCTCCTAGTGGATACCACTCTGGGACTACTGGGAATATAGTAGAGCTATGCCCAGTCCACTGAGAAATTATGTTGTTACTTCCTAAGCTGCCAAGTTGTGTAGGAATGCTACAAGGCAGTCTCAGATACTCTTCTGAAACACTGCATGCAGTAATCTCTTTTGTTGCCAGACCATGTTCAAGGTTGGGGAACTTGGAGGTCCTACTGGCTCTGTGGGTTTTTCTGGGAATTGGCATGCAAAATTGCCATGGTTCTCAGATTGTCTGGATCCCTTTGGCATTTCTATCATTCCTGCTGGGAACTCAGCTTAGGGGTTGTACAAGGACAGAGGACCCCTTCTCAGGGGCATACCAACATCCTTACTATTTCCCTACTTATGGAATCTTTAACAGGGGAAGGGTAGGAAATGAGAGGTAGAGAAAAACTGTATCTACTCATTTATTTCCCCCTAAATTTATTGGCATCAGTTTGGGCTTCAGCTTTTGAATTCAAAATTTAAGATTTGACTAAAAATGTTATTAGAGATTTTTCTAACTAAATATGGGTAATGGTAGGGGTAAAAATAAATATCAGAAGTTAGAAAAATAGTTCATAGACATGACACCAAAAGCCCAATCCATTAAAGAAAAAAAAAACCTACTTCATTGAAAGTAAAAGCTTTTGCTCATGAAAGACACTGCTAAGAGAGCAAATATACAAGTTACAGACTGGAAGAAAATATTTGCAAACCACATATTCAACAAAGGACTGGTATCTGGAATATATAAATAACTATAAAACTTAACTGTAAGAAAACAAATAACCCAACTGAAAAAAATGGGCATAAGAAACTTCTGGTTGACCAAGATGGTGTCATAAGACACTCCAAGGTACCATTACCCCACAGAAACTATCTTCAAACAACTTGCCAAAATTGGCAGAGTCATATTCCTCAAAACAGTTACAGCGTTGCACTAACTAGGTGAGTGTCAAATCAAGAAAATGCAGCTTTAAAAATATTCCTGGCACTCAAGGAAATCTCTGTCATATCACTAGCTGGATATAAACTTAAGGAACAGAAATCTCAGGGACTAAATCCCAAGGTTGACACTATAAAATATTAAAATGTACAGTGTGCCACAAAATATTACAAGACAAACAAAGAAACAGGAAAGGGTGGCCCATCCAAAAGACAAGATAAAAATTCAGAAGCCATCAGTGAACATACCACACAAAGATATTAAATAAATGTTTCACAAAATGCTCAAGGAAATAAAGGAAAACACAGAGAACAAACTAAAGGATATCAGGAAAATGATGACTGAGCAAATTGAGAAGCTCAATAAAGGGAGAGAAATTTTTAAAAGGAGCCAAACAGAAATAGGGTAGCACAATAACTAAAAGGAAAATTTTCCCAGAGGTGTTTCCAATAACAGATCAGAGCTGGCAGAAGAAAGAATCAATGAACTCAAAGACAGGGCAACTGAAGTGATTCAGGCTGAGGAGCAGAAAGAAAAAAGATTGAAAAAAAAGTGAATAGAGCCTAAAACACCTGTGGAATTCCATCAAGAGTACCAATATATGCATTATTGGAGTCCCGGAATCAGAATATAGAGAAAGGGGCAGAAAGAATAATCAAAGAAATAGTAGCAAAAAACTTCCCAAATTTAAAGAAAGACATGAATTCTCATGTTGAACAAGTCCAACAAACCCCAAGCAGGATAAACTCAAAGAGATGCCCAGAAACATAGTAGTCAAACTGTCAAATGCCAAAGACAGAGAGAATTCTGAAAGCTGCAAGAGAAAAACCAATGCTATGTACAAGGGTGTCTGGATAAGATTAAGTGCCAATTTCTCACCAAAAACCATGGATACAAGAAGTTAGTGGGACAAAATGTTCAAAGCACTGAAGGAAAGAATTGCCAACCAAGAATTTTATGTCCAGAGAGACTGCCTTTCAAAATGAGGAAGCGATGAAAACATTCCCAGATAAACAAAAGCTGAGGGAGTTCATTGCCCCTAGACCTGTGTGGCAGTTTGATGTCATTATGAATTCCAAAAATATAATTGGATCGTGCTTGTAAACTGGGCATGATTAGGTTAGGATTAGGGCGTTGAGCTCCACCCCTTGGTGGGTGGGGAATCGAATATAAAAGGCAAGGCAAAGGACAGTTGAAGCAGTCTTTTGAGAAGCAGTTTTGATGTTGGAAAGAAGGCCCCAGGAGAAGAGAAGCAAGCCGTTCACCTGATAGTCTGCAGCTGACCTGGTGGAGGAAACAGGAGCTAAGCCCGGAGAGAAACGCAGCCCCAGGAAGAGAGGAACTTCAGAAGCCTGAACCTAGGCAAACGCCAGCAGCTGTCTTGCTCTAACACGTGGCAATGGATGTGGTGAGAGAAGAAACTTACGCTTTATGGCCTGGTATCTGTGGACTTCTACCCCAAATAAATACCCTTTATAAAGACCAACCCATTTTTGGTATTTCACATTAGCACCCCTTTGGCTGACTAATACAACCTGTCCTATAAACAATACTCATGGGAGTCTTCAGACTGAAAGTAAAGATGCCAGACAGTGGATCAAAGTGGCGTAAAGAAGTATAGACCTCCAGTAAAGGTAACTACATGGGTAATTGTAAATGCCAGTATGATTGTATGGTAACTTTTGGTATGTAGCTCCACTTTTTCCTTCTTATAGGTTATAAACTTAAAAAAAAAGTTATAATACACCTATGGTTTGGGACATATAATAAAGAAAGCTATGATTTGTAACAAGTACAACAAAAGGATGGGGGAATGGAGGGGTATAAGAACAGTGTATGTGTATGCTATTGAAGTTAAGTTGGTATCAAATCAAACGTGATTGTTATAGATTTAGGATGTTAAATTTAAGCCCCAAGGTATCCACAAAGAAAATATCTGAAACATACATTCATAGCTGTTCATAGCAACTCTAATCGCAAATGCCAAAAACTGAAACAACCCAAATGTCTTTCAAGGGTGAATAGAAATACAAACTGTGGTATATTCATACAATGAAATGTTATTCAGCAATGAAAAAGAATGAAATATTTGTACACACAACAACTTAAATTCCTTTCAAAGGCATTATGCTGAGTGAAAGAGGCCAGTCTCAAAAGGTTGCATATTCTGTGATCCCATTTACATGACATGAAAACAACAAAACTATTGTGACAAAGAACAGATGAAAAGAGTTTTAATGGGCGATGAAACTGTTCTGGTTTTGATTGGGTGATAATTAGAAGAATCTATTTATGTGTTAAAATTCATGAAGCTATATATAAAAAAAAGTTGGTTCTACTCTATGTTAATTAAAAATATATACCCCAAAGAGTAGGGACTCGAACAAATATTTGCACATCCATGTTCATAGTAGCATTATTCACAATTGCCAAAAGATGGAAGCAACCAAGTGTCCATGAACTGATGAATGGATAAACAATGTGATATATACATACAATGGAATACTATTCAGCCGTAAAAAGGAATGGAGTTCTGATACATGCAACAACATGAACGAAACTTGAGGACATCATGTTGAGTGAAATAAGCCAGGCACAAAAGGATAAATATTGTATAATCTCATTGATATGAAATAGTTCAAATAAGCAAACTCATAGAGTCATAATCTAGGATATAGGTTACCAGGGAACAGAGGTGGAGGGGATAGTGAATGGGAAGTTAAGGCTTAAAATGTACAGGGTTCCTATTTGGAATGATGGAAATGTTTTGGTAATGGATGGTGGTGATGGTAGCACAACATTGTGAACATAATTAACAGCACTGAGATATACATCTGAATGTGGTTAAAAGAGGAAATGTTAGGTTGTATATATGGTAACAGAATAAAATTATTTTAAAATTCCATGGAACCACACTACACAGTGGATCCTAAGTTAAACCATGTATTAACCATGTATATAGTTAATAGTACAATTATAAAAATGTGCTTTCATTGATTGTCACAAATGTTCCATACCAATGCAAGGTGTGGAATAGGGTGGTATATGGGAAACCTGTATTTTATGCAAGATTGTTCTATAAACCCAAAACTTCTCTCATAAAAAAATAAAATTAGAAAAAAGAAATATCAGTGGAAAATACATACCTTAATGTTTTGAAATATTAACCCACCACACTTTGGTTTTCTTTATTAGTATTAGGTTAGCTGTTTATAAGGAGTTGACCTTCTGAGGTATATTACCTCATTGACCTTAACTAATTGAAGAAAATGCTAAAATGAATTAATTTATGGCAAAGGACTTGGCTGGGCTAAATCAGACATTACTAAAGTAATTTGATTGTCAGATGTGCTTTTCTTTCCCCCATCATACCCACCTCTAGTCCCAAATCTATTTGTAGCAACTAATTAACAGAATGAGCTGCTATCTGAGAAAAGAATTTGAACCATATTCTCAATGGGATTCAAAGGTACATGGATATATTTGGAAGGGTGAGGCAGTAGATGATGTGTATAGGGTAGAGGGGACAGGTAGAGCAGAATCCTCAAAGAATTCACTGTATGCTTCTGCTTGCAGTTGGTGCCAAAGGAAGTAAAGGTTCCTATAACACGCAGTATGGTGTCTGCTTGTAGAATCCTACCCATCCTTTCTGCCTTGGTAGCATCTGTCCACTCCTTGAAGAATAGGAGCTGTGTGTAGAAACCGACAGGTGTTGCAATAAATTCTATAATAATTAGAGGGCCAAGAAACTAGGCTGTGGGACCTACCACACTACCATCTGAAGGTGACATAGAGGTAGTGAATGTTTTCCCTTCTAATTTTCAAGGAACTGTGAAGCTATCACTATCCTGTGGTGACTGATAGCACTGGTGGCCAGGGCAAATTAGCCAAACCTTGGCAGGGCAGAGATCCTCCTGGAAGTAGTCCAGATCGAAGGCAGGAATGTGGCTTAGGGATGTAAGGGTCTGCAGGAGAACTGCAGCTGCTTTTTCAGCCAAGTCAAAATAGGGTGTTTGAGGTCAGAGCAGTGGTGGGGCAGCAGGTAGCAGAGTCCCTTGGGGTCTGAACGTGGATAATGGAGACATTGAGGAGCAATGTTCCTGGGTTGATTCGCAGATGGATGTAAGCCATTCTTTGGGAAATTCCATATGTTATGTGGGCAGATCATGGAAGGTACTATATTAATAGTTGAGGACTTGAGGTTTCCAAAATATGGGCAATAGTCATGGCATTTCATTCAAATTTATTGACTGGTAATGTTGAATATGTTTGAAATATAAATAAAAGGTGTGGATCATAAAACAGTTGAAAAAAAGCTATTTATTTACTTTCAGCTACATATACAAATATATTGGGCAACAAAGAATGGCCTGGTAGAATAGATATAATGAGTTTGCAGTTAACTTTAGATTACTTAAGTATTAATGGATGCTTTTAAGATGCTTGAACAGTTTGTCCTCAAGCATTTTAACATTTAAACCTAGTCCTCAACTCCCTCTAATCTTATTTACACTGTTCATTTGCTTAGCAAATATTCCCTAATATTTGCTAAGCAAAAAAATAAAATAAAATAATAATGTAATATTTGCAAGTTCCCCTGGCTTAAACAACTGTGGGGATTCAAGCTCTGTTCTAGAGTAAATACTAGACACCTGGGGACTGGAGGAGCAAGGCCATCTGGCCCCATGGAGATCCCAGTCTCTTGGAAGAGATAGGGCATCCATCTGACACAGACTGGAAGGCACCTGGTTGAATAAGAGTACAGCCCCTATTGGGGAGACATAGGGCCATCCTGACCAGCCAAGAGCCTTTTACTCTGTGGCTCTCAACCCTGGCTGCACACCAGAATTGCCATGGAGTGTTCATATGTGTGGACTTGTGTCTGGAACCCTATGACAATTCTGTTTGGTCAGATGCAAACTTCCTCTGTGAGCATGCAGTAACCTGACATTAGCACAGCACAGTACCATGAGGCTTGGGTCATTCTATGCCCATAAAAATATAGTAGGAAAAGGTGAGGGAAACATCAGGTGTTCTTCACTCTTTGCATCTGACTGTATATCATGAGAATTATGGCAGGCTGGCAACTTCATAATATTTCTGTTTATACAAAGAGGAAGCTGCCTCTCAGTACTAAATGAGAAGGCATGAGATATAAATGGAGGTCATCACGGTCAGTCATCTCCATTATCCAAGTTGGAGGCTGGCCACCGTGAAGACTGAGAAGTCATGCTGAAGTCATTTCCATGGATCATGGTCTCAAATGGACCTATTTCTCTGAGACCATTAAAGAAAGGTCTAATGGTCCTTTCTTAGACCTTAGAAAAGAGGATCCTCCAAATCTGCTTGGTGTTTGAAATTATTCAAGATAAGGCATCTCACCAGCAGACACTCCAAATACACTAAGCCTTTTCATTCTTACAGAAATCCCCGTAGGAATTACTAGCCCCATTTTAAAGGTGAGAAAAGTGAAGCAAAGCTGCCTTTCAAATCTTTTGACTCCAGAATCCACACCATTAACTTTGTTCAAAGTCAGGTCAGTGCAGGTGCACACCCCTTATGTCCTCTCCATCTCTATTACACAATTGTGCCTTGGCTCAAAGTGAGATACCATGGAGGAAACTTTCGGGAGAATTTAGGTCAGCAGAAGAAACCCTGTATAGAGATGCTCAAGGGAATCTCAGAACTGACAGGATGGAACAAAAATTATCAGTAAATATTTCCTCTCCCCCATCTCCTAAAGAGAATTATGGCCTTGTGCACAGACATTCTTCTTCTCTTGGACCCTCCAAGGAGGATTCGTCTCATCAAGGCTGGTTCTTTCAGTCTAGAATAATACAGAATTGGGAATCGCTGGGAGAAAATACAAAAGGCCTGAGAGTTAAAGCTGGCAGAGGAATTGAAGGGCATTTGTATCAAGAGAGGTGAGAGAACAGCTATGGTATAAGAGAAAATGAAGAAAACAAAAAGGTTGCTTGTTTTCTTAAAAAATATATTTCTGTGTTCTATTATCCTTTTTGTGGTGTTCAAGAAATTCAGGTAAAGAACTTGAATACATTTGGGGACTGGACTGTGTTTTACTGACTGAAACTCTGCATTAAGACTGGTCCATTAGAGTCACAGCTTTATAAAAAGCCCTTCTAAATATCCTCCAGCTAAATAATCCATGCATTCTGTAGATTTCTATGTTTTTTTCCCAGTAAGTTCTTTACTTAGCCATCATGGAGTTCTTTATATTCAATAGTGCAGGCAATAATTCCAGATCCCTATTTCCATGGAAGAAAGGAAGGGGGGAGGAGAAAGAGAGAGAGAAGAAGGGAGAGAGAGTGAGATTGAAGTGTGTGTGTGGGCAGGGGAGAGAGAGAGAAAGAGAAACTCTGTGAGATCTTGACTTCCCTTAAGCCCTGAAACAAAAAAGGGGCATAGCCAACTTTAAAC
This sequence comes from Tolypeutes matacus, assembly GCA_026826555.1. NCBI lineage: Eukaryota > Metazoa > Chordata > Mammalia > Cingulata > Chlamyphoridae > Tolypeutes > Tolypeutes matacus. The sequence goes on from JAKSZT010054472.1 coordinate 1,059,736, forward strand.
CAGGATTCTGAGAAAGAATTAAGCTGGAATTCCCCCAAAGCATCCATTGCTTGTAATGAATTAGCTTATCTCCTGTGCATCTAGGTACAGAGTATTTGTGTACCATCCTTGGGAAAGTTAAGAAAATAATCACAAAAATCATTTCCTGGGTTCTGTGGTTCAAATGCGAAAACTTGTTCAGAAAGTCTAGTCTAGGTCGGAGTTTCTCAACAGTAGCACTAATGATCATTTGGGCCAGGTAATTCTTTGCAGGGGGGACTGTTCTGTGCATTGTAGGATGTTTTGCAGCATTCCTGGTCTCTTCCCACTAGATGCCAGTAGCACTCACTCCAAAAATGACTCTAGATGTTGCCAAATATCCCCTGAACAATAGAATCACTCCTGGTTGAGAACCACAGACCTAGATCCTTGCAACTCAATGTACGGAAGTATGGGTATCACCTGGAAGCCTGTTAAAATTGCAGAATCTTAGGCCTCACTGAGAACTTGTCAAGCAGAATCTGTTTTAACAGGATCCCTGTGTGTTTAGTATGCAGACTAAATTTTGAGAGGTACTCTCATCTTGAACAGAACTGCTTGATCAAAGCATCATTGTGCACCTACCATGAGGAAGACATCATTTCTAATATAGTAAACTGATAAATAAGACAGGAGTAACCCGTCCTCATTGACCATTCCGTCTACACTTGCTCAGCTAAACTAAGTGTATCATACAATTATTCTCACACATGTCCATACAATTGAATATGCATCCAAAATTTATGTTGCAGGTCTATGTTTCTTTACATATATTGATGCTCATAGTGTATTTTGTTGTGAGAAAATCAAATTATAACATAGTATATACATACTACATAAAGTGATTTCAGTTTCCCAAACACAATTTAAATTATATGCACATAAGAAATCTTCCAGGGTATAAAAACAAGAAAAATTTAGCCTCTCTTAGGAAAAGGGATTATCGGTGATTTTTATCTCCTCCTTTAAAATATGTTCAACTTTTTTCTGAATTTTTACAATGAGCACATATTATTTTATTAATGAGGAAAGACAAGGACCTTTTTTCAATTTTGCAAAAATGACCTTACCAGCTGTTCTGTTCTGTCTCACAGCCTGTTCTCACAATAAGGAGGTCCAAGATTCACAAAATAAGTCTACACTATTTTTCTTCTTATGTGTAATCGATCCATTCATGCACCTATAGATCAGGCTCAGTACTAAGGGTAGATGTGATTATACCAAAGTTCCTGTACTGAGACACTTATGACCTCTGAAGGCCAGAGCTGAGGTAGAGCAGACACAGGCTGATGGGTCACCAAACCCATTTCCTCTTCCCCATGGGTGCAGAGCTGGCTACAGTCCCCAGACTATAGTTCAGTTTGGTTTTGTGAGGCCTATCCAAAGAAATGTGAGCAGGAATGAGATGTAACGCTCCAGATGTTGAAAACCTCCCAGATGTGATTCCCCCTGATCCTTCTCCTTGTACGGGGCTGATACACATGGCTCTCTGAGATAGATGGCAGAGGCACAGCTGGAAAGACTCTGGGCCCCTGCACCATCTCTTAGAGCAGAGCGGCCTGCCAATCAGAAACACACGTTTTGGCCTTTATATGAGCTAGAAATGATAAACCTTGATCACATTTGAGCCATTATGCTTTTTGGGGTTTGTTTGTTACAGAACCTTTATGTTAGGTTTTGAATCAAGTGCTGTTGGTGTGCGAGGAGAAAGAGGCAGGAAGTGATTAATATGTGAGCAGTAGCTTTCTCAGGGAACACTAGTTTGAATGAGATGAAGCACTCTTGACTTGAGTCTCATACCTAAGCTTATGGGAGCACTTCCTGGCATAGAAGATATAAATAGAAAAGGCCAGGTATTTGCGCCCTGCCTGATAACTAACTGCTGAAGAGTGAATTAAAAAGGAATATTTATTCTCTTGAAAGATGATCTGTAGCAGGAATCTGAATTAATTGGTCACTAAGTATAGCTATAGCAAGTTATGAGTAAAAGACTATCAAGCAAATCCAGCATTCCTGACTGGTTGAATATAATAGCCTGTTCATTTGAAATTGTATTAGTTTGAAACTTGGCACCAGGTTTTTCAGCCCAGATGTGAAATTTTATTGTCAAAATAAAAAAAAACTAAAGAAAGAGGATTTAAATCATTTCAGTCATCTTTGATCTGGTGTGCAAATCACATATAGTTCCAAGGATCTCAGGTTGTTATGGTTTAAGGGTTCTTTTATTGAAAAATTGAGCCAATTGGTAGAAGCCTCAATGTGAAAAGTAAAATTCTGCAAACAGCTAATACTTTAAATATATATATGATTCTATATATGTTCAAGAACATTTGAAATAACAGCCAATAACAAAAGTAAAAACTGTGCATGTGCATTAATAGACTGTTTGAGTAGGAATGCGTATAGTCTTTTCCTGTCTCTCCACGAAAATGAAACTTTGATGTTAATAACAAACCGTGACCTACAAATAATTTCTCTATTTTTCACGGTTTCCTTTTTTGCTCTTTACAAGGCAATAAGCACCACAGTCTGGATGATATCTTGTCAATCAGCACTTCTTTTTGGATGAGCAACACAAATGTTATTAAAAGAGGAGATGACTTCTGTGCTAACACTCCTGAGCAATGCCATGCCCAGCTATGGGATGTCATGTTAACTGAAAGCCAGGGTGAGCTAGAGAATCTAACACTTAGAGTAAAGGGCTACTTCATTCATACCAGAGAGCACCCCAGAACACCTAACACCTTCAGGAAAATGGGGCCAGGCGGGCATGGATAGTGTCACAAGGGGAAATTAGAAGAATGGCATTAAAATCTGGTGAGCTAACAGAAGGCAGAGCATAAGGAAATTATGAATCTCTTCTGGATCACAAGCAGTGACAATGCTATTGACAAAACATGACCATGCCTGGAGACCAGCCAGCAGACCCTGGAAGTCCACTTCCCTGAAGGACCACCAGGGAAGCCTAGACCACCCCTGGAGGACCCCTGAGCTTGTGGGTAACTCTGGGAGCACTGAGCTAACACTCCCTGTGGCTACAGAAACTTTTATTGCCTGAAAAGTACAATGATACTTACGACTCATTCTGGGAATCTGTTGGGCTTAATAAGTTCGTGTGTATAGGCGCTGAGAAGCTGGGATGAAAGACTGAAATTATATTATACCTGGCTAGGAGTGGTCCCTTTAAAATTCTTTGTAATTACAGTGCCACCCTTGTAGGCACAGACCACAGTGAGGTCCTGTGCTGTATTGTAAAATTATTACTACCTAATAAACTTCACTTGGCATTTCCCTCTCTACAGCATTTTCTTTTACCTCAAAGATTTCTGTGCCATGACCTACCAACTTCAATAGGAATCTCATAAGGCAAAAACTGGTTGAGGACTAACACAATTTCAGGTCTAATCATTTCATGTACAGAGGAAAGACATTGCACAGATTCAGAGCTGCAAATAAAAATAACACTCACGGACTCACCTGACCGGCCCTCAGCCTCAGCCATTTTCTAGTGCTTCTTAGATTCGGCTCCTTCAGAACAGTGACTGTGCACGCCACACAGTTAGACTGAAATAACATGGACCTTTTTCCAATCTCAATCTCTCTGTCTCAAACACACATGCACACACACACAGTTAATTAGTTGGATTTCCTCTACTCTGTATGTGTGTGCATTTGTGTATAAGTGCTTAAATTCTAGTGTGTGATAATACTTGTTCAGATGAGGATCCCAGATAATATCCCACTTATACCTTAGTTTAAAACCTTAGTATCAACTATTATAAGTTTAATGTATCAATGACTCACAGGTTTCCACAAAGAATGCTGTTACTTCTCCATACTCTGCTATATGAGCATGTCTCAGAATCTCTGCACTCCCTCAGGCTTCCTCCCCCTGAATTTGGGTCGATCATGAATTTGGGATTGGCATGCAGGAGAGATACTGTGAGACTCAGGGCACACAAGGGCTACTTCAGCATCAGGTGCCACGACACTGGCTGTGGGGCCATCCTCCTAATCTCTTCACAGAATCCACTTTGGTCTGGGGCTCTCAGAGCTAGAAGCTTTAGGAAAACCCAGAAACCAGCATCCTTGGTATCTTCCCCAAAGGCACTGTTAGCAGGCATAACAGTGCTATTGCCCCCAACAGGTTCTTGCACAGCAGAGATTGACAAAGCAAAGCTGAGCAGAAGAACATAAAAGCTGTGGCTATCCCATGGTGGCTGTTGCCTGATTCACAGATGGGTTTGAGATCTATGTGAGCTGATCTCTGAAGGTTTAAGAAGTATAAATGTGTTCATGACAGAGGTGGGATAAGTGGAGCGGTGGCTGGTTTTATTTAAGGAAAGAGATGCTAAAGAACCTGCATCTGCAGACAGGGACAAAAGCAAAGGCTTTGTATTTTCAATTTAACAATAGCTCCACTGCTAGTGACTGGCTGGCCTGGTGAAGCCTGGGACATACAAGTAAGACAAATGAGACAGTTAGCAGGGACTGCATTCTTCTATTAGCACAGAATAGTATCCCAGAGACTGAAAGTGCTATGGTTCATCCTTCCAGGTCCAGCTTATCTTAGTGACCTGAGCTCTGAGGAAACCAGAGTCCAATCAATGCATGCTAAAGTAATATTTTGATGTAATGGAAAATAATCTGGGTTTGAATCCTGGCTCTTCTTGCTGGGTGACTTGGGCCAAATGACTTACCCTCTTTGATTCTCAATTTACCATCTGTTAAATGGGCATAATACTTAACACAAGATTTATGGGAGGGTCACTCATTTACTCAATCAACAAATATTTATTGAGATGAACCATGTGTCAGGCACTGGAGAGACAATGATGAATAAAAAGTCACAGTCCCTTCACTTATGGAGCTTATAATCTAGCAGTGCATATGAAATAATAGCTAAAAGCTACATTAGGACAATACTTTAGGGATAACAGGTACTGAACAGACAACATGTTTAACGCTATTTGCTATTGCTAGTATTTCCATTAGGGCTTTTGCACCTACAGATACTAGCTCCATAATGACAAGGAATTGTATTCAATTTGTTCATTGCTAAACAGCACATAGTAGATGTTGGGGATTGCATCATGTCCCCCATAAAGACATGCTCAAGTCCTAATCCCCAGTCCTGTGGGTATGAACCCATTTGTAAAGAGGACCTTGAAGATGTTTTTAGTTAAAGTGCACCCAAACTGAACAAGGGTGAGCCTTCATCCAATATAAGCCAAGGAAATTGGACATGGAAATAGAAGCCAGAGAACGAGGCATATTGCCATGTGATGGAGGCAGAGATGCCAACGAAGGAACACCAAGGATTACCAGCAAGATAGCAGCAGAACCCTAGAGGCTCCAGGAGAAAGCAAGCCCTGCCAATATCTTGATTTGGGCTTTTAACCTACAAAAGTGTGAGACCATAAATTCCTGTTGTTTAACCCAACCAGTTTGTGGTATTTGTCATGGCAGTCCTGGCAAACTAAGACAGTAAGCATCCAAGAAATATTTGCTAACTGAGTAAATACAAAAATTTCTCATAGATTTTAATAAACCTTTTTGGATACTGCAAAGTAAACCTACTTTGGACTGCAAATACATATATTCCCCCACATTTGCACAAGGCTAATTTCTTAAAATGCTATGTGCCTCTGACAACATTTCATTAAAAAGCTTTTGCATATGCACTTATTTACATATGAGCACGTAACAATCCACTTTAGTTTATTGTTAATATATTTTTTCCCTGTGCACTGAGGACTTGAGTGAGCCCTGCAGCTAATCAAGACCTGTAGTATAGACTTCAACAGACTCTCAGCAGTAAGCATGTTGTTCCTCGCTCTCCTGGGTCGAGGGTGGTCCGTGGCGCATGTCGTTTGCTTCACTGTGATCTCTCTCAGCCACTCCTCTTGTGTTCTGGGTAACAGTTTTGATCCCTGATGGCTGACAAAAGGAGTATAGGTACACAAGAGGAAAATTCCTTGGGAGGGTAAAATGCAAGTTTTATAGAAGGCCAAGGTGCCTTCAAGGAAATGGTGCTAGAAATAGAGGGGGAAATGCAGAAGGCTTTGGGGTTCTGGTAGAAATCCCTAGACACTTTGCAAAGGAAATATGACAGGAGCCTGGGAGGGCTGACACACAATTATATACCTGCAGAGGCCATGCCCAAAGGCAGGCCATGCCTTCAGGAGATTTGAAGAGCTAGAAGAGCCATTACTAATGATGAGAGAATATCCCTCCATAGAGATGACTTTCTAATGTACAATGCAGCATGGATTTATTAATGCTCCCCTCTCTAGGAATATAACCCCCATGGGTGTACAGGGAGTTTAGAAATAACTCAAGCTAGCTTAAACCAGGAAAGAAGTTATTCAGTAATATTTCTAAAATCTTAAGAGCAAGCATACAGCAAATCTCAGAACAAACTAGAATCTGAGGTACCAAAGCCATAAAGAATTATCTACTCTTCATAGTGTCTGCTTTCTTCATCTCTCTCCTTTTAAATCTGGCTTCTTCTGCTTCTCTGGACAATGCCATTGAAAACACAAACAGTAATGGAGTCTATCCACCTGGGAAAAGACTAATTCTCTTTCCACCTCATTCTATAATGCTAAGAAGAGAGATTCTGACTAGGCCTGGTGCCTGCCCTTGGACCATTCATTCACCTTTGGCTAGGGGTTAATTCAAATCCTACAAACATGACCATCAGGAGCCACTCCAGTGTGGAGAGATGGTAGGGAAGATGTGGAGCAGTTCCCCAAAAAGGCTGGGGTGGGATGGGGTAGGATAAGCCAGTAAGTTTCTGGATAGAGAAGCCAATGGGTTTCCACCACAGTTCCTGATTTAGATCATGGGTTATAAAATGTACCATCCAGTAGTCTGAAATCAGGCAGTTGAATGCAGACTGAAGCAGGCTGTAGTAGGCTTCATGGTTTGGAGAACTGGCTTCTTGTTTGCACTTTGTAGCCTGAGGCAAGATCCTTTCTTTGGATATCAGTTTTCTCTTCTGAAAAATGGAGAAATTATGTGAGTCTAATTCTAAATTCTATGTGAATAGTTACATCAGATATAGAAGAAGAAATCTAATGTTTATCACCCATTTACAAAAAGGCTGCTTGGGTAAAACTTAATTTAGAGATGGTCTTTACCATTTACTGGAGTTATAGTGACTGATTTCACAGAGGAGAAGCTCTGACTGTGTGGCATTAATGTTTCCGAATACTAAAAAAGAGAGTGAATCCATTATTAAAACATAAATGCAGTTTTGTTGGCAAACTCCTTCAAAATAGAGTCCATTCAGGGGTGAATAATAATAGTAATAACAATAATAGCAACTACCTTCCTAGGCAATAATAGCCTTTACTATGTGCCAGTCTCTGTGCTAAGACTTTTCATTTGATACCTCATTTAGTTGTCACAAAAACCCCATAAGGTAGATAATGTTTTTATCCTCATTGTAGAGATAAAGAAACTGAGATCTGGTGTAGAGTGCTCATCCAGTAAGAATGTAGCAGTTAGGCTTCAAACTCACTTCTGTGGTAAAAAAATAAAAAACAATTGCATTAAACCATTTCTTCACATTAAATTAAATTAAATGAGGTAAAACTAATAAATTATAAAATTATGAACTATATCTGGGTGCATATATATCTTATACATTCCCTTTCACCTCTGATATTCCATATAGTCAACACACTTGTCAGAAAGGTGTATGTGCATATGAATGTTTAACTGTGTAAATAGAACATACTCCCTTGCGTGAAAGGCATGAAAGTGTTTCATTCACAGAGCCAGACGTGCAGGGGATACTTTGCAAGCACAAGCTCCACCGTATCAGAGCACAGAGTTAAGTTTTTATTGGCCTGAGTGTGGAGATTCAAGCCTTGATGTTTTACTGCTTGGGCCATGTGGTTTGGGAGGTGCTGTTGTAGGGATTTGGGTTTGGGATTGCTCACGTGTGCGCACGCTTTTGTGCATGGCTGTGTGTTTTCCAGAGTGGAACAAGAAGGATTAACTTTCAGCGTTCGGCTTACCCTAACCTGTAGCAGATGGGTACAGGCTTTAAGTTCCCATAAAATCAACCCCTGGAGACTTGTTAAGTAATTTATCCCCAACTTTGGAAGAGCAAAGGAATAAGGTGATTAAGAAAAATGGAAAACCACATGATAATGTGCCATTGATGGAATAGGGTTGTCTTTTACTCTGGTACATGGCCAGTGTAGTGGTGACTGGATTTGGAAGGTGTAGGGGAGAGTTAGATCTGGGTTGGTAAAGCCCTTGGAGCAGACAGCTCCTGACTTTATCTCCAGCAGCTTAGTGGAGAAAGTGAGAAAAGCCTCCATTCTCTATTCAGAGAATGGCTGTGATGTTAAGACATATTGAACCATGCTAATTTTAAGACCTCCAAATACAACCAATTTATTTCATCCAGCTGTGGGGCCTGACTTTTGGCTGGAAAGGAGAGCCAGAAAGAGAGAGAGGGCAGAGCTGGAAAAATAAATGCACAGGATCCTGTCAGTATCTGCTTTGAAGGTGGGGTGTGGGAGTTGTGGCTAGGTCACATGGGTAAGCTAACATAGACCACCAGTTCCTACTGCCTTCAAATGATCTCCTTTCCTGTTCCCCACTGCCAGCAGCTGGAGAAGTTAAAGTCTTTCAAGCCTCAATGATGATGCTGTCCCACTCTCACTCCCTGTTAATAAGATGCTACAAGCGTAGTTCATTCTTCAAATACTCACCCAGCCATTGAAACAAATTTAAGGATACTGGGCTAATCAGGATCTGTGGTTGTAAGTAATAGAAACAATTTCTAGTTAATGTACACAGCGTGGTGAGTTGAATAATGTTGTCCTAACATTCATGTCTTCCCAGAATCTCAGAATGTGACCTTATTTGGAAATAGGGTCTTTGTAGATGTAATTAGCCAAGGATCTTGAGACTAATTTAGGTGGACCCTAAATCAAATAACTGATGCCCTTATATGGAAAGGATGCACAGAGAGACAGGAAGTAGGCAACATGGAGATGGAGGCAGGGACTGGAGTGATGCATCCACAAGCCAAAGGTCAAGGATTGCTGCCAACCACCAGAAGGCAGGAGAGAGGTATGGGACAGTTCTCCATCCCATACCCTGTTGGCACCTTGATTTCAGACTTCTGGCCTCCTGAACCGGGAGAGAATAAATTTCCATTGCTTGAAGACACCCCGTTTTGGTGTTTTGCTACAGCAGCTCTAGGAAAGCAATACAAGCAGAAAAGGCATTTATTGGAAGGAGATTGGGTAACTTGAAAAACTGATGAGAATGCGGATGGAGAGCTAGGCTTGGACGATGTAAGGATGCCAGTGGAGGCTGGGCTCTGGAAGCACAGCCAAGGTCATGCAACAGAGGAGTCTGGTCTGGGCGTCCCGCCATATAGCAACTCTTTATGTTGCTGGTACTGTTAGAATTAATCTTTACCTATTCCATATTTCTCTGAATCACTTGCTTCTGAGTCAAAGTGCAGAGAGTTGCATCCAGCCCACTAGTGGCCAGGTTGCTGAGAGAAGAAATATCTGACCTGCCTCTGCTTCTGAGGTGAGAGGCAAGCCCTCCCTCCATCATACCTTGGAAGGGTTCCAATGCTGAGGAGGCAAATTTGCCAGATATTCAGAACAGGACTTTTCCTAAAATTGAGAAACCCCTGCTCCCAAAGGGGGATTCTTAGGGATTGAATCATGTACCCCATAAAAACATGGTCAAATCCTAACCCCTGGTCCTGTAGGTGCAAACCTATTTGTAAACAAGGACCTTTGAAGATGCTAGTATTAGTTAAGATGTGGACTCATTTGTGAATGGGATTTTTGAAGATCCTATTTAGATGAGGCCAAATAGAATCAAGGTGGGCTTTAATCAAATATGACTAAAGTCCTTATAAGCAAAGGAAATTGGAAACAGAAGTAAGAAGTCAGAAGTCAGAAGAAGCCAGAAACTAAAGGAAGCCAGAGAATGAGGAAGATCGCCGTGTGACAGAGGCAGAAACGCAAACCAAGAAAATGCAAGCCTTGCCAGCAAGACATGGCCAGAATGCTAGAGTCTCCAGGAGAAAGCATGGCCTTCCGAGACCTCCAAAGCCACGAGTCAATACATTCCTGTTGTTTAAGCCAAGCAGTGCCTGGTATTTGTCATAGCAGCCCTGGCAAACCAATATAGGGATAAAGAACGAGGAGTTCCCAATATTGTAATGGACCCAAATACTCGTATAGATGGTTTGAATTTTGTACTTTTCAGGAGGCTTAGATTTTTCTAACCTGTGTTAAAAGGTGATTTGGTTTGGATGTTGCTTGTCCAAGGAAAGTTTACTTGAAGGTCTTCTGGCACTTGCAGCGTAGGACTTCTTGCTATAACATCTCTCGAAACAGGGAAGGAAACAAAAGCAGGAGAAGCTGTATGTCTATAAAGTGTTGGTGCTCTCTCTACAAGTAGCTCAAGTGATCTCATCATACAGAGAAAATAAAAAACAAGTGTTTGTTGCTTTAGACTCCTTACCAGACATGGCATGTGTTAGGTTGAAGATTTAAAGACAGAGCCCAGGGTGGGGTTTGCTTGGCCCCACTGCTCAGCAAGTAGTAGACTGAATTCATGTCAGCCAACATAGGCCTCCAGGCCCACTTCAGCCACCACTTTCAAGGGGAGTATTTCCAAGCTATTTGTCATCAGCCACGTCCATCACCACCTTCTGGAAGACACTGAGGAATTGGAGAGTCTGCCTTTGGTGAACAATGTGATCCTGGGCATGTCATCAAACTTTCCTGGGCCTTGGTTTTGGGAAAGGTAGGAGAGAAAAATATTTCTAACTTTAAAGTTAATCAAAGGACTGTGGATTTAAAATATAAAGTAGATCCTGCAATGGCTACAAAATATCCAAAAGGGAATAGCCCTAAAGGGAATGAGGAAAAATGCAAACTCAAAGAGCACTACCCTTCTGAGGCCCAAGTTTCCCATCTCTAAGATAGATACGGATTTGTTCTCAATTGCTGAAGTGTGTCTGACAGCCCACGGGCCCCTCAGTGCAACTCTCCTGAAGCTAATTAATTTTGTGGGGGCATTTCTTCTCCCCCAATAGAAGAATGCACATGAGGTAAGATGGTTCTTAATCAATTGCATGCCAAGTATGGTTCTGATTTAATAACAAAGATGAAAAGCCAAGGGGGGAGGTAATTTTTAAGAGTTCATTAACTTCATGTGAGAAGAAGTGCAAGACGATGGTAAAGTAAGCACAGCTCCGTTAGTCTGGAGAGCTCCCTAGAACAATTCCCCCACCTCACCCCCATCATCATCACTACCTCCACCACTACTGCCAAGCCTCTCAAAGTTTGCCCATCCACTCATCTAGGAAACCACCGGGGACTGACGGAATGGGTATGACTAAATCCAGAACATCTGCTGTCACTTGGTGTTTGGCAAAGACCCTGATGTTTATGTAGCAGTGTGACCAAATAGCTGAATGTTGCTTGACTTAAGTGTTTTTGGTGTCCTATGACAAGAGCCAATTTCTATGTGTTCTTTCCCAACTTGTTTTAAGACAAGAGTGTGGCAGAAAATCTTAGCATTTTGATACATAATGTGTTTTGTGGACTGTCCTTCAAGGCCAGGCGGAGACTTCCCCCAGGGCATGGGAATCAGGATTCTTGCTTCTGCCCTTGTCCTACACTATGTGGAGATGGGATGATGTGGCAGTGGCTGGGAAAGAAAAGGCTGGAAAGGAGTCGGTAGGTTCCCTCTCACGCTGGTCTCTGGAGACACATTCTCCTCTAGTACTTTAGCTCTCTAGTCCTGGATGAGCCACAGTGCTGACAGCAATACCTACCTCCCCTAGATGCATGCATCTCTTGGACTAGTTCTTATTTTAAAGGCTCCATCCCTTGAACTTAAAAGCAAACTGATATATACATGGCTTAACCTCCCATTCAGATGGGATTGCTTTTCTCTTTTTCTCTTTTCATGATATCATTACTAGATATTACTTGTTTTAAAATGTTGGTGGTTGTTTCTGCCAGTGTGGCAGACTACATATTCTGAAAGTGTCTCCTTCTAAGATATCTAGAAATTTTGGATAAGATATAACAAAGCCAGAGAAATCCCAAAGGGCTAAAATGAAGAAATCAGAGTGGCGTAGCTGCTGAAGCCTGCCTACCTCGAGGGTGTTTTATGATTTGGGTGGCTTGGGTTTTAACAATTACGCTAGGGGACAGGGCAGATGGGAAGATGGAACAGAGTCTTCTGTAAAAATTGGGGACTCCTAAAGCTAAAGTGTAGATTAAGCAGGAAAAAATGGTTTATTGGGAGATGGAGATGATGAGGAAAATGTTTGATTGATTTGCATCATAAGTAGTGGGGAAAAAAAATACTTCCTTATGCTTGTCATTCTATAGGTTTGGGATTTGAATTTATACCACCTACATGGTTGAGAAAACCCTAAGTAGAGAAGTTAACGTAAAGGTTTTCTAACTGAAAAGCACTCTGGGATATCTGGCTGGAGCAAATGTAAATCTTTTTTAGAGAATGGAGTCGCCCCTAGGCCTCAGACGATTCCTACAAAAGAAGAAGAAGGCAAAAAGACTGTTAGTGAAGGCTAGGGACAGAGAATTTGTTTTCCCTGGCCTGTGAGCCATTCCCCCCCCCCCCAACACACACACACACAGCAATCCCTCCTGAATGTCCCTGGGATTGTTGAGAAACAATCACTCATTATAGTTCTTTGAGAAAGCTGACTGTATTGGCACATCATAGGCAGCAAGATTCAAACACCAGGCCACTTGTCTTTAATTAAGAATTCTTTTCCAAGGTAGTTTGAACTAGTATGATTGTTTGATATGACAGTTTAGGGATTCAGGTTCCGCCAGGGGTCTGAAGTCAGACTTCATTTAAATTCTGGCGCACCAGTCATATGACCTTGGGATATCACGTGCCTCTCTAAGCCTCAGAGTTCTCCTGTGTGAAATAAGGGTGGTAATAGCACCTACTTTGCATTATTATTTTGAATTCTAAATAATATAATATATGCCAGGTGTTGGGCTCAATTCCTAAGACATAACTAAATACAATACTCAGGAAACAAAGTAATATTGTAATTATTTCATAATTGTCTATTATTTTAATTTTATTAGCTTTAATAATTTTACTCTGAGGTCAGAGAACTGGTATTACCGAAATTTGTGCTATAAATACACTGTCCCACTTTATACAGAAAGGCCAGGATTTTACTTTTCTTTGCTCAAGCTACTTCTGGATAATAGCATCTTATATGTGACTGGCTATAAATTTATATTCATGATCTCATTTTGCTCCATTATTTCATGAGTAGTATAAGTTGAACCCATTCTGCTAATGATTAAAACTGAGACTTAGAGAGGTTGTGTGACAGCCCAGTTAGTACCTGGGGGAGCAGGAAGCCCCAGGTTCTTTAACTCTAGTCCAGTGACCTTTCCAATATGGCAGCCCACTTCACTCAGAGACAAGCAACACTTACTGAGCTCCTCCTGGGAGCTAGGTCTGGAAATTCTGTGCTGCTCCAGATGCAGTATGTACCCACAAAGAAGTTCAAAAATATAATGAGAGTCATACAGGCACCAGGCAGTGAGATAAGTGTTTGGGCCAAGAAGGAAGCCCTTCAGGACTCATAGAAGGGACATCTAATGCAGAATTGGGGGAGTCAGAAAAGGCTTCCCATAGGAAATGAACACTGACTGGGAGTGGAAGAGTTTTTCAGGAAGAAGACAAAACTGCGTGTGTTTTGGAGAAGGGGGTGGACAATGCGTCTGTGCACAAGTTCTGATGTTCGCTTGCTGAAGTGTGTGGAGTTTTAAGGGAACTGCAAGCTTTTTTAGTATGGCTGAACATAAAGTTAAGAGGTAGAATAGATTTCAAAATATCGGGATATGGCATTTGCCAGAGTCCTCAGCACAAATGTGAAGAACTGATGCTGTTTGAACTCCCCACTTCCCTTCTGCACAATCTCCTCCTTTCCAGGACACCAGACACCCAGAGCTCTCATGCAGGAGGCTGGCCTTAAGCGGTAGCAGCACCTCCAGAGCTCTCTCCCAAAGCTCCCCAGATCAAAAATGACCTCTTCACTCCCACAACACAACCCCATGCCTACTCATTTTAACCCAGGCACAGGGATTCCGGTGTTCTGATTAAATAAATCACAAAGACCAACCAAGGACTCTCCAGGAAGGTGTTTGCTTGCACCTCCCTTGAATCTCTAAATGCTGGAACAGAAGGGAATTGGGACAGGAGGAGAGAGTTTTGAAGGGGAGGATTAGGAGAGGGCAGGGTGGCACAACTTCACCCCTTCTTCCTTCCTTCTTTCATTCCCACGTCAGATTCTCCAAGTTGCACAAGGCTCTGTAGGCTTAATCTATTTCTTGGATCCTAATTTTTCAAGGCAAGAGCAGCTTGCACTGGTCTTTGCAAGGAAAAAAAGATGTTGAAAACTTTCAAAGTAGAGCAAATTTATCTGGGTACCTTCTTTCTTCTCTTTTCGATCCTGTCTTCCCTCCCAGCACCCAATCTAACCATCCCCATCACACACATAGTGGAGATATTTCGAGGACAGATGGAGATAGAGTAAGGCCATCCTGGAGAACTAGAGAAGCTGAGGGGAAGGAAGATATGGGAAGTTAGGGAGAGGAAGTTTCCAGGGCCCCATCTATCCCTTTCCCCACACACCCAGCTGCATCCCCCCCACACCAGAAGCTCTCTTCCTTCCAATTCCTGCAGACCTCCAGGTCCTCCCAGGGTTTAATGCTTGGAGAACTAGGTAAGAATCTACAAATCGTAGCTGTTTACTTTGTGATTTGGAGGTATAAAAATAAAATATGCTTCAATTCCATTAAGGTGTAACTTGTGAGTAAATAATTTTTAATAAAGAACTTTAAATCAATTTTACTGTCTAGATTAAATCATCTCTTCCAACTGAATTTAGATGATTATCGTCAGAGAAATTATAGTCAGAGAACGAAGTCCCACAATTTTCTGTAGGCCTAATGCTTCTATTTACAGGGTTTTAAGTTACAAGACGTTTCAGCACTGCTTGGATTTCGAACACAATTCCATTTTACAACTTGAGAGCCATTTCACCTTGTAAATACTCTTCAAAGAAATATGTGGAATGAATGAATGTCAGCACAAATGTTAGGGTTAGGAGACTTTAAAAGGCAGGTGTGGTGAGAGAGTGGGAAGTAAAACCTAAATGGGCTACAGGCATTTCTGGGGATATCTGAAAAAAAAAAAAAAAAAGCCTGGTGGGGCAGATTATGAGAGGTTCAGGAGTCTCCTCAGAGTGGGGTGGGGG
Organism: Tolypeutes matacus; assembly: GCA_026826555.1. NCBI lineage: Eukaryota > Metazoa > Chordata > Mammalia > Cingulata > Chlamyphoridae > Tolypeutes > Tolypeutes matacus. The sequence goes on from JAKSZT010054472.1 coordinate 1,075,085, forward strand.
GGAACTTCTGGAGGAAAGAAGCCGGTAGGACCTGAAGCAAAGCCAGCGCCCTCAGGAGGGATGGGCAATTCTGTGTACAGCATTGAGATGTTCCTTTAATTTTGCTCCTGGTGTAGCTCTATTGGACTTAATAAGTGAGCAAGAAATAAGTGTGGGCAGGAAATAAGAATGAAGAGCTATTGCTTAAAACTCTGGAAAATATTGGGGCTCAGGCAGTTTGCTGTGAGAGCACTCCAACTGAGTGTGATACAGAATGGACAGCAAGACACAACCCTGTGCAGCTTGGGCCGACAAGGGCCTGATTTGACAGAGGGAGATGGGGGTTGGGGGGGTGGGGACCAGTGAGATACCGCAGAGTAGTAGCAACAACTTTTGACACAGATCAAAATATCCGAGGAGCACTTTACAGGGAACCAAGCCCTTAGTGAGAGGCCTGGGGACTGGGCTAATTATCGTTAATGTACCCTTAGGCTTGGGGGTCAGGGGAGACTTGACTTCCGCAGGGAACTGCTCAACTGCACTTGAAGCTCCTGGGTCTGCATCTGGATATTCCTACTGTTCTCTCTCCCAGGAGAAAAGAGCCATAATTCAAGCCCATTTTATTGATCAGATTCATATACATGCAAAGCCTATGAATATACAGATCATAAATATATTCAAACCGAAAGCTCTAGGAGGTTAAGGGTTGTGTATTAACAATGCCCTTAAGAACAGGGATAGATCCCATCTGCATAAAGCTCTGCGGTTGTTTTAAGCCCACTTTTAGACATGTCTCACTTGGTCTACATAACAAGCCAGTGAGGTAAGCACTGAGCAAAAGTGCCCAATGTAAAACCAAACCTAAGTACAGCCAGGGAGTTGAAAGGCCCTCCGTTCAGGGGTCTCGAGCTCCCACTAACAACTACCAGCTTCTTAGCAGAGCAAGGTCTAGTTCCTTGAGTGAGCCATGCTGATGCGGTTATTTGAGATCTTATCAGTTCTGGAAGGGGAAGAAGTTAAATCCACAGGGCCTGGAAAGAATCAAGTGTTTTGCCTTCTACCTGGAGATTTGATTCTTTTTGATGAGGGGATGAACTTGATGAGCTAATGTAAGGAACCAGTTCTTACGACTTGGGTTTGTTTTGGATTGCATTTGTGAGATTTGTTTTAAGATGTGTCTGCCTGTCACAGTGACATATGCCAGTTGACTATGAGCTGAAGCACCCCTTCTAAGAACCCTGCCCCCACAAAAAAGGCCTTAAAACTCTGTAGTTAACCTTTGCTCTTACATATGAAGACACTGTGTGTCCCTCCTCCCACATCCAACCATTTAACCCTGACTTTTTAAATGGAGTGGCAGAAAAGCACCAGTCGAATATCATCCTTTAACCTCAGAAGCCTCCCCAGCCCTCTGGGCCTAAATTCCCCACTTGTGAAGTGAGAGGGGAGGAGGGATTCCATGATCTCTCCCCTTCTTCCCTCACACAATGAATCTGTAATCCAGTGGGTTTGGGTCTTCACTGCAGGACTTCCAGGGAAATATCCTTTTGGGCAAAGAATGAGATACTAAAATCTGGCAAGCCCAGGTTAGAATGTGGTCGCCACCTATCTGTGGTAGTCACCAGAATTCCTCTGTCTAGACTGTCAGGTTTAGTAAATGCCTCTGTGTGCCATTGGGCTGTTAGTGGGGACCCGTTTTGTGGGTTTTGGAGCTCTACTTGTGGCTTCAGTTCAGAACTTCGGCTGTATCTCTCCTTCATTCACTCAGTACACAGCTCATTGACTGAGGTGCCAGACATCAACTACTAACTAAACACTAACATTGAAAGCATGTTTTTATGTGGCAGATACTGTATTAGGTATTTTACATAGGTCACCCCATACTCCTCCCAACAACCTATGAGGCAGTTACTATTAATATCCTCTTTTCATTGGTGAGAAAACTGAGGCTGAAAGAAGTTAGAAGAAACACTGGAGCAGGGGCTCCACATTAGACAGCCCGAGTCCTGTCCACTCTCTACTGCCTCCCGGGAAATTCAAAGGTGAATCAAGCAGGGTCCCTACCCTCATGAGCTCGTGTTCAAAGGAAGAGGCAGGATTGCGAAATACCCACAATGAAGTACAGATGTTATCTAAAGGAGTGTGCTCTTAAGAAAGCATGAGAAGAAGGGGCGCCAAAGCCTACCTGGCTGGGAGGCAGGGAATCAGAGGCATCACCAGTGGTTTGAATCAAAATGAGCATCCAAGATGATACGCAAATGTCAATTACTCTGATTTTCACTAATAGATAAAATAAAGCCAAACACATTGTCCGTTAGCCTCAGATCCTTTGTGGAACAGGTTAGGCCTCACCAGCAAAAGGGTTAGGAGCTGCTCCCCAAGAACTCATAAATGAGGGAAACTTCACTCTTGGAGAGTTAAAGCATCAGATAGAAGGACTTGAAAAGAAATATGCAATGACTCAAGCATGTGGCTCTGGCTTCCTTGCATGGAGAGACCTATCTGAAAATGTTACTCTAGATAAATAAGATTCAGACCTAAAGGTTGGCGCTGCTCATCTCAGCACTGTTAAGGAGAGGGCACACCCTTTTAGGCCAAAGCTAGTATCCCAATGTGTCCACCCACATCGGGCTGTCAATTCCTGGTGGCATTAAACATTTCCATTACAGAACCAACTCTCCTAGGTCAAATCCCATGGACAAACTTCTGCTAACTTGGCTTCTACAGGACCTTGTCTGCCAGGACACAGTGCTTTGTCCAGCTAATTTGTATGTCTGCTTGCCTTGACAATAGCAGTTCTCAGTGTAAAATAATAAATTAACACTCTGGCTACACATCAGCTTTTATGAGTCTTAGTGAGTCGAATCAACTCCTGGGCACTGAAGATATTTAAGATTTTGAAGGCTGCTAGGCTGAGCATCAGATCTGGATTCATCACTCCTTAGGGTAGCCTCTTAGTAGCCATTAGGCCCCTACTTTTGCTGACATTTTGCCATGAAGGGCCACAGCAATAATTTGTGACCAGCTGAAAATAATTTAAACACCTTTCGTGTAATCCTGTCACAATTTGCACACTCCTTTTGTAAAATTTCTCATTTGTTTATAGCCTCACTAGAAGGATTTACTGAGTTGCATTCATAGGGCAGCAGGAATGAAATGCAGAGAGTAAATCACCTGCCCAAGGCCTCACAGCTGAATGTGGAAGATTCTGTGCCTTGAATGTGTCTTTCGGCCTCAAGGTCGTGATTCTTTCCTCTCTCCACCATGACCTCAGCATTAGGCTTCCTGTTGCACCTGGACTGTGGTGCTTGTAAAGACCTTCCCTATATATTAACTCATTTGATCCTTACAATATCTCCATGAGGCAGAGTAATGTCCAGCCAAATGAAAGGTGAAAAACCTGAGGCACAGAGAGGTACTGCCATTTCTGGGGAATTCTCTTTGTAAATCGTCTCAAGTTATCATCATCAAAGTAAGACCTCACCACTGGCAAGGCAACCTTTAGATTGCTTGGGGCCTTCATCTATATAAATAATTTAATTTTAAAAATATATTACAACATAATATTTATATAATCTAGTTTCTTTAAAAATAAGTAAATTTATTTATTTATTAAAAATAAAATATATATTACAGAATCCATGTGAGGTGCAGTGATTTATCAATGAAGACTGGGAATAATAGCATAAAAGAGGTCCTTCTTTGTGTCTTCTTCCCTCTGTGTGTGTGACAGTCTTCAGTGTCTTGTCAAATGCACTCTTTATGGCGAATTTCATATCTCCCACCACAAGGAAAAGGCAGCAGTGCTGCTATACCTCACAACGGCAGGGCTCTTCAGAACCTATTTGTGTTGAAATGATACATATCTTCTTTGCAAAGAAGCACCCGATACTGTTGATTTAAGGCTGGTTGCATCTCTCTTCACCACACCGCACCACCCATTGCGCTGTTTGTGAATACTGGCTTCCAACAACTCTCTCAAATGTGGCTGCTGTGCTTCATTGGTGATTACCACAAATGCAAGTCTTACCCAGAGTATGCAGGAAAATGTGCACATAATTCATTTTCTGATCATGCTAAATTCACTGGAATTTTATAGCATAAACACAGAACAACACATCTTCCAACCATGTCTTTTCTTGAACTCTTTTGACCACAGTCAGTACATTCCTAGAATGTGATTTCTTCCCATGCTGGCTGCATCCTGCCTTCTGCACACTTCTGCCAGCAGGGAAGATGGGCAAGGGGGCCTGGGTGGAGCTAGAGGAGCAGTTCCATTCATACGAAGAATGCCCATCATTTGCCCAGCAAGGCTTAAGACCTACCTGGGAGAACACAAGTTCACCCCATCTGTCAAAGGCAAAAGAGGATATTAATCAGAAAGGTTGGTGTTATGGAGTAAAGGTCTTGAAAGTCGTTGAAGGAAACAGGTGCACTCACTCTTGGAGGACTACCTGAGCCTGTCGAGGGGTGGGGTGACTGCCTGAGTGCCAGCAGCAGCAGTGCAGAAGGTAAAGGAAACCTGGTGCCACCCCTGCCACCTTCAGGTTCTGTAGCCCAGAAGCAGAACCCTGGTCAGAACATGGGTGGGTAAGAGAGAAGCATGAGCCAACCATTCAGCTAAAAGTCAAGGGTCGCTGGTGGACTTTGGTAGCCCAGAGCCCTGAACTTAACGTGTGCTAAATGTAAGTGACAGCATCCCCAGATCAGTGCATCGGCACCATCCTGGAAGCCCCGTCCCATGAAAAGAACAACATGCTGACCAGAAGGAGCAATTCATTCACCAAACCATGCTCCAGCAACTGAGGCTGGCCTCAGGGCCCCGGAACAACCCACCAGGGAGAGGCCTGGAGCCCCTTGGGACGGACATGGGGGTAGAGGGTTGAGAGAGCCCCAAAAGGGAGAAATGGGGATCAGGGCCCACATGTGACCCTGTCTGGGCTCAGGGCACCTCGCCAGCATAGCACCACTGGTCAGGCTGATCTCTGATCCAAGAAGGGGGCTTAGAAAATATAGAGGAAGCTACTCCCAAGCACAGGGGCCCTGAGATATAGACCTGGGGCAGAAGCCCCACTTTTCTGAGTCTGTCTTTTGCTCCATGGGTTGGCAAATATTTCCTGTTAAGAGCCAGATATTAAATATTTTAGGCATTGCAAGCTATACAGTTCCTGCCGCAAGTACTCAGCTGTGCCACTGTGCACAAAAGCAGCCACAGGCCACCTTAAACCCACGAGTGTGGTTATATTCGGATAAAACTTTATTTACTAAAGCAAGCAGTATGCAAAAGGTCACCAGATTTAGCAAATAAAAATACAGGTTACTCAGTTAAATCTGGATTTCAGAAAAACATGGGGACATGCCTATACTAAAATAAGTATTTATCTGAAATTCAAATTTAACTGGGTGTCCTCTATTTTATCTGGCAACACTAAGTGGGCAGGTTTTGGCCACAGGCTGTGGTTTGCAATGTCTGCTTTATTCTACTACATAAACTCCCAAAAATATTTCTAGAGGTCAAATGTGTGAAAGTCATAAAATAAGCTGACAAATCATAAGGGGCAGTTCTTTTCTCATGGAGCTAAAAAATAACATTAAGTCTTTTTGAGGGACTATTTCAATAAAGTATTTCCAAAATTTCATTCATGTGTTTTAATTTTGCTCTTTTATTCTACTTGTAAGTAGAGTTGATCGGCTTCAGTAAAAGTGTGTCTTACTGAAGCAAAGATTTGCCTTTTGTTACATTTAAAGATTTTCATCCTTGTTTCAGGGGTATTAAGTTTATAAGACCTAGACTTCTTTTCACTATACCAGCAATTTTGCTTTTCTGTTGGTGGTTTTTTTTTTTTTTTATGAAGTTATAAGGACAAACATTCTCAAACAATTGCACAAACATTGTTGCACCAAGAGGGCAATGAGGCCAAACAGAACAGTTTGCTGGAAGGTTGGTCATGGTTTGAAGAAATTGGTTTGTTTTTGTATTTTTGTGTGTGTGTGTCTTCATTAAGTAGCAGAGGAGAAGAATAAAGGTATTAATATGTAAAACATAGAAGGGAAGCTGTTCAAAAGCGAAATGGAGGAATCTCAAGGTCTGCTCTACTTAGGGATATTCCAGAGTTTAGGATTTGTAAGTCTAGAAAGAAGCATGATGCTGGAGAAAGCACCAACAGAAAAGGCTACCCCAGAGTTCAGTGTTTACTAATGAAGCCACAAGAGCACTATTTCAGGAGTCTTTGGGGATCTCTTTTCACAAGTAACACTGAAGGAACCATCAAAAATGTATGCCCTACATGCTGTATTAATCTGCATCAGCTTTTAGGAACCTGTTTATAATATCCTTTCAGGCATCAGGCATCTGAACATTTATAGTATTTGATCTCTGGGCTAAATGTCTTCCTCTCATCAAAGATGTCTGAATCACCAGTTTATGTTGTAAAATAAATACATAAATACATAAATTACTTGCCATTTTGGATGTTAACATGACACAAAGATGCCTTTTTATAGTGCAATGTTTGGGACAAGCTGGATGTCTTCATTGCAATGGATGTTGTGGAAAGTCTACCTATTAAAACAAGATTCATTTAAATATATGTCTATTCAAATGTTTTAATAAGCTTAGAGTTGTGTGTCTGGGATGGGGGTAGTTGGGAAAGGGGTAACAGGGTCAAAGAGAGTTTCAATTAAATCACTGTTATAAAGGTAGCCAACTCCCAAAAAAAAAAAAGACAAAGATCACTGCTGTTATGTACTGGTTGGTGTCTGAAACCATCTCCATGCTCTAATGGTTTTCTTGTTTCCAGACTGATGACTGATTCAAAGGAAAAATTGCTCAGAGAGGCTCTTGGGATTTACTCACAGGGGAGTCTTGGTTAAAAGGGGCTGTCACAAAGGGGATGAATCCACATGTGTTGAGTAAGACTTCTCAGGTAGCCTGCATTGTGCTCAGGAGCAAAGTACACCTACACTTTGGGGTGCTCTAACCCTCCGACCTATTTAATCTTAAATGTAATGGCTGTCAATTAAGGAGTGTTAGGTTTCCTGAAAATTTCATCCTTAGAGTCATCAGCCTTTGCATCTAATTCCATTAAAGAGAAATGGATAATATTTCTATTTCCATATGAGGCTTAGGTTACATAAATGAAAACCTTGAGAATTTTGAAAAGATTCTGGCTCTTAAATGTGTTGAGGTAGCCTCTGGTCTAGGAGTCAGGAGGCTTGATTTATATATATATATATATATTACTTTTTTATACATAATTTCAAATTTATAGAAAAGTTTTAAAAGTAATACTTAGAACTCCATATACCTTTCACATGATTTACTGATTGTTCACATTTTGCCTCATCTTTATAATTCTATCTTCTATTTATCTATCTATCATCTACCACCTAGCCATGCATTTTTTTTCTGAAACCATTTGAGAGTAAATTTGAGACATCATTCCCCTAAGTACTTCAGTGTGTATTTCCCAAGAACAAGGACATTCTCTTATATAACCACAGTGCAATTATCAAAATCAGAAAAATGTACATTGATAGAAATACTATTATCTAATTCACAATCCATATTAAAATTTTGTTATTTGCCCTAAGAATGTTGTTTAACACTCTTTTTTAATGGTTCTGGATCCAATTTTGGATCAAGCATTACATTTCATTGTCACATCTCTTTATTCCCCTTTCATCTGAAAGAGTTCCTCAGTCCTTTTTGTCTTTCTTGACCTTGATATTTTTGAAGGGTACAGGCTAGGTACTTTGCAGAATGTCCCTCAATTTGGATTTGTCTGATGTTTCCTTATGATTAGATTCAGGTTATGCATTTTTGGCAAGAGTACCACAGAAATGATGTATCCTTCTCAGAGCATCAGTCAGGAGGCACATGTCAGCTTATCCCAATATTGCTGATAATAACTTTGATCATTTGGCTAGTAGTATCACCAGGCATCTCCATTATAAAGTTACTTTTTCCCCTTTGTAATTAATAAATAATTTGTGGGAAAATCTTTTGAGATTATGTAAATATCCTGTTTCTCATCAAAACTTTCATTTGGTAGTTTTAGCATCCATTGTTACTTCTGTATGTATTAATTGTAATTCTAGTTAAAGAACTTTCCCTTCTTCCCCATTTATTTGTTTATTTACTTATATAAGCATGGACTTGGGATTTTATTGTATTCAATGGGTTATAATGCACACAATCATTTGTTTTGATCCTCAAATTTTCCCAGATTTAAGAGACATGGATTTTAATAACAGTTCTGACTCTTTAATGCTATGTGACCTGGAGCAAATTGCATTGTGTTTTGAGCTCCAATTTTTTTGTACTGCACACTAGAAAATCTTTCATGTCTTCCTCCATGAATATATCAAAAGAACCAAGATACGTAATTTTCCTTCTCAGGGAAATTTTGTTTTGCTTTGAATGTATTAACTTTTCACTCAACTTGCATTGAAAATATTACTTAAATAAGTCGTGGTGGTAGTTAATCAATTGAAAACAACACATTGATTAATTAGTTCATTTATTTCTTAGTATGGGGGAGAAGGAGGGGTAGAGTTTTTGGCATTTTGTATCAAAAAGAACACCCCTTACACTCAGCAGGAAATATTGCTGCTTCCTCTATCAATGGCAGCTCTTCTCAGATGAGCCATTGCTTTTTGGAACTAATGAGAGAAGAAGCAATCTCGTCTCCACCTTGTCTACCCCCTTGCTTCCCCTGCCATTCCCCTACCCATGAGGTGCATAATGCATAAAGCCCTAAGGTTATTCTCTCTTTTCCTTATATGCTTTTAGGACCTGGGTGGATTTGATTTATTCATGAGAATTGACAGGGTTATTTGGAGAGAAAGAAGTTGCACATCAACTCCACTTTGTGTTCTCCAATGACTTATATTACAGGCAAGCAGATTCAAGGTTTCTGGTAACAACTATATGGCTAAGATGTTAAGTATGTTGTGTATTTGCGTGCAAACATCCCCATACAAATGCTCCACAAGGGATATCATTTAATGAATCCAAATTTTTATATTTTTTTAAAAATTTTAGATACTGTGGAATATACATTGTCTATTAATTGAGTTATAATTTTATTCTTTCTTTGCAATGCTGATAAAGCTATGGGAACTTTTTGGAATTAGAACTAAGGCTGAGGGAACAAAGCTAACAAAAATGAGGAACATTTATATAATCTATTTAAAGATGTTTCCCTTTGGTCACTGATCATAAAGGATTTCTAGCAGTTTTGCATTCACAGTCTTCAATTTCTTAACCAGATCAATAATGGGCAGACCAAATGGAAAGTATTTGTTCTTTGCTTGCTTGTTTGTTTCTTTGTTTTTAACATTCTTATCAGCTTCCTAGTACAATATTAATCTCATTTTAGAAACAGTTCTTCCTCATCTTTCCAAAGACTATGATTTGAGAGGGAGTAAGCTGGGGATTGAAGGACCTTGGAAGATGTTATTAATTAAGGTGTGCCCAAACTGAAAAGCGGCCCAAGTCCTTCTAAGCAAAGGAAATTGGACATGAAAGAGGAAGCCATAGGGAGAAGCCAGAAACTGGAAGTCAGCAGAACCTGGAAGAGAAAGAAGATGCTGCCATGTGCACTGCCATGTGACAGAGAAGCCAAGGACTAAGGAGCCAGCCCCAGAATGCTATAGTCTTCAGGCGAAAAGCATCATCTTGCTGACATCTCAGTTTTGGACTTCTCCTAGCCTCAAAACTGTGAGCCAGTAAATTCACCTTATTTAAGCCAACCCACTTTATGGTATTTGTTTTAGCATCCAGGAAACTAAAACAGCGTGTATGTGTGAGAGAGAGAAGACTATCTTAACAACCCTTAACAATATTTCTAGGCAAAAATAAGCCCAGTACAGCTTTTCCTTCAACCAGAATTCTTGTCTGAAAATACTGACTTTCTCCCTTTGCTAACATCCTTAGACATTTCCTTCTTTGAGGCATTCCATGGAGAAATCTACATTAACCTAAATATCAGTTGTATAGCAGGGGTTAGACTGACCCCACTACAAATCAGAGACCAAACAGTATCTTAAAAGGTTAAGAAGAGGACAAAGAGAGAGCTTTTACAGCATTCACTCAGCATATTAGTGCTATGCCAGCAACCTGCAGAGGCTTTTCTGAATGGAGAAGCTTCTAGAGTCTAATGACTCTAAGGAAATGAGTTATTCTTGTTACCAATCGGGGGACAGTTGCCATTCATGCCGGAGAAGAAAGCAGATCTACTGCAGGGCATGAAATTAAATTTTTCAGGTAAGAGCGAGTAATTGATACCATGGGGTGACCTTTGCCTGCGGCAGCCAATTTCAATCTGTAGACAACAGCAGTAGGGCCAGCTACCCCGTCTGACCCCCACAAGCTGAGCTTGAAAAACAACACGCCTGAATGACTTCTATTTCTTTCTCATAAATGCTCCCCATTTTCACAACCTTTGTTCTCTCTCAGCTTTAAGTCTAATTCAAATATCCCTGACGGTTTTTATAAAATTTTTATGGAACTTATTAATTCACCCACCTGAGACACCGAGTGAGAATTAGATGGTTCAGATTGTTTTTGCATGTGACATTAATTTTTGTGTTTTCAGATCCAACCTTTAAAAAATTATCATCAGAGGGAGCAAGTGTAGCTCAGTGGTCTGAGCGCCTGCTTCCCATGTATAAGGTCCCAGTTTCAAAAAAAAAAAAAAAAAAAAAAAATCATCATCAGAAAGACTTTTGGATAAAAAATGTTTTTAAGGTAAGCACAGATAAGCTACTTCACCTTTTTCTTACTGAGCATTCATTTATATATTTAAAATTAATTGGCTTTTTTCTTGATTGTTGCAGCATCTATCACCCAGAATGAGTTTTAAGATATGTATAGAATTTATTTAAATGACAGGTTAGAATGGGAAAGGCAACCAACAGGAAAGAAATTGTGTGCTTGTCTTTTGGAATTGCTCAAAAATTAAATCATTTTGGAAATTTACTTCATAACCTATTGTTAGTCTTGAAAATTCTTGACACTGAATATGCAATAGCTTCCAAATTTGGTTCAAAGACTCAGACCTTTCTAAACCCCTTAGGTAGGGAAAATAGACTAAAAATTCTAATGTAGCAATTTTGGGCATAAATTATGTAACTGCAAAGAGCAAACCAGAAGACCATGGCTCCTTCAGCCAATTTAGATTTTAATCAGATTTTTCATTCCATTTTTAATTAAAGTGTTTGACTTAGAAAAATGATTACTAGAAAAACTGACTGCCACTAAAGCAAAAGAGAAAAATTAATTGGAAAAAAATTTTACCCTGACTGCTGTGAAGATTCATAGCACATGTCAGGATGGGGAGCAGAAGAAAGCTTTAATGAACTATCTTAACTTATAGTGACATTTCTCTTTCCAGACATATAGAAAAACATGTAGTGTTTTTCTCCTTAAATGCTGACATAAGAATAAATAACAGAAAATTCCTCTTTTTAATTTAAAATCTAATGACTGTGAGTCTGATTTTTCTTTTAAATAACAAACTGCCCTTTGATCATTAACTTCTTATGTCTGGTTTGGTGAGGCTGATTTCTGTAGCAATTAATCACCTAATATTTGTTGAGTCTTTACTTGCCTGGGCACTAAGAGGATTATTTTAAAAGTATCAAACCGTTTCTGCTCTGGGGAAGTTTGTGGTCTTATTGAGGAAAAAAAAGGAGAAAGCCTAAAACAATCAGATCTCAAGCCAAAGGTCACCTGGCGCAGGTCAGATGCTGTAAAAGTTGAGTTAAGGAGGAAATCTGCCTGGATACAGCAGCTTCACAAAGCCTTATGAAGGTAGAAGTTTAAAAGATTTAGACAGGTACAGGGGAGTCGGGAGTTATGCCTGGAGAGGGGACAGTTGAACAGGGTGAGGCAGGCAAAAGGGAGCCAAGTCTGAGCAGAATGGTGAATATATGTCATGGCCACAGTTAGAGTGGAGCTGGACCTTGAACATCAGACACAGGCATTTGCATCAACTATAATGAATCTAATATGTATTAAGTGTTACTCCTGTCCATGCTTTGTAAACTTCTATTATTTCTATATTACACTATCCCTTTTCTATAGGCACTGGGGGCCTAGGGGTAAAAGGATGCAAACAAATTTTTAGGAAGAGCAGCTTGGTGGCTTTATGCAAATTGCACTGTCAGAAGGAGACTGGCAGCAGGAGGCAAAGAGGCCACTGTACCGTCCAGGGGTGAGGTGGGCCCATCTGGACTGGGAAAGATACAGCAATGATGGATTCAAAAAGGAGAATACAAGCTTGCTCCATTCAGCAAACATTATTGAATGTTCTATTGGATGGTCCTGGAGATTAAAAATATAATCAGTAAGACATGGGGAGAGGGGAGCTTATGGTCACGTTGTCTCCAGTTAACAAGAACCCAATGTAAGTCCTCTAGGAAACACAGATGAAGGCTCTGTTATATCTGCCTTGAGATAGTGCAGACTAGCATGGCAGGTGTGAGCCGACATGGCAAGAAAGGCTTAACTGGGAAGACGACATTTAGCTGGACTTGGAACGTTACGTCAATTTTGCGAGGCAGGAAAGAAAGGAAACACCAAAGTAGGGATTTAAATTAATTGGAAAGTTAGGACAGTAAAAGAAAGACAGAAAATTAAAAGTTGAATTAAAGAGCTAAAACCTTCTTTAATCTTCTATATCCCGTATCTGGAATTTTCTTGAAGAAAAAAAAAAGGAAGGGATCAAATAATTTGGCAAACACCAAAACATTTTTAAGTATAAGGGGGCAGAATACTTGGGACTGTCCTGTAAGATTTTGGATGTATCTTGAAAGGGGTCCCTCCAAAAAAAATTGGGGGCAAGGTTTAAGCACTAAGGTGTTAATGCTTTACTAGGAAGTACAATCATGGGGAAGGAAGAATGCGGGAAAAGGAAGGGAAGAAAGGATGGGAAGCAAACGCAAGGGCATGTGTTACCTCATGGGCCGCTGCATCACGGCAAGTCACAAAGTATATGGCCGGTTACTTGACAGGTGCAGAATGTCTCCAGGCAAACTGTATGGAAAACCATACCTCGGAAGGCTACCTCACAGAGGGGAATAAAGAGAAAGCTTTTCTGCTGAGGTCCTCTTGTCTGTTTCACCTGTATCAAAAATTCACTCCATGGGGCGTTAAGTCCCCTATCCTTCCTGGTTGGGTCACCTGGCCCCTTCCTGTCACCTAAGGTATGGCATTATATGGGATCAGAAGTGGAAGAACTGAAGAGCACAAGGGGACCCGTGCTGTACTGCATGGACTCTTTCACCGCAGCTGGCAGTTCAGAACCTGAGAGTTTGGGGCATAGGTGAGGCCAGGAGACTCTATGAGGCCCACAGGCAGTATCCCAGCCTATGTGTATTACTACCACACATATGTGTCAAATAATTGAGGGTAGTCCTCCCCTTATACCAAGAAATTTCTAGACCCATTGCTTCTTTGATTTCTCCATTCTGTATCCTTGTTTTGCCCAGTTATTTAGATCTTCCAACAAGGACCATGTGAGGCAAGAAAACTTAAAACCCATGTCCGTTAACACTGTCACTTAGAAGTTCACTGGCAGAACTGGTTAAGCAAGACGGAGATGAACAAGGACAGTTGGCATTTACTCAAGGGGTGGAGGGAGAAGTAGGGAAGTCATGTTTGCTTAGGCTTGGTTTGATTTTCAGAAAAATCTTTTCTTTCTTTTAAACTGGGAGACGGCTTGAGTGTGTCCATTTCCTTGAAACGTGATCCTTTTCTCAGAGGGAGGAGCAGGAAGGGGAGGCGAGGCAAGATTGGCCAGGAAGAAGAGACACCGAGGCAGTAGTGTGAACTGCAAATGTTTCCAGACGATGCCGTTGGAAAGCCAGGGGTAAGGCTGACCGGAGAGGTATGGGGCTGTTTAAGTAGCAGCCTGATCTCACATACTTATAAGCTTGAAACTATTTTAGGACCAATGTTTTAAAACAAAAGATATGACAACAGAAAACAAGGCTGTGTGTTTATATACACCAAGGGTCTAGAGGGCGACCAGCCCATGAACGTGCTCAAAGGCCTTCCCCAGCAGGTTGAAAACGGTGATGTTATCAGCAATTGACCGGAGGCTTTGCGTCCATCTGAACTGTGGCTCTGCTGGTTCTCTCCTAATTAACCTCTGTCCTCCTGACTGTATAATTCAGCAGGCGCCTGCAGATGCTCCTCTTTTAAGTTAACTGGGGCTGTCTGCTCATTCAAGCTAATCCTGATAGTGCTTTTAAAAGGATGAAAAGGAAAAAATTTCCCACACCTGAATCTACAAATGAGCTGGATGTGTGGGTGGAAGAAGAGGAACCATTATCTTCTGTCTTTTGTCTGTTTGAGGCCCCTATTTTTTTAAGCCATCCGGTGCAACTAATTAGAAGATAGAATTCTGAATGCACGTTCTTAAGTGCTCATAGTCAAACAATCAAGATTTTTTTTTTTTGTCTAAACAGATTTGGTATCATGTAAAATTTGTACATGATTTTTAACACCTTTTTTCAAAGTTCAATTATTTGAATTCATGCCACTTTCACAATTTTTGGACTGCTTTTAAACTGATTTACTTTAAAGAAATAAATAGCAACTTTAACCTTGTCTAAGCAATAATATTGTGAAATTACAATTTTGATATGCTCTTTGATTTTGTGTATATGTTCTTGTGTATAAAACACTTTATATGTTCCATCCCCTATCATCCAAATTTTCTAGGGTCTTGGAGAATAATAAGATATTCTTATGGTACTTTTTGATTAGAACACTAAAGTAATAAGAGGAAGAGAGAAAAAAAACATTATCAGAGGGCTGCTACATTCCTGGAAATTCAAAGTAGTCTAAAATGGTTTGTTTGTTTCTAAAGGGAAGTATTGCAGTATTTGCCACCTGTCCTGAGTCTTTAATAAAGCTATGTGCTGAGAAGCCCTCGGTGGTGGTTTGGAGCTATGTATCTCACTATTTACCTCAGAAAAGCATGTTCTTAAACTTAATCCTTCACTGTGGGTATGAATCTGTGAATCCATTGTAAGTAGGATCTTTTGATACTGTTACTTCAGTTAAGGTGTGGCCCAATTCATTGAGGATGGGTCTTAATCCTATTACTGGAGTCCTTTATAAGCAGAATGAAATTCAGACAGACAGAGAGAAAGTCATGAAGAGAAGCCAGAAACTGAACATCAGCAGAACCCAGAAGAGAAGGGGAAGCCAGGAGAGGCCACCATGTGACAGAGGAGCCCAGGACTAAGCACACCAATCTTCGGAAGAAGTTTCATGTACAAACTCTTGAACGTTAAAGAATTCATGAAAACAAGCAATGGTTAAGGCCCAGGGGAAGAAAATTTTCAAAATGATAGCACAAGGAGCTCCATGGACCCAATCCCCAACAAATCAGCCATAACTGGTACAAATTATTTTAAAAAGCAACCATTTAAAGTCTCTGAAAAGGCCACCAGCATTTCTCATTCCCTTCAGCTCTAAGTTGTAAAGGCTAAATTCCTGGTGAGTGTGGCTGAAAGGCCAGAGGCTCCCTTCCTCCACTCAGCCCCCACTCATAGGACAGAGGCTAACTACAAAGCTACAGTAATCAAGGCAGTGTGGTACTGGCATAAGGATAGACAGATCAATCAATGGTATAGAATTGAAAGTCCAGAAGTAAACCCTCACACTTACAATTAATTGATTTTCAACAAGAGTGTCAAGAAAATTCAATAGGGAAAGAAAAGTTTTTACAACAAATGGTGTGGATACAACTGGATATCCATGGGCGAAAGAATGAAGTTGGACCCTTACTTCACATCATATAAAACAATTAACTCAAAATCATCAAAGATCTAAATGTCAGTGCTAAAACTATAATACCCAGAATTAAACATGGGTATAAATCTTTGAGACCTTGGATTAGACAATGGTTTCTTAGATATGATATCAAAATCACAAGCAACAAAGGAAAAACAATAGTTAAATTTAAATTCATCAAAATTAGAAACTTTTGTGCTTCTAAGAGCACAATCAAGAACTGGAAAGCCAATGCACAGAATGTGAGAAAGTATTTGTAAATCATATATCTGACAAAGGACTTGTATCTGGAATATATAAAGAACTATTACAACTTAATAAGAAAAAGATATACAGTCCAGTCAAAAAAATGGACAAAGGATCTGAATAGACCTTTCTCCCAAGAAGATATACAAATAGCCAATTAGCACATGAAAAGATGTCCACATCATTAGTAATTAGAACAATGCAAACTAAGATACCACTTCACACCCACCAAGATGGCTAGTATAAAAAAGTAAGTGACAAAGTAAAAAGTAAGTAAGAAAAAGTAAGTGTTGGCAAGAATGTGGAGAAATTGGAATTCTAATACACTTTTGGCGTGAATGTAAAATGGTGTGGCCACTTTGGAAAACAGCCTAGCAATTCTTCAAAAATGTAAACACAGAGTTACTACATAATCAGCAACACTACTCCTAGGTATATAACCAAGAGAAATGCAAACATATGCTCATGAAAAACTTGTGCACAAATGTTCATAGCAGCATTATTCTTAATAACCAAAAGGTGGTTTACAACCACCCAAATATCCATTAGCTGAGAAATGGATAAACAAAATGTGGTATATCCATCCAGTGGAATATTAACCATAAAAAGAAAGGAATTACTGATACATACTAAAACATGCATGAACTTAGAAGACTTTATGGTAAGTGAAAGAAGTCTGTCACAAAAGACAACATATTGTATGATTCTATGTACATGAAATGTCCAGAATAGGCAAATCTATAGAAACAGAAAGTAGAATTGTGGTTGTCAGTGACTGGGGGCAGAGTACAATAGGTAATGACTACTAATGGGTTTCTGTTTTTCATACGAGACTTTATTTTTTATAACAGTTTTATGTTTATAGGAAAATTGATAGTACAGCAAGTTCCCATATACCCTGCACCTATTTCCCCTATTTTTATCATCTTATAATAATATGTTATATTTGTTTCAATTAATGAATCAATGTTGATACATTATTAATTAAAGTCCATTGTGGGTTTTTTTTTTTCCTTCAGATTTCCTTAATTTTATCTAGCATCTTTTTCTGTTCTAGGATCCATCAAGGATAGTACAGTATATTTAGTCATCATGTCTCCTTAAGCTCCTCTTCTCTGTGGCAGTTTCTCAGAACTTTCTTGTTTTTGACGGCCTTGACAATTTTGAGGAGTGTTGATCAAGTATTTTGTAGGATACTCCTCTATTGGAATTTGTCTGGTGATTAGACTGTGGTTATGGATTTGGGGGAGGAAAGACCTCAGAAATAAAACACCATTCTCATCACATCACTTCAACTTGATTAATCATTGTTGATGTTGACCTTGATCACCTGGCTGAGGCAGTGTCAGGTTTTTCAACCGTGAAGTTATCCTTTCCCCCCTTTCCATACTGTGCACTTTGGAAGGAAGTCACGAGGCACAGCCCACACTTACAGAGTGAGGAGTTATGCTCACCTTCCTTGAGGACAGACTGTCTACATAAATTATTTGGAGCTCTTTTGAAGGGAGATTTGCCTCTTCTGCCTCATTTATTTATATCAGTGTGGACTCATAGGTGTTTATTTTATAGTTTGGGTTATAATCCAATACCACATTATTTAATTTTGTTGCTCTCGTTGTTCCATATTTGGCCATTGGGAGATCTTTCTGTTGACATCTGGGTCTCCTTCACACAGTGCATTAATGCAGGTGTTTTGGGGGGAGTAGAATTGAGCATTTCTTTACTTTCTGACACTACAAGATGCTTCCGGCTCATCTTTTATGTTTCCTGACCCCAATCATTGGAATCCATGGAGAATCAGCCATTTCTCCAAGGAGTCCTGGTTCATTTTATTGGTAAATGGTATTAGAAACCAAGATCTAGGCACTAAATTTGCTCTGGAGTTTCTTTTTAGAATGATGCAAATATTCCAAAATTTATTATGGTGATGTTTGCACAATTCTGTGACTATACTAAAACCATTGAATTGTATACTTTAAATGGATGAACTGTATGGTATGTGAATTACATTTCAATAAAGCTCTTGAAAAAAAGAGAGAAAGAGAAAGAGGGAAGGAGGGAGGGAGGAAGAGAAAGAGAGAAAGAAAAAGAAAAAGAGAGAAAGAGAAAGAGAAAGAAAATAAGAAAATAAGCCTAGGGGAGTACTCTACTTCAACAAGCAAAGGAGGGGAGCAGATATAGCTCAAGTTGTTGAGCACCTGCTTCCCATGTACGAGGTCCTGGGTTCAATCCCCAGTACCTTCTAAAATAAAAGAAGCAAAGGAGAACTATATCGATGAAAACTGCACATAATGACAAATCCTCTGCCATCTAGAAACAAGCATGTGGACCCAGGGGACTATCAGGAAGGAATCCACTTGGAATATCATCTGCACACCAGGAATTAAAGCCTGCATATAAGATAGTCTTAAGATCTTGCAAGCACTTTTTAGAGAACATTCACATCGTCCAGATTACCTCTTTCCTAAGGCCTTGGGGCGTAGTAGAGCATGTGCGTGGCAGTATCTAACTGGAGCTCTGGAACAATAGGATGCAAAGAGCAACAGCATCAAAAACTCCTACATTGGGAAGCGGCTGTGGCTCAATCAGTAGGGCTCCCGTTTACCATATGGGAGGCCCCGGGTTCGGTTCCCGGGGCCTCCTGGTGAAGGCAAGCCTGCCCGCACGGCGTGGTTAGCTGACCCAGCGAGCACAAGCAGCAAGGGGGGGATGAGTAAATAAATAAAATCTTAAAAAAAAAAAAAAAAAACTCCTACATTCCTGAAAATGCCTGAGAGGCTAAACTAGTGGACTTGTCTTGAATGGGGAACATTACAGCAGTTCTTAGGCAGCCGACATGAACCTAGAAGGCATCCTGGCTGTGAAGAAGCTGCCTTCCCACACTCTACGCAAAACACAGACCTAGGACCATGTTGTGTCTCTACAGTTGTCAGAAAACCTAAGCCTAAACAGGTGTGAGTGTTGCTTGTTTCCGGAAAGCACTCGGAAGCTTAAGGATCCCTCAGTCCATGTGTGGGAGACTATTCATTGGTACGGAGCAGGGTGAGAGAAAGAAAGGAAGGTGAGAATTCAGACTCAGGTAGTTGCATAGTTCACCTCTGGTGTTTATTTTCACAGTTCTCAAATAGATATCCTATTGACCTCCATTTTTGCCCCCTCTTTACAAATTGCTTAAGAGTCATCGCATATTCTTGACCATAAGAACACATGTGTAGATAGAAACACAAATATGAATAAAGAGTTAGCTGAGGATATCTATACATGCAATTATATGTGTGTGGGAGAGTAACATAATGGTTAAGGGCACCTCTATAGAATTAGACTTCCTGGGTCTTATCTCTGGCTCTGTCACTTACCAGCAGGGGACCTATATTTGTGCCTTAGTTTACTCATCTACAAATGAGGAAGAAAATAGCACCTACCTCTGTGATTGCTATAATGATTAAATGAGATAATGAATAGAGTGGCATATAGCAAGCTCATAATAAGTGTTAGCTACTACCATTATAAATAGCATCAATATGTCTACTTACCATTCATTTGCAATAGAATCAGCACCATCTAATTTCAATTGAGCACACTATGCCTAGAGAAAAATAGTTCCAAATGAGGTGATTTCTTAATTGTTCCTAGTATTGTCTCTACTTTGTGATCTTACTTTTATGACAAAGTATTTTTTAAATATTTGCTTTATCCTGATTACAAAAGCCATTTAATAAGGACACCTGGAAATAAAAGGACTAAGGAAAAACTAAAAATCACCACTAATTTCATCATTCAGATATAAGTGATAAAATCATTTTGATATTTTCCTTTCCTTTTTTCTGTGCATTTTAACCTGCTTGAACAATGCTCTTTTTAAAGTCTGTATATACTTTTTATACTAAGCACTATAAAATCATGTTATTAGCATTATTTACAGACTTCTTGTTAAATATGGTATATTGGACACATGATATATATCCTCTCCCTTCTAAAACTCATTTAAAATGAGACTAAATGAATTGAAAAAGTATACAATTATAGGGACAGAGAGAATGAGAGATAAACTAGAGAAAATAAGAAATTGTAACAAATTTTTGGAAGATAGCAGATAAAGAAACAAGGCTGTGAATTCTCAGAGCAAGTGAGGCTTCTCCTGTAGTTGATGTCCCCAGAAGGACTGCTTCACCCTACAGAACTCAGGGAGACCCAGGCTTGGTGGCAACATGTATTGCTGAAGAGGAGAGTAAGATCCAGAGCTGAAAACAGGAGGATTGACTGAAGTCAATATGGAACTGTTAAATTCTTAATCCCTCCTCGGTACTCCCACAGGAACCCTGAGGTTTAGTCTCTGGATAAATTGAACCAGAATGGCTATGGGCTTAGAGAGACCAGACACACCAGGAGTGGTGGAGAATTAGGTGAAATCCTGCTTATGAATTGTGAGAATCCCTTTTCTCTGTTTCCCCTCTGCTTCAAAAGTGCTATCAACTAGGCATGTACCCACAGACAGAAGAGTGGAGGATTCTTCTCTGTAATAAATACATGTTCCTGAAGAAAAGAGCTTCTGGAACTGACAGCTTAGGGTCTACAAAAAAAAAAAACAACCAGCCTATCACATCACCTTCAATTAAGGAATGGCCTGCCCTGCCTAAACCCATTTAGGACTTCCAATAAGTTTTCCAGTGTCCCACTCTTAAAAATTGAACAGAGAACCAAAGATTATCAAACAACAAAACCCTGTGGTAAAGGCTACTAATATCCTCTTCTCTTCCTCAACACACCACCAGATTACATGGCCTAGCCCCTTGCATCTAGGCGGGGTCATATGACTAGATCTCCCCAGTGGAAGATGAGCAGAAAGGGTTTGTCACCTCCAGGCCTAGGAGTTTAAAAGCAAATGTGTTTTCCCTACATTCTCTCTGGCCTTATTTCTTTGCAGGATGTTGTGGTTCCAGGGGATAGCACATAGGTCCTAGAAAATGGTAAAAACTACCAGGGGACTGGGTCCCCTACCAACATGCATAGAACTCTGATGTGAGAGACCAATAAACCTTCATTGTACCCAATATAAAAGAAGCCCAACTCAAAACAGACAGAAGAAAGGGACCTGGAGGAAATGGTCAAAGGAGCAGAAGATAAGTTATAGTGTTTCACAGAAAAACTATATATTCTCAAAAAGAAAAAAGAAGATACACACAGGAAAAGAGGGAAAAGGAACTACCAAAGAGTAGGAGCTCTGGGAAATTAAAATATGAACAATGAAATGTAAAATTCAATAGAAAGATTAGATGATGAAGTCACAAGAATCTCCCAGAAAGAACAAAAAGGAAAATAAATCAAAGAGAGAGAAAAGACAAGAAAATTAGAGCATCAGTCTAAGAGGACCAATGTTTAATTAACTGTGCTTCAGACAGAATAGGAAAACAAGGGGAGAAAATATCAAAGAAATAATTTAAAAATTTCCAAAACCGGGTGGACATGAATCTTCAGGCTAAAGGTGATCACCAAGATCCCAAAGCAAAGAAAGTGAAAATGCCTACAACAAAGAACATCATTATGAAATTTGAGGACACTAGAGATATTTTTTTAAAAATCTTAAAAGTTTCCATGGATAGGGGGGAAAAAAAAAAGATCAGGAATCATATTGACATCACAATATCAAGAGCCAGTGCTAGAATATACTGGAGGAAGGACTTCAAAATTCTAAAGACAATGTTTCCCTACACAAAATTCTACAAGTATGAGGATAAAATAGATATTTTAAGATACGCAGGATATCAATATATTTACCTCCCAGTAAATTACTGGAAGTTGCTCTCCACCAAAATTTAAATGGAGAAAAGGGAATCATGGTATCCAGGGAAACTAGAGAAGCAACACAAGAGCAAGAGAAAGGGGAGTTCCAGGAGGAGGACAGGGCATTTAGGAAAGGAGGTTGCCCAGGGAGAAAAATGAACTAATATCTAATATTTCAGGTGTCTGGAAAATAAAATGGATGTTTGATATATCAGTTGGAATTTTATTTTTAAAAATATCAAAAGGTACATAGAAAACTGCTCAAAAGAAAGGCAATGCAATAATTAACTTAGGAAAAAAGTTTCATAAATAAGGAAATGTAATCATAGTTCATTACTTGGCTTACCAATAAACATTTACTTACTACTAATAATGTAAGCATTGACTTTTTATTAAATGTGATGGATTGTTAAGAGAATTAAGAAAGGGAATGGAATAGGAAAAGAGATTTGAGAGCTAAATCTTTGTCTACCATAACAGGAAGTCAAGAACGAAGTCTAAAATTAATAAATCAAGGGATAGCAGTGCCAGGCCTAGTACTGAGAAACATGGATGTTTACCATAAGAAAGAGTCAAGAGACTTCAAAATCTCTACCTCCTGGAGTGGGGAATAAGACTGAGAGTGAGGAAGGATGGAGGCAGGAAGCTGCTGGTTTTTGCTGAGACTTTTAGTATGGCTGGATTTTTAAAATATGTGAAGGTATCACTTAAGTCAAATAATTTTACATTTTAAAAATTATTTACCAATAAAAGTTTAACTGCTACATAATTTATCTTACCATATGGATGAACATAATTTATTTCCCCATTTTGTTGACATTTATTTTATAAATAATTGCAATAAATCGGTTGTACATAGAGCTTTTGCTGTAATTTAGATTATTTCCTTAGAGTTGTTAGAATTTGAATAATGGAAAAAAGAAGTGAACATAAGGTATTATTTTACTTATTTCTTTTTTTACTTAATGCTAAATTTCTTTGAAAAATTGTGCTGTTTCTCTTTGGTCACATCAGTTGCAAATAGGAGCCTCTCACTGCTCTTTTTTTTTTTTTTTTTTTAAAGATTTTATTTATTTATTCATTTATCCCCCCCCTGCTGCTCGTGCTTGCTGGGTCAGCCAACCACTCCGTGCAGGCGGCCCGCCCCCACCAGGAGGCCCGGGAATTGAACCCGAGGCCTCCCATATGGCAAACGGGAGCCCCACTGATTGAGCCACAGCCGCTTCCCACTCACTGCTCTATTTTAAGCATTCTTATTTTTAAAATATCAGTTTAATAAGTGAAAAAATGGTCAATACTTAATTTTTTTTAAGTTCCATTTATTTTATAACTATTGAGGTTGCCATTTGTTTTCCCACTTTTGTGCATTTTCTGTTTATCTCCTTTGCCTATTTATTTTTGGGATATTGGTGTTTTGATTATCGAATTCTAAAACTGCTCTAAACAAATTCCTTCCAGTTTATTGTATTCCTATTGGTTTTCTTTACGCTTTTTTGACATCAAGATATTTTGATAATTTTTTCAGGTAGATCTCAACTATTTTGCTATTATTTTTCTATTGTATTTAAATTTAACAATTCAGATTATTTTAAAAATACTAAATCCCTGCATATTCTAGGGTCTGTTTCTCCCCCTCCCCCTCTCTTGCAGACCACCAATCTACAGTTCTAATTTTGCATCAATATCATACTGCTTTAATATTCACAGTGCTATGCTCTATGTTTAATCTTTTATGAGATAAATACCCCATCACTTTATATTTTGGAGAGACATTGGGTTTAAAGTACTGGGATAACCTTCCTCCACAATTCACAACACATTACTTTCATTGTTCTGGGCAAAGCTCCTCTTTTATTTTTATTTCTTAGTTCTGAATTATTTCCATTTCCCACACCTGTTCCCCTGCTCCTTCCATAAGCAACAATTTTAATGTTTGATAACTCTACTTCTATTTATACGTGCTATTTTAAAGCTTGTATTCATACATTGCTGTTTTATGTGCATGTATTCTTATTTATTTTTTCCCTTTTTAGAATGGAAATTTTCAAACATATCTAAAGAAAACGGAATAGCATAATGAATACCCATGTACCACTCAGCTTCAAAAATTGTCAACATTCTACCATTCTAATATCATCTCCTCTCTCTGCTCCCCGCTTTATTATTTTTATTAGAGTTCTTTGTATAGACACATTTTTTTAATCCAGACGTCTCTGTGCTCCCAACCTTCATCCTGGGTTTTTTTGTTAACTTTTTATTTTGAAATGCTTTCAAACTTTACAAGACAGCTACAAAAACAGCACAAACCCCTTGGCAGCGTCGTCCCCACTGCCGCCACCATTGGAATCAGCGCCGGATCCTTGCGTCCGCGTGCGCGACCCGGCCCGGCCTCCGCGACCCGGCCCGGCCTCCGCGAGCCGGCCCGGCCTCCGCGCCTCGCCTCGCCCGCCGCCTTCCTCCGCGGCCCGCTAACCCGAGCAGCAGCCGCCACCGGCCGGGCAGGACCCGCGGCCCCGGGGCTGCGCGAGCGCCGAGAGACAGGCTCGTAGCCTGGAGCCCGGCCCGTGGGAGGTCTGAGCCTGCGGACCGACGAACCAGAGCCAAGCCGGGCTGTGCCCAAAGCATGTGGGCCACCAGCGTGAACCTCTAGAGAACCAAAGGATGAGATAATAAAGTACAAAATGGCTCACTGCATCGGAAGGATACAGTTCAGGGCGATGACTTTGAGCCCCACCTTTCTGGGCAGTCAAGTCAAAGAAACAGCTAATCCCGCAATAACCGACCCCTACCTGTTCAGTTATCGCCCGCCACCCATTGGGTTTCCCTGTTCCCTCAATGAAGTACCGTGTTCTCCCAGAGGTGACCCCCATTCCATTACCTCACACCTGTAGACACCTCAGCAATGGAGACCATCATTTTTTGTACAATGCCTTTTTAGGGCAGCCCCGGGTCTGGGGTCCATCTACCAGTATGGGTTTATGTTTTTCCCTGAAAAGCCTTTCTTCTCAGCATGGGGAACGAATGGATCTCTAGGGCAACAGACTCAGATCAGCTAACATGGGCGGCCCAATTGTTGAGGGACAGACAGGTTTCCTGCGTGACTCTCTCAACAAGGGCCCTGGTGGGCCTGAAAATTGGGACGTCACAACATCTGCGGTCAAGACATGGGGCCCACTGATAACAGGGTGGCAGTGCTGGCGGTCCTAACCCGTGTGGTGGTACAGACGTAAATATGGCCGTTTCAAAACCAGCCTCTTGGGCTACCGTTGTCAGCAAACCTGCAAAGCCACAGCGGAAAATGGAAGCAAAAAGTGGACGTGTAATTGGAGGTGCTTTGCCCCCACTAAGCATTACATGGTCACCCGCACCTGGGATAATAAGGGGCCTGTGTCTAACCGAAACCGGTAACCGGTGCTTGGACAGTGCTCTCCGCTCCCTGAACCTCAAAGGGCCCATCTACCTGCTCTTCAGTGCCAGCGCGGGCGGCATGTCTGCTGCGCGGTGGAGATGAAGTCGCGGATGGACTACGGCACCATCTCGGGGGTCTGGTCTCCGGACAAGTGGAAAGGGAAGTTCGAAGTCCAGTGGATTTTTGTCAAGGACGTGCCCAACAACCAGCTCCCGCACATCCTACTGGGGAACAATGACAACAAGCGAGCTACAAACTCCCGCGACACCCTGGAGGTGCCCCTAGAAAAGGCAAAGCAAGTGCTGAAGCTCATCGCCTCTGCAAGCGCACGACCTCCATCTTCGACGACTTCTCTCATTACGACAAGGACCAGGAGGAGAAGATGGTGTGTGAGGAACCGCAGAATGAAAGCGAATGGTAAGAATAAGCCAGTTTCTTACATGTTCTAACATTAGACTTTGAAAACAAAGTTAAAAATATGAGCTTGGTGCTGTCTTTCAGCATCAGCGCCATGTGTCTTCAGTGCAGGGGGTTGAGGTGTTGCATCTAAGTTCTTTGTAGTTTAATTTTGCCCAGTGGATATGCATTCATTTCCATTTTTCTATGTGTTATAAAGCTGTAGAACTCACTAATAAAGGTGTATTTTTTGTCAGCTTATTAATTCAGACTGACCTAATACAAAATATAAATATCTTTAAAAACAAAAAACCTGATATATTCCAAAGATTATTTTTAATTTTGGCAGAAATTATGTTCTTATTCTTATCTCTTTATGACATTTTAGTTCTTGTCCCCTTATCACTTTAGAGCAAGCATAAGAAACCATGAACTGTGTGGTCATTGAGGGTTTTCTGTTAAAATGCTTCTCTTCAAAACACTGAAATAGGTTAACGATCATTTCGTTCAGCTGGTTTGCCATTTTTATTTGTTTCCGTCTAAAATGCTAATCTGCCCACTTGATTTTTCTTCTAGACAAAAAGATAAATTTTAAGTTTTGAACTTTGGTGAAAATGTTGTTTCTTGGTACATCTCTTCCCCCTTCCCTTTGCATGGTCAGGGCAGGGCAGGCATCTCCTGTCCCTGGTTGCTCTGGGCTTTGATACAGCTGGATAATGATGTGAGTTACATGCAGAGGCACTGGGACATGTTTTAAATCTGGTTCTGTGTTCAGGTGTTTGTTTTTTGCAGATTATTTTTAATTTTCCTTTTTTTCTTCACTTGCAAATCCTAATGGCATCTTAAGTTTTTATACCAATAATGCTGACCTTTAAATGTAAGGACCTGTAGACAGTGTGATGGATGATATGCCAATGTGTAAATTTGACAGTTTCTTGTTTTTTTTCCTGTTGAGTGGGTAGAAAAAAGTATAACAGGGAAAAAAAGACTTAAAAACTAAATCTGATGTCATGTTTTTGTGGAATGAGGGAACCGCTGAAGAACTGGCCACCACCTGGGGTTTGAGTTTAAGCATGAAAATGGTGCTCATGCCTGCTGCCCAGTACTCAGTCTGCACGTGTCCATTGTCAAGGCTCTTTCCCGTACCAGAGAGCAGGTGTCTTCTGAATTCTATTTACTCCAAAAGACCTTCTTATTCAAACTTTACCTGTATTATTTAGATCTGTATTTAGAATGTGTCACTTTCTCTGAGCCTCTGTGGAGTAATGGATAACATTAGATAACTTTTCCTCTAGGAGATACAAGCCTCAATAAACAAATCCCATTAAACACACACACACACACACACACACAGAAAATTCCAACATAGACCGCTCCCCAGATACCAAGATTCACCAATTAACATTTTGCCACATTTGCCATTTCTTTTTTTCTCTCTCTTTCTTCCCTTCCTTCCTTTCTTCCTTCCTCCCTCCCTCCCTCCCTTCCTTCCTCCCTTCACCCCCTCCCTCCCTCCCCTCCCTCCCTCCCCTCCCTCCCTCCTTTCCTTCCTTTCTTTCTTTCTCTCTCTCTCTTTCTTTCTTTCTTTCCTTTCTTTCTCTCTCTCTCTCTTCCTATGTCTATCTATCTATATCCATCTAACTATGTATCTATCATCTATCTACCTACCTACCTATTAATCAATGCATTTTCTGAACACTTGAGTGTAGTTTGTATACATCATGCTCCTTGAACACTTAATACTGCCATGTACATTTCCTAAAGAAAAGGACATGTAACCACCTAAGCATAGTTATCAAGTTCAAGAAATTTAACATTGATATAAAGCTTACAGTCTATATTCCAATTTTTTCATATGTTCCAATAATGTCCCTTTGAGCCTATTTTCTTCCCTTGTTAGATCCCATTCAGGTCATGCATTGCATTTAATTGTCATGGTCTCTTTTGTTGCTCTTTTTTTTTTTTTTAATTGTGGTAACATGTATACGACATAAACTTTACCATCTCAACCACTCCCACACATACCATTCAATGGTATTAATCACACTCACAATATTGTGGTGCCTTCACAACTTTCCACTGCTAAAATTTTCCCATCTCACCAAACAAAAGCCCTATACCCATTATGCATTCACTCCCCATACTCCCTGTCCCTCACCCCTGACAACTTGAACCCTAACTTTTCTTTCTGTGAGCTTGCATATTCTCTGATGTTTTCTTTGAAGTTGCCATGGGGCTTAAATTTAACATTCTAAATCTATAATAATCTCATTTGCTTTGATGTCATGTTAATTTCAATAGCACACACAAGCTATGTTCCATCCCCCCACTTTATGTAGTTCTTTTCACAAATTACATGTTTATACATTATGAATCTAAAACCACTGGTTTATCTTTACATTTTGTGCATTTGCATTTTAGATCCTGCAGGAAGTCAAAAGTAGAATCACAGGGGAGCAGGTGTAGCTCAGTGGTTGAGAGCCTGCTTCACATATACAAAATCCCGGGTTCAATCCCCGGTATTTCCTAACAAAGTCACTATCCAAAATTACAATAGTACTGGCATTTATATTTACCCAAGCTATTACCCTCACCAGAGATCTTTTTTATTCATGTGGTTTCTATCTATTATCTATTGTCCTTTCCTTTCAACCTGCAGAACTCTCTTTAGCATGTCCTATAGGGCCAGTCTAGTGGTGATGAACTCCCTCGGCTTTTGCTTATATGGAATGGCTTATTCTCTACCTAACTTATGAAAGACAGTTTTGCCAGATATAGAATTCTTGGCTGGCCGTTTGTTTTTGCTTTCAGCACTTGAAATATGTCATCCCACTGCTTTCTTGCCTCCATGGTTTCTGATGAGAAATTAGCATTTAATCTTATTGAGGTACCCTTGTATGTGACACATTGCTGCTCTCTTGCAACTTTCAGAATTTTCTTTTTATGCTTGATATTTGATAGCTGGATTATAATATGCTGCAATGTGGTCCATTTGGGTTTATCTTGTTTGTAGTTAAGCATCTTGGATGTGTATATTCATGTCTTTCATTAAACTTGGGAATTTTTCAGCCATTATTTTTTTGAATATTGTCTCTTTTCCTTCTGGAATTTCCATAATGTGTATATCGGTATGCCTCGCGGTGTCACACAGGTTCTTCAGGCTCTGATCACTTTTCTTCATTCTTCTAGCTATTCCTCAGACTTAATGATTTCAATTATCTTATCTTCAAATTCACTGATTCTTTCTTCTACCAGCTCTATCTGTTGCTGAACTCCTTTAGGGAATTGTGTGTGTCTATGTGTGTGTTCATCTATCAGTTTCCTGATGTCCTTTAGTTCTTTGTCCATGTTTTTCTTTAGCTCTTTGAACATATTTACAATCTTTTTTTTTTTTTTCCAAGTCTTTGTCTGGTTGGTCCCAGGTCTAGTCCTCCACATTATGGCTTTGAATGCTTCAATCTTATTCTTTGTCTGGCCACCACCTCCTATCTCTTTGTATTTTTTGTAATCTTTTGTTGGGTAGCTGGACATTTTGATATTTTAATGTGTTTTCACAGAAATTTAGACTCTGAGGTTTCTTAAGGTTGTATCCAGCTTTTGTTAAGACAGAGCTTTCCTTGAATGCCAGGAGGTAACAAAGAAAAAGAAGATGGAAGAGCAGGAGGAGGAGGAGGAGAAGGAGGAGGAGAAGGAGAAGGAGAAAGTATTTTTTCTAGTCTTTGCAGATTGACTTATGCAAGAGCTCTCCATCAGGGTTTATCCATACAATGAATATAGAGAACAATTCCAGGCCATAGCTAAGGTGCTTCCTTAGTCCCTTTTGCACATGCATCTTGTCTTGGGCATGTGCATGTGGCCCTAAGAATACCCCTGGTTACACAGTTAAGAAGTCCCCTAGGAAACAATGTCCTCATGGTCAAGGGACTTCATTGTATGTCCTACAGCCAGCCAGCCCTTGACTCAGGCAACACAACTTGACTACTCTTCCAGAGCATTCTGTGGGGGAACTCAGTTGGCTGCCTTCTGCATGCAGGGCAAAGTTCTGGAATGGGAAGTCCCTCGGGCCACCACCAGGTATACATGCCCCCAGTATATGCATGAGAGTTAGAGTTCTTTGTATTTGGGGATAGCATTTGCATTGCAATGCATAATCCTTAGCTATACAATTTTGGCAATTGTACACAACCATGCAATCCCCATCCTTATTATCATATAAAACATTTTAATTTCCATATAGTGTGTCCTCCTATCCTTCCCCAGTTAATCTCCCTTCCCCCATTCTTACGTGTCTGCCAGAGAAAGTCACTGGTTTGATATTTTTTACTTTAGTTTTTTCCTTGCCTATTCTAGAACTGCATATAAATGGAATGGGTACAGTATGTTCTCTTTTGCATCTGTCTTTCTTCACCCAGCATGATAATATCTGTGAGATTTATCCATATTACACACAAACCAGTGGTTTGTTCCTTTATTAATGAAAAGTATTTCATTTATGGAATATACCATAATTTGCTTATCCAATCTCCTGTTATTGAACATTTGGGTTATTTCCAGCCTTTGGATATAGTGAATAAAACTGCTGTATGCATTCTTGTATAAGAATGTGGACACATGTTTTCATTTCTCTTGTATAAATACCTAGGAGAAGAATTTCTGGGCCAAGAGTAGGTGTATGTTTAATTTTATAAGAAACTTTCAAACCTTTTTAACAAGTGACTATGCCATTTTACATTCCCACCAGTCAGTAGTGTCTATAGAGTATTTGACACCTGGAGTAGATGATTTTTAACATTCTTCTCCTCTGCATAACAGAATTATTTTCAGCAATATTCATGTAATAATCAGTAATAATTATTATCTTCTGATTCATTCTTTTTTTTAATTGACTTTATTTTTTTCTTTTTGGTGTACAGTTTTATGAGTCCACCCCCGCCCCTGCTTGCTGTTTGTGTCCATTTGCTGGGTGATCTTCTGTGTCTGTCTCTTGCCTTCTCTTCTCATTTTTCTCCTCCAGGCATTACCAGGATTCAATACTAGGGACCTCCAATGTGGGAGAGAGGCAACGTGTCACTTGCACCTCAGTTCCTGGTTTCTGGCACATCTCCCCTTGACTCTCCCCTGTGTCTCTCTTTTGTTGTGTCATCATCTTGCTGCATGGCTTGCCGCGCGGGTCTGGCTCGCCTGCTCACCTTTTTTTCTTTCTTTCTTTTTTTTACCAGGAGGTCCCAGGGATCAAACCCAGGTGCTCCCATATGGTAGACGGATGCCCAACCACTTGAGCCACATCCGCTTCCCTTGATTGATTCTTTAGGTTTAAATAAACGGCTAACTAAAACATATGACTAAAGTTTGATTTTATACCTGTTATTCAAATTCAGCGTCTTAGTTTCCTGGCTGCTATGACAAATGCCATAAACTGGTTTTGGTTTAAACAATAGGAATGTATTGGCTCATGGTTTCAGAGGCTGGAATGCTTGCTCCTCCCAAGGTCAGTAGCATTCTGGCTCATCAGCAATCCTTGGGTTACTTGGCTTTCCTGCCACATGATGATGTCCTCTCTTTCTCTTCTGGGTTCCATTGACTTCTAGCTTCTGGCTTCTCCCCATGGCTTTCTTTTTATAAGGCTTCCAGTAATAGGGTTAAGACCCATCCTGATTCAGTTGGCTACAACTTCATTAAAAACAACATCTTCTAAAGGTCACACCCACAGAAATGGGATTAAGAGTTGTTCTGGAGAATATAACTCATTGTACCATATTCAGCAAGTATTTCATGCACGAATTAAAATTTCCACTTACCAGACAAAAATATTATACCTTGCAGTTTGCAGTCTATTTCTGTTTTATGCCAATATCAGACTCTCTTGATTACTGTAATTTTGTTAAAACTTATAGTCAGGTGATATAGATCCTAGGCTTTGCTTTTTTTTTTTTCAAGATTGTTTTATCTATTCTAATTTATTTTTCCTTACATATAAATATTAGAATCAGCTTATGAATGTTTACCAAAAGTCTTATGGAATTATGATTGGGATGGTATTGAATCAAAGAAGTTATTTTGGGAGTATTAACATCTTACCAATATTGAGTGTTCCAAATCCTGACTATGGTATCATTCCATTTATTTAGGTCTTCTTTAATTTCTGTCACCAATCTTTTTATCATTGTAGTATAGAGATTTTTACATGTCTTTTACTCTATTTATTTCTGAGTATTTTATGTTTTAATGGTATTTTAATGGAAGTGTAAATTAATTTTTCAGTAGATTGTTGCCAGTATACAGAAATGCAATTAATTTTTGTATACAGTATTAACCTTGTATCTTGAAACCTTGCTAAAATCACTTGCTAGTTCTTACAGTTTTTGCTGATTCCTTAGTGATGTTTATGAAAATAGCATTGTCATCTGCTCAGACAGATAGTTTTGCTTGCTTTTTTTCGAACTTTGTGCCTTTTATTTCTTTCATGCTTTACTGCACTTGCTTTATTGCAATGTTGAATATAAATGGTAGAGCAGATTACTTCCTTCTGATTTTATGGAGGGAAATGTTCAGTGTTCCACCACTAAGCATGATGTTAATCATTTGTTTTTCATGCCTTTTATCTGATTGAGGAAGTTCCCATTTATTCTTAGTTTGCTGAGTTTTGTTTTTTTTTTTTTTTTATCATAAATGCATGTTGAATTTTGCTCAGTACTTTTTCTGCATCTATTGAGATGATCATGTGGTTTTTCTCCTTTATTCTACTAATAGTTGGATTACTCTTTGAATTGATGTTCTTATGAATATAGGTTCTTAACTTTTTCCTTGTAATGTCTTTGGGATGAAGCCTTTCTCTGCTTATCATATAAAACAATTTGGGATGTTTTCCGTTTTATTCTATTTCCTTAAGAGTTTGTACATGATTGGTATTATTTCTTTCTTTCTAACTACTTGATAAAATTCAACAGTGACACCATCTACACCTGGAGTTTTATTTATTGAGAAGGTTTAAATAGCAAATTCAATTTCTTTGATATATTGAGGGATATTCTGGACAAAAACACATAACCGCACCCTAATCAAGAGAAAACATCAAGCAATGGGATATTTATTATTGGAAAAACTGGAATAATCTGAATTAAGTCTGCAGATTAGCTAATAGTATTGTAGATACTAGTTTCTTGGGTTTTGATACTTGCACTATGATTATGGAAGATTGTAAGATTAAGGGAAGCTAGATGAAGGGTATATAGTAACTCTCTGTACTATTTTTTCAAGTTTTTATATCTTAAATAACTTCAAAATGAAAATTCAATTTAAAAATTACAAAAGATTAAAAGAATGTATTTCATAATTAACATATATATGTATTTAGACTGAGGAGCTTTTGTTCTATTTATACTTTTTTAAACTTTTCTGGAACAATTTGAATAAAGTATGATAGAAATCAGCTCTATAGTCCTCTGAGCTGGGGGTTTGATTGACTACCATTCTCTAATACTTATTGGTCTATGCTAATTTTCTATTTATTCTTCTACTAATTTTGACATTTTATATTTTCAAAAAAAAGTTTACATTTCACTAAGTTCAATTTATTAGTGATTTTATTCTTTCCTTTATAAAAAATATAAATTCATTTATATTTGAAATGAAATATAATTTCATTTTGTATTTGGTTTATTTGTATTTTTTTTTCTTGATCATTCTCTCTAGAAGTCCGTCTATACTATAAATATTTTTTTAAAAACACTGGAATTTAGTTAATCTTTTCTGTTCTTCATTTGTAGGTGTGTGGGTATATATGCATGCACTGGTTCATTAATTTCTGTACTTATTATTTCCTTCTTCTTTGGGTGTTCTGTTGCCGTTTGCAGCTTATGAGTTGAACTTTTGATCCTTCAGTTAATTTGCTTTTAACCATTCTTATTTTTTATAAATATATTTAAATCTATCTATCATCTATGTCTATTATCTATCTATCTATCTATCTATCTATCTATCTAATCTTTATATATATATAAAGCCCTGCTTTATCTGTGTAGCTTTAAACTCTCTGAAAGAAGTAGCATTGCCTCCCTGCCACTAAAGGATTCATAACAAGCATCAACCAGTGATGCATTTGGAAAAAGACCTTGACCAGAAGGGGAAAGATTAAATACAAAAGAGTTGTTAGGGCCAAGAGATTTCTGAGTCCAGAGGGCATTCCAGAAGTTAGGCTTATGCATGTCTCAGAAGAATCTCACTGACTGCCACAGTGAACAAAGCCTCAAACAAGGTTGCTCCCGAGGGCTCTAGAGACATCCAGACACTGTAGACAAAGCACACAAGCCCAAGAAAATCAGCACCCCATCAGTGGGCCTTACCTTGGAATATATGATAACCTATTTCCCTGGTGGAACAGAGTTAGACTCATTTATAATTTCCCTAAACATGATTCTTCTACACCTTTTATTTGAGCCTATAATTAGCAATATGCCCATTAAATATATGTCCTAGAGACTGATATCTTCGGTCTATTCATGTGCTGGATGTGGGGGACCAGAGCACAGGTCCCCACTAAGTCCTCAGCATGTAGTCACCTGTGTGACCTAGACATAAGTTGAAGGTTATCAACCCTCCCCAGAGGGGAGAGAATGTTTAGATAATACCTTAAACCAAATCTCCTCTGAGCAGTAAAACTTCATTCCTGTGATAACATCACCAAATCGTATGTACACTATCACGGGACCCTAGCAGGAACTCTGTTCTCATACCCTATGGAATGTCCTTGTTATCACCCTTGTGGAATATCCTTGTTACCCCTTATATCACCCCTCATTTTCCCATCTGTTTGTGGAGCGCTATCTTCATTCTCTGAATTGCCACCTTCAGAGACTCTCTTCTGTCTGTAAGTCCCAATAAATCTTAAGTCTGATTCTCTGCCCAGTGCGTTCTTTGGTCTCGTGGCTGCACCAACTTGGTGCCCTTCAGGAGTTGGGTTGGAACACTGGTTGAGCCCTGAATCCCAGCAGAGTGGCAGCCATTGGACTTGCCCAAGACAACTAACAAAATGATGATGATGGACAATATCCATCTCAAAAAACAGAGTATCTACAACTGCAAGCAAAACAGTTCCTTCTATCTGCCCCATATGATCTAAGCCCCCTCTCATTCTGAAGCAGAGCTGGCATCACTATCCCAAAATCCTCGAGACTGAGGAATCAATAAACATAAGGGGGCAATGCAACCATGGGCCAAAGTAGACTTATTATTATTGTAATAATAGAACTTGTAACATTGAAATAAAGATAATGATTACCAGAGATTCTAATGGGAGGTGGAGGGAAAAATAGGTGGAACATAGGGCATTTTATGGGCATTGGAATTGTTCTGCATGAAATTGCAATGATGGATACAGGCCTTTATACATTTCGTCAAAACCTATAAAATTGTGTGGTGCAAAGTGTAAGCCATAATGTAAACTATAGACCATGATTAGTAGCAGTGCTTTAATATTTGCTCATCAATTGTAACAAATGTACCACACTAATGTAAGATGTTATTAATAGGGGAAAATGTGAGAGGGAGAGGGTGGAGTACATGGGACTCCCCTATACTTTCAATGTAACTTTTCTGTAATCTAAAACTTCTTTAAAAATAAAGTTTATTATATGAAAAAAAGAAGGCAATTTTTAAAATATGGAAATCCACCAAATTTGGGGATTTGGTAAAAGATGGGGCAAAAAATGAATGTCCTTTCATTAACTACTCCTCCCAGTAGGATTTTTGCTGCGTGGATATTACCAGGACATCATAGGCCTCAGTTGTGGAACCTATTTCTATGGCCCTGGGAGAGGTAATGATTATCTGGAGACAACATGGGAAAGCAGAACTTTGTGCAGCCTGCCCTCTTCCAACTGCCTCTGACAGTAGCCACCATCACTTCTTCCTACCCCCCACTCCCAGCACACACACACACACAGAAGTTTCAGTGTTTCCAGGGTTTTCTCACATTTTTTCTTAGTTCTAGAAATGTATGCTTTCTTCTCACCTTTGTAATTTCTCCAGGGTTGACATTGGGGGAGGAGCCAGCAGCCATGCTAATCTAAGATCTTGACAGGAGCCAAAAATACTCTCCATTTTCAGCTTTTCTTAGCTATTCATTTTTTTTATATATACCTACAGGTTATTTTAAAAATAATTTTGTTATCGGATACGATGTCTAGGTTCTTGGCTTTGTCACGAGAAGAGAATACAAGGACGAGCCACGAATTAAACAAGCAGAGGATTTATTGGGTGGGGGGGTAAGGCAAGAGAACAGAAGTACACATTCAGAGAGATGAAGGTGGGCATTTTCAAGGGAGAAAATGCAAAGTTCTGCCCTGGGGTGCCCTGTGTTTTGGGGGACAGGACTCCAGGGTCTGCACTGATTGGCATATTTAAGACAAAGCAAGGGAACTCTATTGGCTGATTTGACTCTCTTAGGAGGTTAGGGTTGCTCTCTGGTAGTGATTGGCTTCTGACTGCTGTCCATAAGCTCTGCAGGGCATGTTGGCCAATGGTGATTGGCCTCTGGTCACTGTCGAGGAGATGTGACGTAACCTGAAAGCTAGGTGAGTGGGTGGTGGTAGAGCTCCCCTTGCCCCGTCCCTCTTTGCTGGCTGCCTGCTGATAATGCAGCCTTTGGGTGTGTGTGCTGCAAGTTGCAGGGTGTGTGCTTGTAAGCTGCCCTTTTCTAACTTGCCTGTGTGACTCAGCAGGCTAGTCCTAATAAACAGGCCAATGCCTCAGTTTCTCTAACCAGGCTTATTAGGTTTTCTGCCCCTTCCTCCTCAGGTCCCTATTCTATCCTGCCTCAGTTTTGACAATTTCTTCCATAAAACATCACTGGCATTTTAATCAGACTTGTCTTACAACTTTAAGTTAATTTGTGAAGAACTGACAAATTTATAATGGGCAACGTTCTCATTCAGCTACCTGGTTTGTGACTTGGGATATTCAATTATGTTATACCTCTCAATAAGGTTTTATCATTTTATTTACATAGGTCTCACATATCTTGTATTACAATTTTTTTTAACTATTTTATGCCTTTCACTGCTAAGGGAGTGAGATATTTTTCCATTTTATTTTTCCAACTAGTTATTGCTGATCTACAAAAAAGTTTATTGACATGTGTGGACATATTTACTCTTCAATGAATTTCTTAAAATTCCCCATTCTTTACCTGTTTTTGATACTAAACAGTTCATGGTTTATGTGTTGGAAATCTCTCCTATTAATTCTAATAATAAAGAAGAAATTGGTTTAAAAACCCTCTCAAATACAAATAAAAATAATAATCTAATTTATTTTCAAAGTAAAGAGAGGGAAATTATAATTGCATTTATTTGGGGCTGCATAGTTTTCTTTGAGAGCATATGGATCATGATACTTACTACTTTTACTTATTATAAATACATTGTACTGTGGAAACTTTAGAGAAAAATTTTAAAGGTTAACTAGATCAAGGGGATCATAATACTCAGGAATTTCTACTCTATTTTTATGTGAACACACACATACGCACACAATACAGAGCTACATATGAGGAGATTGGCTTAAGTCTGAAAAGTGTTCAGATGTGACTAGACATGTCCAGTCGTCTGTTAGACAAGCAACCAAACTTATTGTGTTAGTTTGTTTGTTGAGGCAGTTGGAGGGAAAGTCCTGAGGTTCTTCCTTGGAGAAAACAGACCCTAAAGGAAGAAGGAGACAAATATGATAAACTTACCCAGTGACAAGCCCTTAGTTGTGGAGGGCCTAAGTGATCCTGAGGCCAGGATGACATGAGTCACCCAAATCTAAGCCCACCCCAAGCCCTTGGGGACATCTTTAGGTCCTCTGAAGAGACCTAAAACTCAGTAAGAAGTGGGGGCACCAGGAACACTGCTCCCAAGCTTTCTAGCAGAAAATGTCCCAAGAGGAGTGAGGCTTTCTCCCTTGCCTACCACTGACAACCATGTAGCATTCTAAGTAGGACTCTAAGGAACAGGTGGTCATGACTCCAGAGCTGCAGAGGTGTCCAGTGGAAGAGATTCAGTGCCTGGCAGGCCAACAGTGTCCTCCAGGAGAAGACTCACTTGTGAATACACATGAGACACACCTTAGGAACTCCAAACAGCACTGAGGGAAATATCATGGGAACTTGAAAGTCCTATGTGACCAGTAGGGACAAGAGCCAGCATGTTCTGAGTTTTATTGTTTGTATGACTTTATCTATGAGGCATGGTGAGGCCTGAAGAGTCTTGGATAACATATATTTTTTTACCCTGGAATTTGGATCATACTTTATGTTTTGATGCATTAGCTCATGCTTTTAAATATTCTCTAAATGCATGGAAAACACTGAAGTTAAACTTTCCTATTGCAAAATACTTAGAACCACTTGATTTATCAAATTGCCCAGATAATTTTGAAAGTCATCCCAATACGTAATAAAAGCTACCCCAAAATATTATCAATAAGATTTTAATACTCAAGCCCTTAAAAGTAATGTGGGGGGACAGATGTGGCTCAAATGGTTGGGCGTCCGTCTCCCATATGGAGGGACCTGGGTTCGATCCCCAGGACCTCCCGGTAAAAAAAAAAAAAAAAAAAATTGTAAAAGTAATGTGAAAATTTGTAAATCAAAGTTCTTCAAGTCTCATTTGATATCCAGTGAATTTTCAGTTATTCTTAAATGGAGAATAACCTCTACATTTGCAATCCTACCAAAAAGAGGAATCCTGGATATGCGGCAGTCTCATTTTAGACTGTACTTCATAGCCATGGGGCTGAGAGCCACTTGAGTTTTAAAATGTAACTGACCTTCAGAGGGTTGGCTCTCTGTAATATACCTACATCTTCAAACATATGTGCTTGAATACATATTGACAAATATTTATAATATATGTAAAATATCTATACTAAAATATAGACAATATAGTCACACAAAATATATGTGTAAGGTATATATTTGGCGGGGATTGAGAAGTATAATAAAATTCTGTATCCACTATCTAACTTCAGAACCAGACCTTAGTTTTATTATATATGTATGTGTTTCTAAACAATATAATTGTTTAATTTGCTTGATTTGGGCTTTATAAGAGTGGCATCATACCTTGTGCAATCTTGTACAATTTGGTTTTTATTTCCTTCACTCAATATTATGTTGTGAGATTCAGCATAATGTATGTATGTAGCTTCAATTCATTCATATTCCCTGCTGTATAGTACTCCACTGTCACAATTTATTCATAAATTTGCCTTATCAATGACCATTTGGATTGTTTACAGTTTTGGGCTCTTAGAACCAAAGTGTTATGAACATTCTTGTAGATATGCAAGGTGTTACCAAGGGAATATATCGTGGAATAAAATTACTGGTTTAGTCACCAATGCCAAATCCTTTTCCAATGCTGTGGTACCAACACGCACGTGCCCCCAAATGTGTATGAGATTCCTTCCTCTGGTTCCTCACCTGAGATAGTCAGCTTTCTCAATTGTTTGCTAATCTGCTGGGTGTAAAGTGGGATCTCATTTGGGTTTTAATTTGCATTTCCTGCTTACTAACAAAGTTCAGCATTTTTTCATATGTTTATTTGCTGTTTATGTTTATTTTTCCATAAGATGTCTATCTCTGTTATTTACCCAGTTTTTCTGTTGGGTTATGTATAATTTTCTTATTGACTTCATACTCTTAATTCTTTTTTATAATTTTTATAAGAGCAATTGTAGGTTTACAGAAAAATCATGTAGAAAATATAGAGTTCCCATACAACACCCCACACACAAACACACACACAGTTTTCCCTGTTATAAACATTTTTCATTAGTGTGGTACCTTTGTCACAATTGATGAAACAATATTATTATAATTATACAATTAACTATAGTCCATAGTTTACATTAGGGTTCTTTGTGTAGTTCAGGTCTATGGTGTTTTGTTTATTTTTATCCTGGAGATATATATATATATACAAACTAAAATTCCCCATTCTTTACCTATTCTTGATACTAAACAGTTCATGGTTTATGTGTTGGAAATCTCTTCTCCAAGTTTGGAACTTATCTCTCTACTTTCTTTTAGGTCTCATTTGGTAAACAGAAATTACTCTTTTTAGTTTTGTTATTTGTTATCTTTATGGTCCCAGTACTTTATTATTTATTCCCATTATGCCTTTCTGTGTAAGACCAATACTTCTATCTCTCTGGCATCCCCCCAAAAAGCTTGATAGGCCTCTGGTTGGAGGCCATTACAGTCTCACTAAAGAGAGGGAATAAAAAAATTTACCTGACTTCAATTTAGCTGAATAAAAACATAAAAGTGCATTTCATTTCAACATAATTTTAAGTCAGATTAGCAAACCCAGCTGTCTAGCAACCTTTAATGATGCCTCACTCATCTTGCATTGATTGCCTGATTGAGCTTCCCCTGACTGGCTTTTTCATTCAGCATTGAGTCCTGCCAGTATTTTTGCATTTGTGCCCACTCCAACAACTTTTTCCCCCCTTAGGAGGTACCGAGATTGAACCCAGGACCTCGTACATGAGAAGCAGGCGCTCAACCGCTTGAGCTACATCCACTCCCCAACTCTTTTTTCCTTAGGGATTTATAGAGAAGGAACATACCTAGTGAATCTAGCTCTTTTGGCTTTTTTAAGTTCCTCATCATTTTTACCCCCATATGCTTCTCACTATTAAGTTTCAGGTCCTGAGAGGGGAAAAAAAAGGAACCTTCTTTTTCACACTTATATAATCCTAACTTCCAGCAAGTCTTCATGTGTACGTATTAAAGAAGGAAATCAGAGTATTTTACCACATACTTGACTTAAGGGTTTCCTAGGATTTATGAACAGGCTACCCCAAAATAGAGTAAAAAGGAGCCAGAGAGGTTGGCAAGAGCTAGTAAGTAATCCCTCAAAGAAAATGCCCCATATTTGCTACAATTTGCCTCTTCCTTTTTGCAGTGTGACTTGCTAAAGCAATTATTAAGCCTTGCATAAAGACCATTCCTTGTGTGTGATATCTCTATACCTCCTGTCTGCACAAAAGTGTGTGGATGAGTGTGTGAGTTAACCTGAGAAAGTTCTTCAATCTTCCTGGACGTCATTGGTTTGGAAACAGTTTTACACAT
Organism: Tolypeutes matacus; assembly: GCA_026826555.1. Taxonomy (NCBI): domain Eukaryota; kingdom Metazoa; phylum Chordata; class Mammalia; order Cingulata; family Chlamyphoridae; genus Tolypeutes; species Tolypeutes matacus. Next base: position 1,115,828 of record JAKSZT010054472.1, read on the forward strand.
AATACCAGGGATGATAAGAAAGGGGAAAAAATGGTTCAAAAAGCCAGCTCACCTTCTCGCAGAAAACCCGACATCTGAGAAGGAGCTCCTTCTCTGGTTGGTGGGTGCGGTTTTGTTTTGAGAGGCAAAACCCTTGTTTTCCAGAGCATAGATCACTCATAGCCCTCTAATATACAAGCTTTGTGTGAGAAGTGAAAATGAGGTGGCAGCTTTAGCAGACCCATTCTGGCCCTTTTCTTCTTGCCAGAGTGCAAGTGCCAGCTGAGGCCCGATACCTTGTTTTATTGTGTGAAGACAGGGAAGAGATCTCTCAATTATCTTCAAATTAACTGCCTCTTGCCATTATCTGTTCCCTGAGGACCAATCAGAGAGGGTGTTTGAAAAACCTGGGAGTCTACCACTCTGCAATTCCTCCAACTACTGCCCCCCCAACATATACCCAGCCAAAATCATCTGTGGCTGCCATTTCTCATGACAAACTTTAATGCTTTAATTAGGAAGCATCTGCATGTCCACTCTTCACAAACACCATATGGTGCTCAGTACGAAGTATGTTTCATTTTCATGAAGGGAAAGCCTTGGGAAAGGGCAGTATTTTGAATATCAATTGTTGTACCAACATTGGGTGATGAATAAATCTCTCCTGCTTCAAAAGAGACAACTGTGTTTAAAAGAATCAAGAGACCACATATGGGGTTTGTTCTTTACCTGGCAAAACTTGGAGGAAAAGATGTCTCATGTTAGAAAAAGCAGAATTCTACTTTGAAGGCTCAGGATTTCAAAGCCCTTTAGAAGTATATTCCAAGAATCCTCTAAACATTCTAATGATTTAAGATAAAAGATGTCCCATACTAACATTTCAAATTTTAAACAGAACAGCAAAGCAGCTCTCTCTTAAACATGAGTCTTTAGAAATCCTGGGACCCAATCTCAGAATGCTGAAAAGGCAGCCACTTACCAAAGCATACTGCTTATACCTGCTCAGGAGAATGGCTTTTCAAGAACATTCTGCAGGGGCAAAATTAACTACTTTGCTTCTTTTACTGCCATTGACTGACTTGGGGAATATGGCCCAATGGGATACGATCTTCACATTTGTTTTCTTTTCCAATATTTTATCCTTGAAATAATAAATCTTAAGTTTTCCAAAGTTCACATTTGTTTAAAATCAAAGGGCTTAAATGAGGCCAAGTTTCAAGATCTTTTCTCCATTGAGGAACCGGGTAGGGGACATTTAATAGGCCAAATTCCAATCAATATGGGCCTTTTCCTGCTTGTATGCAAATCACTCAACATGCAAATGGCTAAAAAATTAAACCATTGTGGTGTTCAAATAGCCATTTATATTTTCTCTGTTGCTCAGCTCTGCTACCATTCTCTGTTGGAGACAATAGAAATGGGCTAGGAAAAGTCCCTCTGGAGGGTGAAGGAAGGGCTATAATTACTCATTTTTGTCTTAAAGTAAATACAGCACTTGATACTAGGGTGCAAACACCATCCCCCTATTCCCAAATTAGGAGACTGGTCACTTTCTTCCTTGTTGCTGGAGTCCCCGTTATTCACTCTGGCACAGGTGTCAGACACCTCAGTTTCCTCTTAGACTAGACTACATAATTATGAGCTACCACATGTGGCTTCTGAGACTCAACTTTAATTATCCAAACTCAGAGAACACAACAGACTCTGAATTGAGTGAACAAAAGCCTATTAGAAGGTGATCCCCTGTGGTCACACTGTAATTATTGTTAGGGCCACTGGCGGCTATGGAATTATCTCTGAGCTATCTGGCCAGCCCTCACGGCTGGAGTCACGTGACCGGTGATTTGTGCCATAATCTCATTTCCTTTAATGGTGCGACAGTGAAAATAGAGGAGGGGCTGCCTGAAGCAGACGGCCACCGCAGATGTGCAAACACCGCACACCCAGCTATTATTGCCCTGTCCTCACACCCAGCAGGCGTGGAGCTGGGAGCAGAGCTTTCCTATGCTGAGTTAGCAACTGAGGCCCACAGCAAGGGCGGCCTTTGTGAAAATAAACACGAACGGCCCAGCAAAGTGGCTCAGAGTGTGTGTTCAAAAGCAGAGTTTCATTAGGCATAAAGGGTTATTCCATTCATCTCAAAATAAAGGGAATTAATGTGATGATTATGGCCCTTTTCTTTGCTATAACTTTGCCCCCACAAGATGCTCCTATTTTATCTTTTGAGCTCCTTGAGTAGTAGATATGCCATTCCGTACAGAATTTTCACTTCTTAACAATATAAAATAGACTGTTATGCTTCTGTTCCGAGCCCTCAGGTTGGCCTCATCACATAATTTATAACGTAACATGTAAAGAAAAAGCATTAGGCTCAAATGATACTGCTTTTTTAGTTGCTTATTTAACAAAACCGCTCTAGTGGCTTTCTTTGTTATTTTATTGGTAGGACAGATAAGATATAGTAATCTGATCATGGCATAGACTCCTACAACACAAAAAAAATTCCAATTGTTATCATAGAAATTCATAACCAATTGTATTTTCATGTTATCACAGTTTTTTCCCCTGCAGTTCCAATCTTTTCCTCAGAGCCATTATGTTTATGGAAGAGGAGCTTAAACAAAACTATCTTACTGCTCCTACCCCAAGCCAGCTTCTACTTATGATTGATCTGTGTCTATTATCACTTCCAAATTAGCAAACCGGGGCATTCAAGGACCTGTGTAACTTGGACCCAGTGTGCAAATCTTTTATTTTCCCTTACTCACCTACATAAGCTGTAAAAGCTATACAAACTAAACTCTTCAGAGTGTCCGTTATTTTCCACCTTGTTGTGTTTATTCACTCTGTTCTCTCAGATTGGAATATCCTCACTTACTTCCCATCCCAGCTGATTGTGACATCCTATCCACCCCTCCTGGCCGGTCTCCAGTGTGCTTACCTCTGCTTATTTTCCCATTTGTTGTATTCTTGACTTCTTTGAACCCAAACAATGCTTTCTTCAGCACTTTCACCACGAATGGTACTCACTTCATTCCGCTATGCATTGTAATCACTAGTGTGCTTCTCTAGCCCTCCTTCTAGAGTGTAATCTCCTTAAGGACCGTGATTAAGAGTCACTTATCTATTAACTCATTCATTCACTCATTTATCCTTTCATAGTTATTTTGTACATTATTAATTCAAGAACATTTTTTTAAAAATTTTATTGCAGTAACATAAATACAACCAAAAACTTCCCATTTTAACCACTTTTATGTGTACAATTCAGTGGAATTAATTATATCATAATATTGTGCTACCATCACCAACAGACATTACCCAAACTTTTTCATCACCTCAAACAGAAACTCTTTACCCATTAAGTATTAACTCCCCATTCCCCTCACCCCCAGGCCTCTGGTAACCTGTAACCTACTATCTGTCACTATGAATTTGCTTACTTCTGGTATTTCACATAAGTGAGATCACAGAGTATATGTCTTTTGTGTCTGGCTTATTTCACTCAATGTGATGTCTTCAAATTTCATGCATGTTGTAGAATGTATCAGAACTTCATTCCTTTTTTGCAACTGAATAATATTCCATTTTATTTATCCATTCATCTGTTGATGGACACTTGGGTTGCTTCCCTCTTTTGGCTGTTGTGAATGTCTCCATGAGCATTGGTATACAAATATCTGTTTTAGTCCCTGCTCTCAATTCTTTTGGGTATATACCAAACATATATGTTTCACTTTCTGAGGACTCGCCAGACTTTTTCACAGTGACTGCACCATTTTACAATCCCACCAACAATGTATAAGGGTTCCAACTTCTCCTCTCCAGCTGCTGTCACTTTCTATTTGTTGTTGTTGTTGTTTTAAATAGCCATCCTAATGGGTATGAAATGGTATCTCATTGTGGTTTTGATTTACATTTCCCTGATGACAAGTGATGTTGAGCATCTTTTTATGTGCTTACTGGTCATTTGTATATCTTTCAAGAACTTTTTTTTTTTTTCTGAGTACCAACTAAATACTGGGGATTGTTTCAGGCAAAGAATCTAAAGATGGTAAAGAGTTAACAAGACACAGTTCTCAAAATCACTATCATCAAGGAGCTTGAGTCTGGAAGAAATAAACATCCTGTGTATCAATGTTCCCATAGGAATGACCTTAAGAGCACACCTAGCTCAGGGACAAATAAGTGGCTGTTGCTCAGATACTTGTTAACTTAAAGTTAGTGGTAAATTGAGTAAGCCCAATTCACCCCGAACTCATTTTAGAGTAATAAAAACTTTAACCTAAATATGCTACAATGTGTTATCCACGAAGATTCCTAATTTTTACATCTTTAGACTTAGATAAATTCTGTCCAATAATTCAAAAGGAAAAGGACACGATGTAGACTCTTCATACATCAGACCTTCACAGATGCTCTCTGAAAGCACATTAGCTAATGGGTTGGGAGGTGGCAAGGAGTGGAAAAGAGGAAGGTGTAATAACTGCCATTTGAGGACCCTCTGGTTCCTTTCCTTCTTTCAGCTGGCATTCGAGTGCCTAGTAAGTGTTAGGCAATACAATACAGAAAGTGTCATAGACGTTTGCTCTCCAATAACTACTAGTGTAAGAGCAGGGAAGGTTTCACAGAAGAGGGGCCTTTTAATTTGAATCAGAATAATAAAAGTTCATCTGAGTGTCCATGCTGGAAAAGCAAGTTCCTGGGTTGATGTCATCAATTTGTCTCACCATTCTTCATACCTCTTCATCCTTTCTCCAAGATAGGGATTTTCAATTATTTTTATTTAATTAAAACAATTAATTGCTTTAAGTTTTGTTTCTTACATACAATTCTTCTTGCTGAGATTCAAAATTAATTTTTTTAAAAGGTCAGTGTAAATTCTGGGGTATAATTTTTTTTTTTTTTTTAAAGATTTTATTCATTTATTCATTTATCCCCCCCCCCCTTGCTGCTTGTGCTCGCTGGGTCAGCTAACCACGCCGTGCGGGCGGGCTTGCCTTCACCAGGAGGCCCTGGGAACCAAACCCGGGGCCTCCCATATGGTAAACGGGAGCCCTACTGATTCAGCCACAGTCGCTTCCCTCTGGGGTATAATTAACAGTAATGTACCTACATAAATATCCTGGATTTGACAAAGGTACTGTGGCTATGTAAGGGGAAACTGGGTGAAGGGTATATGGGAATTCTCTGGACTTTCTCTGCAACTTTTCTATAAATCTAAAATTATTCCAAAATAAATGTATTTAAAAGAAACAAGCAAATGCTTAAATAAACAAGCAGACCTCCTCTAAAATGGTTGAATATCATTTGGAAACAGAAAACAAATATGCCCCATCCTCTGCCCATATCAATCTCCATTTATGCACTTACTCATCCTTTCTCAAGCTGACAAAATGAAGCAAAGCATGGACCCAGTCACCCCCTCTGTAACCTCTTGAGCTCTTGAACTCTCTGAATGCAATTATAGGTCAACGTCTTCCTGACTGGATTGGACAAGGTGGCCCAAGTGACATTTTGCCTTGAGGCACTAATGGTGACATGGGCTATCCCTGGGGTTCTGACCACAGTACAGTCATTAGCAGGCTACCATTGTTTTGTTAATCTAATGAATGGTTCCATAGGAAATGACAGAGTAAAGGCTTATTATAGGTGAAGGCTTCATCCATTAAACTGGTCTTTGTCCTTAAGGAAGGTCAGTGGAAGACTGATTGTAGGAGGAAATCTGGCTTAATTCTCACCCATATGTCTAAATTAATCACCACGTCAAGCAAAATCATCAGACTGGATTTGTGATTGCTTTTATTCCTTGCAAAATTATTGGAGAAGGGATTACCAAAACAATCCTTTGGATTTTCTGCTATCCGAGAACTGTTTGTGACATACAGCATCCTCCAAAATAGTTGGGTTTATTTTCCGAAAGAAAATAGTTTCAAGTATATGTTTTTTCTTTTAATCTCAAATCTCACTAAAACTTTTGGATCTGCACTGTATAGTATGGTAGCTACTGGCCACATGTGGTGATTAGGCACTTAAAATGTGGCTAGTCTGAACTGAGATGTGATGTAAGTGTAAAATACACACTGGATTTCAAAGACTTCATATTAAAAAAAGAACATAGACTATCTTAAGTAATTTTTTATTTTATTTTATTTTATTTTTTTATTTTACCGGGAGGTCCCAGGGATCGAACCCAGGTCCCTCCATATGGCAGACGGACACCCAACCATTTGAGCCACATCCGCCCCCTAGACTGTCTTAATGATAATTCTTGTATCAATTATATCATTGAAATGGTAATATTTTTGTATACATTGAATTAAATAAAATATGTTGTAAATTTCACCTATTTCTTGTTTAATGTGACTATTAGAAAATTTGAAATTCTATATGTGGCTCACATTATATTCCTATCAGACAGCACTGCCTTAGAGTTTCCAGACAATATGTTCCATGTATGACTGTGCCTACCTTCTCCTAAAGTATATTTTAAATTTGACTTCCAGGCAGGTGGGGACATAGTAAAAAATAGGATTTTCCTATATTTTCTTTGATATAATAAATTAATCAATTAATAATTGATATAATAAATTAATCAATTTAGTCCTAGATGCTCCACTTTCCTCACTACAAAATATATATATATATGCAATTGGGAATCTTCACACTACTGAACTTTTACTGAGGACCAGGAACTATCTGTCTTAGGCTTTGGGATAACTACATGAGATATGATCTTTGCCATTTCGGCTACAACCAAACTTGTTCCTTTCCCTGCTTGATCCTTTCTTCATCTCTGAGGTCTGCTGGGAAATCCCACCTCCACAGTTATTCACCCTCTACTTTGACATCTTCTGCCTATGGCTCTCCAAATTATCTTTGTCATCTCTGCAGATTGACTAAGATCTTTTTGAGCACAAGGTCCATCTAAATTTCCCTGTCTCGTATCTACCTCAGGACTAGGCACATATTATTTCCTCCATTAATATGTGTCAAATGAATAATGATAATAATTACAACAATAGTGTCATTTATTGGGCACTCATGATATGCCTGTTTTTTTTCTAAGTGCTTTTCTTGTATTCTTGCATAGAATCCTCTCAACAAATCTATCAAATAGGGCCTAAAATAACCAACATTTTGCAGATAAGGAAACCAAGGCACAGAGAGGCTTAAAAACTTGCCAGTACTACCCCCCAGGTTGTAAGCGATGGAGCTGCATTTAGGTCTAGGCAATCCCATCATACACTCAGTATGGTGTAGGGGCGGACAGAGGGAAGTGGCATCAGTTTAAAAATGGACTCAGTAAGGCTGAAGTGAAAATATAAAAAGGGTGAAAAGGGTCAAGTGCCCTTCCAGTAAGAGCAGTGGTCTCTAGACATAAAAAGCCATGTTCCAGCCTTTCCATCTGCTACTCTGATTCTGGAAAGATGGTTGGATGAGCGCTAAGTAATTAATTGAAGTCACAATCTGTCCCACACATCTACACGCCAGAAAACACACATTGCTGGCACCTTGTGGTAGAACCCCTTAACATGACGGCTCCATGCTCTGTGGTGAGAACAAGCTGAGGGCTCCCTCGCTGCCTCTGCCCAGAGTGCTAATTGTCCATGTCAGCCAGGAGCGCTCACTCCCTTTTCAATCATCCTCACTGGGGAGATGATTTTCATTGTTCTTTGGGGAACATTATGACTTGGGCCTTTTGCTTACAGCTATGGGTATAGCCCACCTGACACCTTGGAAAAGAACATTTGGGAAAAAAAAAAACACTAATAGGTACATGGCATTACAGAAATATTCCCCCTTTTTCTAATTCAAAGGGTTATGCTATAAAGGCATATGGTGGGTAGTGGTGGAGGAGATTGAAGGAGGGTGAGGATGAGGAGCTCAAGGTAAAATAGAAAAATCACCTGTCACAGGTGACAATGATTTCTAATGCTGAATCTGATATTAATTAGTTTTGTGAACCTAAAGCAATTTACCTTACCTCAGGGCTCAGTTTTTTTCATCATTAATGAATGTGGTGATTTTGTCCCTTAAAGTTCACCAAACAAAGTAATTGGTGTGGTGAATCATATTTTAAACATAATTCCTTTAAAAAGATTGGGGGGCGGGTGTGTGAAGGTGGCAAATGAATAAGTTGAATTCACCTCTGGCAATTTCCTTCCCTGAAAATGGTACGTGAGCAATTACATTGGGCGTTTAGAACAAGTAGTTTAGAACCATCGCAATGTGTTAACACAAAAGTTTGTTCAGCCTTCTAACTTTTAGAGATGGTTTCCTGGTTGCCCTTGAGTTACAGGGTAAATCAGTCTCCTAAATGATTCTGGGCCAATAATAGTTGGGCTTATCATTCACAGCACAGATTTTGAAAATTTCTTTCTCCAGTTGGCAATCAAAGTATCTCTACTGTGCATCTTTTATGAAATTTTTTTCTCATAACTGAATTGTACTAACTACAGAATTCAAAAGACCTTATATGTCACAGGATCTGAAATATGAATACAATTCTCCAACCTTTTCAAAAAATTGCTTGTAAGTGGCATTAATTCAATATCTCTTTCCTGCCTAAAGTTACAATGTATGCTTTATGGAGAGTGTACATTTCTAAGTCTCATGGGAGTAAAGATGAGTTTAGAAAATATATAATATGGAACACTACATCTGACTTATCTGAGATATTCAGTTCTTTCAGGAAGCCCTGCTATTTATAAATGTTAGCATCTGTCTAATTTTAGACATGTCCATCTAATTTTAAATAGTAAGCCATTTAGGCATCAACCATGACTAATTGTATGTTTTGTAGAGTACTTAGCACATGGTTGGTGCTCAGTAAATGTTAAATGATTGAAAATGTTAACAATAATCTTGTTTGTCAGCACACTGGGCGGATACTGTTCTTAAATATGTTTCAGCAGAGAGCTCAGTGTGTTGGCAGGCAAACAATGTGAAATGATAATACCAAAAGGTGCTTTTTATTTTGCAGAAAAATGGGGGAATTCAGTGACACTCAGACTGATTTTAGGGTCCCCACATATGTCTACCTCCTAATCCTGGAACCTGTGAATATGTTAGGTTACCTGGCAAAGGGAAATTAAGAAGGCCTGGAGATGGGGAGATTATCCAGGCAGATCCAATGTAACCACGTGTAAGAGAAGGCAGAAGAATCAGAGCCAGGGTGAGATTTTAAGATTGTTGGTTTTGAAGATGAGAGAAGGGGCCATGAGCCAAGGAATGTAGGTCCGCAGAAACTGCTAAAGGCAAGGAAGCAGATTATCCTCTTGAGTCCCCAGGAACACAGGCCTGATGACATCTTAACTTTAAGTTCTCTGACCTCCAGAACTGTAAGATAAGAAGTCTGTGTGGTGTTAAGCCACTGAATTTGTCACAGCTTGTTACAGCAACCATAGGAAACAAATCCAGGGTCTTATCAACGCTAGACATGTGTGCTGACCATTGGTGATGAGTGGTTTGTGTTGCTCTGAGTACTACCTGGAGAGTGACTCAACGTTACCTCAAAAAGATAACAACATGGGAAACAAGCAGAACATTGAATCCTTATGTTTATTAGGACTACCATTATTGAGAAACACCTGTGCAGATGGAAGAAGACTGGGATGGACTGTGGACAGTTGTTTATATAAGGCCAATGGGATTGCCAAAGTGGGTGTTTTTTTTTTTTTTTTTTCTTTTTCTTTTTTAGAAAAAAATAGAGTATTTTAATTTTAAAAGAATTTCATCTGTTTTATTACTTCATACTATAGCCTAACCATCTTAGAGCAGGGACCTCTAGAAATGGCCAAGCACAAAAACAAAGCAAAGCAAAAACCAAAACAACAAAAAATACTCATTTTTAGAAACAAACATAAAGACCAGTGGTTTTCATATGAGTATGCATACTTTCCAAGCACTATAGGACCACAGAGAATTTCCAGAGATATTTTTCTCAGCTCCTCAAATTCCGTATGTACTTTTTTCCCAAAATTAATCTGTCCTGAGATTGAGAATATGTTCCTCAAAGCCCTTCTCTGGTATATATATAAAAGAAAGGCAACCTCCCTTGCTCATCTCGAATCTTACTCTGGTTGATTGCCCCAGTAGTAGGACTTTCAAGGGCACCAAACAGAGGGGGAGAATTCTTTAGGTTCCAGAAAGCCACTGGGCTCCAATCTTCCCCAGCTTTGGGGCATTTTGTCCCAGGCTGGGATGGTCTGAGTTCAGATCGATGGTGGTACAGGTTGATGGACTATTTTTTATCATGTCTCCTTTTGTATACACCAGCTGTGGTCAGAGAATGCCTTGCTCTTTGACCAAGCCAAAGAGAGCAAAGAAATATTGAACTCTAAAGATAGCTTTTTTCCCCTTCATTTAAATAGTTATATTTTTCAACTCTTCTCAAAATCTTTCCTGGAATATGTCATTATCTAGAAAGAAAAATTCCTTCAGTCAAAACCATGTAAACTTCTTTTTTCTTTTTCTTTTTTTTTTTTTTAACAAAGAACGTAAACTTCTAATGTTTATTCTTTCAACTGCAAATGGAATGTTTTCTGGGATTAATACTTTTTCGAGATACACTGGAAAAAACTTTTAGATAAAACTTTTTAGATTTGGTATGTAATTTTCAATAAGATATCTAAAGTCTATTTTAGCAAATTACATTATGAACTCTTTAGTCCAATTGTGTCAATTCTAATCTTATTTAATGTAATAAAATGTTTAATATTTTCTACCTTCTATTTTTAAAAATCTAATTATATGCTAGCTACCACAAAAATTAACTTTTATTGGTATATACTTTTCTCTTTCATTAAGTACAAGGAAATGCCTAATGAAATGAAGTTATATTTTTGTTTTTATACAAGATTCTAACTTAATTATTCCCTAAAGCCAAAAGCCAGAGTTGATACAATCACACATACACACACACATTACATACAAGTTTACCAAAAGATTATCATTCCTTTTGTCATGCATCTTGCTTCATACGTAACTTATCTTACCTATACAATAGCTTACATTATTACAAGTTAGAGAAAGCAGCATAGTCATTTATTATTCTGTGTTTACAATACTATAAAAATGAACAGATTATATTTGATTGTCTTCATTTTAGTCTTGACCTGATCTGTCTTAAGAGATTATTTCATAATTTATTACTCTTTTGATCTTATAATATTTCTCAAAACATTTCAACAGATTTATTTCAATTGAAAATTGAAACCATAGTTTTTCAGATAGATCATAACTCTAATTTAACTAATTGGTTTGAAAATTAAGAAGGGCTTTGCCAATTAGGGTTTAAGGTTAATATTTTCCACAAATGAGCTAAATGTTCAGCTTCTGAAAAAAAAATTTTAAATATAAAAGATAAAGGTATTTATCAAAAAATGTACTGGCAAAGATATAGTAAAATTAGCAATGTTTTGATATTCCTAACCCTTCTTGAATATATCAAGCTAAATAAAGTGACTCTAAGTAAAAGAGTAAAAGGTTTCACTGACAACCCTTGGTAATATTTTTTTGGTACACTTTACAGAAATTAAGAACGTGAATGACTATAATGGCAAATCATTTTGCAAGTCAAGTGGATTCCAGTTCTTTTATTTGAACAGAATTGAAGGACTATCTAATCAAATTGTCAGCTAAATGATCCTTAAATATAAATTTTGATGCTAGGTCATCACATAATTTTTGATTGAAGTCAAAAGAGGTTCAAAGAATTGAATGACAATACCATAACAAAACTTTCCATTTTCATCTACTTATTTATGTGGAGGAAATTTCTCAATGTTTCATCTATAAAATTGGAAAATAGGAATAGAAATTTTTGAACCCTGTCTTATTCTAGCAATAAGTCATGGAAAACATGAAAGTATTTAAAATTTTAAAAAAGCAGCTCCATTCTCCGTTCATTTAATTGACACACATTCTCAAAATATATTTTCTCTTTGTGTTTAATAATTATTTATAAAACTATGTAATATGTTTAGGTGGTTTTGATCAATTGAGTACTTAGCAGTAAAATGATAAATGAGTCCAGAAGAAGTTTTTTAACTTTAGAGCAGCTCTATCCAGGAGAACTGTCTGCAATGATCAAAATGTTCCCTGACTATCTTAATACTATGGTCACATGTGGTCATTGAGCACTTGTGTGGCTAATATGACGAGGGAACTGAATTTTATTTATTTTATTATAATTAATTTAAATTGAAATAGCCACATGTGGCTAGTGGCTACTATATTGGATAGTGCAAATTTTGAGCCTTAGTGACATAGGAAATAAAACAAACATCCTTTCACATGCATTGTTTTCTTACAGAGAAGGATGAGTGATTGATAAAAGACTATAAAGCATAAAAATATATTACATTAGAATAAAATTCTGTATGAGTTTTAGAATGGAAATACAAACTCAAGGGGGGGGAAGGATATAAAATTTCAAATGTTAAGTTAGATCTTGTTCATATATTTGTTTAAACTGGAATATGGTGGATATCAAATCTTTATAGTATTTAGAGTCTTTGGATACATTTAAAAGAATAGCATTGCAGTTTTATTTGTATTTACTTTTATTTTTAAAAGATACTTAGATTACATAAATTTTACACAAAAAATATAGGGATTCCCATATGCCCCACTCCCCACACCTCCCACATAAACATCCTTCATTAGTGTGGCACATACATTGCAGTTGATAAACGCATCCTGGGACTTTGCCGTTAAGCATGGACCATAGTTCACATTGTAGTCTACACTGTCTCCCACACAGTTCTACATGTTATGTGATGATATAAAATGGCCTATATCTGTTGTTGCAACATCACTCAGGGCGATTCCCAAGTCCCAAAAAACCCCCGTAGTACAACTGTTTTTCCCTCTCCCTGGCCCCCGCGCCTCCAGTGGCCACTGGCTCCACATCAATATTGTAATTTCTTCCATTGCTTGAATCACAATATGTCTATAGTAGAATACTAGTAAGTCCACTCTAGTCCACAGCTCTTCCACCCATCCTGAGGATTCTGGGAAAGTGACGTCCACTCCACTTCCAATTGAGAGGGGGCTTATATCCCACGGGGAAGATGGATGGGACTATCCTGCCTGCAGTTGCAGACTCTCCCCATTCCCTGGGATGGCCGTTGTTCATCATCATCTCCCACCAGTTGTCCTGGGTGAGTCCACTGAGCCATAGGATAGGTGTTGCAACTCTAGTGAGGTTCCGGGCCCAGCTGGCACATGGACAGCCCAAAGACTCGAGTCTCTAGACATACACCTACAAATTCCAGCACTAAGTATAGGTTTAAATAGAAGGGACAGATGAGTCACATGCAGGGAAGACATAATTGAATCCACCTCTGTCACTCTCAAGCACACAAACTCCAAATTAGGGCCCACTGGCAAGGCACCAAACTCCGGAGCTATCCACCCTGACCATAGGATCTGGGTGTCTCCAGAGCCCTCAGGAACCCCACTATTTTGGGGGTAGTATCCACTTTGGAAGTCTATGAGATCCTGCTGAGATGTGAGTAAGTGTTACCTCTGGGATGACCTCCCGACTCTCTTTGAAATCTCTTAGCCACATGAACTCATTTGTCTTTACCTTTTCCCCCTTTTATTCAAGGTCTTTTTTCCAGTCGTATTGCCAGTTGGCACTTGGTATTAATCCCTTGTTGCCAGGTAGGCTCATCCCTGGGGGTCATGTCTCATGTTGGGGGGAAGGTAATGCATTCATATACTGAGTTTGGCTTAGAGAGAGGCCACATTTGAGCAACAAGAAGGCTTTCAGGAGGCAACGCATAGGTACCCCATAACAATAGGCTAAGTTTCAATATCAAGAGCAAAGGTTCATAAGCCTAGTTGTCAATATCACGGACTTATCAGTGGAGTTTTATTTTTAAATGTTAATATTTATACTATGTAAAGAATTATATTCCTGGTAATGACCACATTTCAGTGATTCTATGAGGCACAATTTGTTTCACATTTTAATATCCCTGAAATTGGTGTGCATCTTTCAATAATGGTGGGTCATCATTTGACAGTGTTTTTTCTTTTTTAGCTGTACACAATATAATGCAAAAATATGATACATAATATCTTGCAATTGAAGGACTCTGAGATTCTATGATATATGATATTTAAACTTAAGATAAAAATTATAGAACAACTTGAAAATATGGGTTACATTGTTTTTCAAAATTCTGTGACTATTTGAGCAAAAACCTTTGAGACCACTGATGAGGACCACTTCCTGCTATTGTTTATGACTCTAATCATGGCTTTTTTTTTTTTTTTTTTTGCATGCACAGACTAGAAAGGCTTGCCTGGGCTAACTGAGAAAGGGGTTAGTAATTGGAGAGTGATAAATGTAAGAATCTGGAGATCTCAAAGGACTATAGCACAGAGTGCTCAACCCAGGTTGGCCTTGGGAGCTGGAAAATTCAGTTTCCCAGGCCTCTTTCACCATTTCTTATAGGCCAAATAGCTTCTCCTCATTGGTTTTCTCTCATATCTGTCCCATTCTCTTTCTTCTCTTAGCAAAAGAACATTCTCTATATACCCATCACGGCCCTTAAGAAGGGTTCAGACTTGAGTCTACACAAACTTTCAGTGCTACACCCACAGCTCAGATTGCTAGCTCAATTTCTCACTGTTCCCAAACCAAATTTCTAGGGGAGATCTTGATTTTCTCAGCCCAGATCAGAGGTCCACTCCTGATCCAAACAACTCTGATTTTGAGAGTGAGATGGAAGGTCCATTTATATAATACAATCATGGCTGGGGTCTGGGGGCAGTGGGTAGAGGCAGTTCCCAAAGATGGGAGCTATGAGTGGGCAGACAGCCACAAACATATCAGCTATCATCAGCAATGATTAAAAACTAACACTTACATAGTCATTACAATTGCCAGACACCATTCTAAGTACTTCAAAAATATTAACTCATTTAATCTCACAACAACCCCAGGAAGTAGTTATTAATATCCCCATTTCACAGATGAGAAAACAGAGGCACACAGAGTTTCAGTAAATTCAGGGTCATGCATTTGAAAAGTGGAGGAGTCTGGATTCAAACTCATTGAGTAAACTGCCTCAAAAATCTCATCTCTTTTTATCTAGACTTGTTTATGGCAGGATGTAGAAACTAATGGAGAAATTGGTAGCCACTGATGTTTACAGCATGACTGAAAACCACTGAATATTTGGGGAATTAGAGTTTATATATTTCCAGCAAAGCATTTAGTTTTCACTTCAGATTTTCTTTTACTAGTTAGATGCCAGCATATCTGGATGGGGTAGAAGGAAGCAAAGAGAGAACTATTGCATTTTTAATACCTATTTCATGCCAGGCCTTTTGTATGCATTGTGATATTTCAGATGAACTATAATCCAAAGAAATAAGTTTTTAAACCTCACTTTATTGTTGACGAAGCTGAAGTTCAGAGGATCAAGTTGCTCAAGTTGTTGCAGCTATGAGGTAGCATAGCCAGAATCCTGACAAAGGCCTGACATCTGAACCTGACAATTTTCCTTTACCTCCCTCTGCCAGGTTAGTGTCAAGATAAATACAGTGTGACATGCAGGGTATTGTATAATTCAATCAGTCATGAAACAAACTAAAAATAAGAGTTAACTTCCTCAAAGCAAAGTTTTTCTTTTGAACTTCACTTACAGATATGTGTTCAGTTAATCTTTTAAATATATTTACTGTTTCTTTTTGCCTATACAAGCATTAATCCAGCTATCCCTTAACGCTCTGATGCATATATTGAAGTTTCTACTGAAAAAAGGAAAAGCTCTGGTCAATTCTTTGCTTAAGATTCAACTGCATGATAAACTTTATTTTTGCTCTGTCCTTCCTTGTAACTAATTTTTTACTTGCTGATTTAAAATGAATTTTCAGAGGTATACAGAATAAGAAGAGGTTTAATTCTTGAACACTAAGCCCCACAGGCAGGAATGAGTCTTTTTAAAGTATCGTGTTTAACATTGGCACACTGAGAGATTAACAAATAATAAGTAGATCCTGTTAGGTCCTTTTGGGTGCTACAAGAAACCATCTTACCATAGTCAACCCAGTACTCACACAACAGATGTAATACATCATCCTTGAATAAAATAGTCACAAGCCATTTTGAGCTCAGGGTACTCTGCAACTCATTAAATTTACTTGCTCAGTTTACTATTTGTTCAATCTTGCAGCTCATGGTACATCTGCTCAACTGCGACTGAAAGGGAGACATCTCACCAATAAAGGCCGGACAAGGATTTGGACACTGGGTTTGAATGTAAAATCAGAAATCAGCTGGGCCATTTGTCTGAAAGAGCCAGAGGAGAGGTGGTTCCTGACCAGCTTGGGCCCTCTCTGAACCAATTGCTTTAATGGAATTGCCTTAAAGTGGGGAGGGAACTTATCTGTACTAGAGCTTGTTATGCTTCCCCTTTGAGGGAAGCATAATTAAGTCACATGTTCCAGATGAGAAAACAGAAGCTAAGAGAAGCTAAATAAATTGTTGGGGGTCACACAGCTAGGAAGTGGCTTAGCTATGAGTCAAAACCAGTTCTGAAAAACTCTGAAAACCACATTCCTCCCACTTCACCATGAGACTCCTAACCAATACAACTCTGATGGGTTGCATAGAGTAGCAAGCAACTAAGAACTGTTAATTAGGGTTTCACAGAAGACCCCTGCTTAAGATGTGTTCAACTGTATTTCATACTCTGAGACTGCATCCTATTCTGGTCTCCCTACTTGTACGTGGTCACCAGATCACTCCCTACATAAGACCTTATCGCAGGGCCTTAACCTGTGTAGGAGAGGAAAGAGACTGAGGAGGCCTGAGAGAATAATTGAGATAACAAGGCTCTGTAGGAGGTCAAGAATGATTAAGTCAGCGTTACAGGAGGGAAATTAACCGGAGAAAGAAGAAAGGAATTTCCTTCCTCTGAGATACAAAGGAAAGATGAGAAAATGAATTTGAAGGTAGACCCTTAGAGGTGGAATGTTCTTAGAAGGGAATCCCAAACAAGAGATAATGTAGGTGAAAACCTTTACAAAAGATTCCCCAGAGACATAGGATCTTTGGGCATCTGCCAAGAGTAATAAAAGAAAATCTGGCTCAAGAGATGGAAGTCTCATAATGAGACTCCTCTCCATGCTGGGCTCTTGTGCTGCCAAAACACTCATTCTGAAGTAATGCTCATGTGGAGAAACATGAAATATCACCCAGATCTCCCTGAAAGAAAGAACTTGTTGCCCCAGCTGGTGGGAGTGCAGTCAGTGGATAGCCTTCAGCTGTCAGCCCCTTCAGGGATTTCCTAAGCTGCAGGGACCCACCTGTGTGAGGTGACCCCCTTCCCCAGGAAGCACATATCCAGTGACTGAGTCATTCTGGAGCATGAAGGGCTGATCATACAGCCCAACAAGAACAACCTGAAAGTCCCCTGTGGCTCAAGAGTTCCCCATGGTGTTGGCAATGGCTGTCTCTGGGCCTTCATGACGGCTCAACTTCTTCCTCTCTGGGGCCCTGCTTCATCCCCTTCCTTCCACAGATGTGAATGCCAAGGACATTTCTTTATAAAGATCCTTATACCAATGACTATTTCAGAGCCTGCTTCCAGGGCAACCTAACCTGCAAAAGTACATTCATGAAGTAAGGGGCCCAGAGCAAAATGGAAAACTGGCGTTCCATTTGCCAAGCCCCAATCTCATTTTTAGACTGCCACGAAACAGCATAAAATGTCTCCTCTTAGGGTTTGGGGAACTGATTAAGCAGGTCTGACAGTGAACTGAGTTATTACCAAGTAGTCTTCCATTCTGCAATGCTCTCATTTTCAAAGAACTCACAATGATTTATTCTTATTCACAGAACTTTGTGAGGTTAGGTAGTTTCATCTTTACTATGCACATATTCATTCAGAAAGATTTATTAAACAACTACCCAGGCACTGTACTAGAAGGTAGGGGTGCAAATATGAAAAAAGTCCCAGCCCTTAAGGGGATCCCAGGTGAATAAAGGGCACACCTCTAATACAACATGAAAAGAGCTTCAGTGGGGTATGAGCAACTGGAGTTTCAAGATGGTGGAAGAAGTAGTGGCCGGAAAATGTAGAAATTGTTGCCTTAGTCACAGGCAATGGGCCACAGTCATGGGGAGCATAGACCCTGGAGCCTGACTGCCTGGGTTCAAATCCTGTCTTCACTACTTTCTAGTTCTTACTAGGTAATTTTCTTAACCTCTTTGGGTCTCAATTTCCTTATAGACAATCTTGCTTTACTCACCATGGCTGACCCTATTAGATGCTCTGTTTGTAAGAGCAAGCTGTCATTATTATTATTGAAGTCACAGAAGCTGAGTCTAAATCTGGGAAGTGTCAGGTATACCAAGGCCTTCTTCACTTGAGCTCAGTCTCTTAGGGTCATGTTGTCATTCAAAGGAAGCAGGGAAATGAGCTTATTCAAGAATTAAGAATTACCTGTTTTCATGCAAACCTTGGTCTGGAGAGCATCTTTGCAATCAGTTCTTACTATGGTGAAAATCTCTAACCTCTTAACTTTCTTCACTTTTATACCTTCTTTCTCCTTCCTCTTTTTTCATTTGTAAGAAAATGCCTAACCATCTCAGAAACATGTCCACTTAGGGGATTACTCTTGTTAAAGGGTATTTAGCTGTTAATCCCATGAGGCACAAGAAGGTTGAAATATAAGACATCATAGAAAAAGAAGATTTTAGCAGGATTAATCTAGAGGTGAGAGATGAAAAGGGATGAAATAGAATCAATCTAAAACAAACCCATTTCAGTGGAAATACCAGTTAGCCTTAAGAGAGGCAGACAAAGGTTAATTTTCAGCCTATCAGTAGCTCTGGAATTGTATGCAAAAATAATGCTCTTTATTAGGCTTCTAAATCTCCTTTACCTCCATTGTACTTCAGAATATTTTCTACTGGAGGCAGAATATTGGATTAAGTTCTGCATTCGGGAGATAGGGATTCATGTCCTTGGTTGTGTGAACAAAAGGAGATTTCAAACTCCTTTAGGCTGAGAGAAATGTGCCCTTCATCCCTTCTTGGAATCTTTTAATTTCCTTCCCTTGCTTGTCTAATTCAGGCTGCCGAGTTCTCTAGCATTTGTTGACAACTTGACTATTTTGATTGTTGCTATTTTAGTCATTCCCATTATTGTTAGATTGTAAAGTTGACAGTCCAAATCCTCAAGTCTAGGTTGGCCCCTCAGATCTTTTATTTATTTCCAGCTTGGTCCTCCTCCTTTCGGAAGAATGAAGAAAGACTGTTATAATTAAAATAGTGATGATGAAAACCAGGAACATACATTATCAAGGGTGAGGAAGAAATAAGTACTCTCATCATTCTTTTATTTTTAAAACAACTTTATTGACATATAATCCACATACTGTAAAATTCACTCTTTTAAATTGTGCATTTCAGTGGTTTTTAGTATTTTCATAGAGTTGTGTAACCATCACCATAATCTAAATTCAGAACATTTTCATTGCTTCCAGAAAGAAACCCTGAACCCATTAGCAGTCACTCTCTCCTCCCCCTCTCCCCAGCCCCTGGCAACCACTAATCTTTCTGTGTTTATGGATTTACCTATTCTGGACATTTCATATAAATGGAATCATATAATATGAGTCCTTTGGTGACTTGCTTTTGTCACTTAATATAATGTTTTCAATGTCATACATTCTTGACAGGATGTAAATTGGCTCAATATTTGGAGGAAACTGTGTTATTATCTATCAAAGTTAAAAATGCATGTACTGGGGGGCGGATGTGGCTCAAATGGTTGGGTGTCCGTCTGCCATATGGAGGGATCTGGGTTCAATTCCCGGGACCTCCCAGTAAAATAAATTTTTTTAAAAAATTGCATATACTCTTTAAAAAAAAAAAGATTTTATTTAATTTATTTATCCCCACACCCCTTCCACTGTTTGCTCTTGCTGTCTGCTCTCTGTATCATTTGCTGTGTGCTTTCTGTGTCTGCTTATCTTCTCTTTTTGAGGTACTAGGAACCGAACCTGGGACCTCTCATGTGGGAGAGCGATGCTCAATTGCTTGAGTCACCTCTGCTCCCTGCTTTGTTGTGTCTCCCATTGTGTTTCCTCTTTGTGTCTTCTTGTTGCATCATCTTGTTATGTCAGCTTGCCGTGCCAGCCCGTCATGCCAGTTCACTGTCTTGCTCATCTTTTCCAGGAGGCACCAGGAACCAAACCCGGGACCTCACATGTGGTAGGCAGGAGCTCAATCGCTTGAGCCACATCCACTTCCCTGCATATACTCTTTGACTAAGAAATCCTACTTCCAAGAATTAATCCCTCAGAAATATTCCCACATACATAAATATATTTGTACAAAGACATTCTTTGCAGCATAGACAAAGATTGGAAAAAATCTAAAGTCCATCAGAACCCTGTTTAAATCCATTGATTCAGTCCTACAGTGGAGTGCTGTGCAGTTATTAACAGAAAGAGTCAAGTCTGTATGGAATGATGTGAAGTGATCTCCAGAATCTGGTAAGTAAACATAGCAAGGTAGAAATCAGTGTGTAAAGTTGACTTCTACCAGTGTAAAAAAAAAAAAAAAAGTGTGTGTGTGTATGTATGTGTGTATAAAGGGAAGGGAAGATCTCTAATATCTATCTCTGGTAAAATGGCTAAGAAATTATCAACAGTAGTCTCCAGGGAAGGGAAATGGGGGTCTAGTGGACAGGGAAGGGAGGAGGGAGTGGTTATTCCTTATTTTATATTTATACCTTTTAGTATCATTCACATTTTATTTTACCAAATACATATTTACCCTTAATAATCAAAATGGAGATGATGTTGATTATTTTTATTAAGCAGCTACATGGGCACATTAGGTCTAGGGACCACATAGGAAACCTCACAGCTCTGCCCTGCAGGGTTTTGTGGTCAGTTCCAGCTGGTACTGACACCCCAGGTAAGAGGAGCAGTTCATGAAGATCTATGATTTGAAGCTCAATGATTTTTTATCTTATCTTCTCAGAGGCGTGTTCTCACCTGCACATCATTTTTACTTGCCAATTAAAGGCAGACGTGTACACTTTGATGTCAAAGGCAGACAGGAAGGATAACTTTAGAGATGCTAACTGAATTCCCCCCCCC
>JAKSZT010054472.1:1137050-1209375 GCA_026826555.1 Tolypeutes matacus
CGTGCATTGTCTCTTTTCCAAATGTTCCTGACCTCGTGCCTTATGGGAGAGTTTCTGAATCTGCAATTACCCCCACTGAACTTCTTTGAAAAGGACTGCTAGCATAGTTCCCAGACGCAGCCCATTATTTTAATACCTCCCCTTGACCTTTGGTGAAAATGCTGCCATTTCCTGTCCTCCTTCCCTCGCTTCTCTCTGCATCTACCTAAACACTGACCCCTAGTGAGAGGAGATCCAGTTATGTTCTCCCCTTCCACACCGTCCTTCTCTGCAAAGTCAAAGTTTAAAGTTTGAATCTCACTGGAGCTCATTTCTTCCCTGGAGAAAACACCAAAGACCATCAAAGATGAAGTCAAAGACAGATTGTGTAACTTTTATTTTTAAAGCTAGTGTTTAATTATGGAAGTATGGTTAATATTTCAATACTGTTTATAATGGCTTCATTTATTTGTTTCAGCCAGTAAGAAGTGAGAAATCCTATCTCCAGAGCCAAAACCTAATATAAATCCTCTGCAGCTATACAAAGGTTTCTCTGTTACTATTGAGGATAAAAATGTCAATGTACAGCATGTATTAAAATTCACCTGTATTTACTTGACACCTTTTGAGATATCGCTCCAAATTGCCTCAGTAACCTCTGGCATCAAAGACTTGTGAAAATATGTGGAGTTTTCCTTCCTATTTGAGTAACATCTAGGAAAGATAGTAATTAAAAGTAAATCTTGATTTTTAAACCTGAAGGGAAGCAATTGCACTATTGCTGAAAACATTCGGTTATTGGAATGTTAGCTAATACCTATACACACTCCAATTAGTAATGAAACTGCAAACTCCAGCAGGCCTTAAAACAAAACCTGTACTAAATAAAAAACCTCTCGTTCCCACATGCATATGACACGTCAGCCTTCTCTGCACTGTTAGAACTCTGTGCCTTGCCACTGCCGCCGAGCGCCGACTGCTCACTTGCAGGCATCAGGAAGATGGGTCATTTGTTGCTCTGGCATCCGTTCACTCCAGAAGTGCAGAGAATGGAAGCAGCCTCCCACACCGTAAGGCCAGCTGCAGCTCAGAGAGATAAAAGGCCATTGTCCAGTGCCCCTGCATTTCTCAGCAATGTAGTGACCTTGAAAGCTATGCATAATGAAAGGAAAACAACAAAAGCTAGCTTCCTGTGTGTTTCTTGTTTTTTGTTTTTAAGATTAGTATCCTTTTCAGAGATTCCTCTCCTGAAACATTGCTCAGGTTTAAACCCTCCTGTCCTTTCCGATTGCCACTGGTCTAGTGGTCTTATCTCTGGGGTGGGAGCTTTAAACATACCAGTGCTAAGGGCCCCCTCCCAAAGATTCTAAAATAATTGATCTAGGCTGTGCTCTGGAATTAGTATGTTTTAATACCTCTGACTGTTTTTAAAGTGCAGCCAGGGTTGGGAACCACTGGATCCTGACACAAATCTTCATTTCTTCCATGGATTATGGCAGATGTCTTCTAAATGTCCTTGGTCTTTTGCACCTGAAATCCATCTTCTCAATGTGTTAAAATAATTCTTACGTCTTCTATTAATCCATGTTTGATGTAGAACAATGGGAAAATAAAGATGGGCAGAATGAAAGAACAACTATAATCAGAAATAATAATTTGCTATTTTGTTATACATTCTCCCAGAGTTTTCTTATGTATATGTACATAAATATGTATTTACAAAGTTGTATATCAGGTTATTAATATTTCCCTAATTTGTCACTTTCTCTTTAACTTTAGTGTTTTGTGGGGAACAACTTTTAAATAATTATATATTCACATCTTTCAGTCTTTTTCTCTATGGTTTTAACATTCTGATGCCATATATTGAGAGCTTTTCCCTAAGTTAAAATCATATAAATATTTACCTATTTTTTTCTAGTACTTTTATGGTTTTGTTTTTCATATATTTAAATCTTTATGGCTAATTGACTTTTAAAACACAAATCTGATCTTGCTACTTCCCTCCTTAGGGCCTTTCCTGGCTCCCTACTGCATATGGGATTATGTCCAAGTTTCTTTGCCTGACAACCCTTCATGCCCTTCACATTATCTGGTCACTTTTAGTATGCATGACCAAGACAGTTTGTATCATCCCAGCACCCAACACAGTGCCTGGAATAGAATAGATATTCATGAAATAGTTGTTGAAAGAATGAATGAATAAAATGTCACCTCTCCTGGGAAACCTTCTTCTCATGACTGGCCAGAATGGGCCTTTTGTATTCCTAAATCCACTTTTGTATTCCTAAAGAACACTGGCCTGATCACTACTTGTCATATTATACCATTATTTATGATATGTGCATGGATGATAAGTCATCAGACCCGTGTCTATCTGCACAATCAGACTCCAGTCACCTCCTAGCCCTTCCTCCTCAGCAAAGGCAGGACAGGCAGCAGGTGCTCAATATATGTTGTTGAATGCAGATGAAGGAATTCAGAAGAGGGCCCTCTGGCTTAGAGCTCTGCCTTGGGTGTGCCTTCAGACATGTCCCTGCATTTGGAAGTAAAGGCCCTAACCATCTCTAAAAAGACAACTAAATTATTAGGTGACAACATATGTGCCTGGTTTAAATTTAAAATTAAAATAATTTAAAATTTAAAATTATGGTCATCGATATAGAGTCAACACAGCCCAGGAAAACTGTGACAGAGCAATGATGACATTATGACAGGGATACCTTCCGGCCCCTACCCTGGCCACCACCCGTCCATGTCAATCAGGCTCATAGCATCATTGCTGGCCTCAGAGCCCTTTCCCTGGGTGGATTAAAAACAAACAAGACAACAACTCTGGAATGGAGAAGAATAGTACGCCGACCAACTTTCCTCCAAGAATGCTGGACCTGGAGAATTAACATGAATCCTTTCAGCAGATAATGAGAATTGAGTTCCCCACACTGTTCCCCTGAGCTGCCTTTAACTTTGGAGTTTGATATAGTCTTCCCCTGTCCTTCTACATATTTTTTATTTGTTTGTTTCTACTTTAAGAGCTTTACTGTATGCCTCCTTTTCATTACAAACCATCTCAAACACCTTTAGACAGTTAGCAGGGGACCCATTATAAATAATAATAAGCTCAATTCTCTTTTGCCCAGAGTACTCAATATATGAAAGACACATACTGAGATTTTAACTAAGAAATAGCACTGAAGACCTTGAAGAAAGGTATATTACAAATCAGTTCCACTTAGTAACTTGGGACAAAATTGGAGTTTTCTTTGGATGGCATTGATGATCTAATCTCTGACATTTAACTGACCTTGGTATTTTCTTATCTGCAAAGCAACAAGGTGGGTGGGTTTATGTGATCTCTATGATTCCTTCCCACCCCAAAACTGTATCTCATCATCTTTTCCAGGAAGATAGGACAAAGAGACCACCCAGGCAGGGAAGGGAGCGTCATGGCTCCTCCTCTCTAGCCCTGTAACTCTACCTTCTGTCAGTCGCCCTGCTACAGATAAGGGGGTAGGGGAGAGAGTTCCCAGCACAGCCACATAAACACACCACGGCCCACTGAGGCCACCTGCATCATGCCATTCACGCCAGCTTCCCTGACGGAGAAGCCAGATTATGAGTCTGCCAAGCGTCTCCTAACAGGTTAGAGAGTGTGCTGGACTGCTTTTTTTTTTTTTTATTTTTTTATTTTTTATTTTTTATTTTTATTTTTTTATTATGGGTAAAAATCAAAATTCTCACAATACATACAAACATTTGTAAAATGATATCTAAATATATATGCATATATGTGTATTTGCTTACAAAAATGTTATTTTTATATATATATATACATATATTTTAAGAGGTGCTTAGATTACCTAAAATATTATACGGAACCCAATTTGTATGCCCAAGAGGCTATTAGCAACGGGTTAATTGGGTGTCTCTACAAAGGAAATGCATTTTTTTTTCTTTTAAAAACTAAATCTTGGGTTTTAATGGTCAGATACAGAGCTTCAAAGAAGTATTTTGAAACTCGGACTCTGTTTACCTTCCTCTTACCCACAGGGGGCTGCAGACCTAAGCCAGAACCAGCCTAAGGCAGGTCTCTATTCCAAAGGGAGCAAGCATGCCCTCCAGACTTCCTTAGGGTCTGGTTTACTCCAAGTGCCCCAGAGAGCCTGCGAGGAGTGTGCTGGCAGGACTGGGACCTGGATTTCCCTCTCCTGTATTCCCCTGAGGAGGCAGGCTAGCTCTCCTCCATCCCCTGAGGCCTAGGTCTGCACACGGGGGTGGGGGTGGGGGCAGGGAGCCAAGGGGACCGCCCTCCATATACAGCAGGCAGCCCAGGGGAGGGAAGAATGGAAGTGAGCACCCCAGAGTTTACTCAGCACCTTCCGCCTTTCAGGTAAGTCAGTGACACAGCCTACAGAGCTGCTGTCCTACACTCTGAGGCTCTCCTACAATACAGGTCTAGGAATCAGCCTACCCTACCAGGCAGGACTCAGGCAATGGTTGTAGGTGCTTAAGCAGACATAAGACAAATAGAGAAGCAGTTAGCTTCATGATTCAGAGGACAGGCTGTGGCCATAGACTCCCTGGTTTTGCAGGCTGGATGTATGAACTTGGGCAAATTCCTTAACCTCTTCCTGCCTCCGTTTCTTCATCAGAAATATGTGGCTCTTGTGAGAATTAGATGAGGCCATGCAGAGTATAGAGAACAGTAGGCTCTAGGGGATGAAGCACATAGAATGATTCATGATGATGTTCATATTTAACCAGTGAATTTTTGTTCACCTTCCAAGACTTCCTTTGGTGGTGTTCATTTAATCATGTCTGCTGGAATAACAACACTGGTGGTTAGTGGGTTAGAGGGAAGGAAGATAACAGTGATTAACTTCCTAAGAGATATATCTGAAAAAACACATGGATATTGAATAAACATTAAATTTTATTAACTAATAAAACACACAATATTGCCTCAAATCCTTTCTGCATCAAGGTAAGGTAGATTTTTCTTAAGTCATAAAGGCTTGAGAATGAATTCACCACCAGAAAATGCAGTTGGGGGGGGGTATTTGTTTACTTGTTTTTGCATATATTTGACCTAACTCAAGAATTATGGTGCTAAATTTGCATTTGCATATGAATTGCATAACATCAGTATGCAAAATGATGCATTTTTCCCCTAAGGGGAAATCCACTGATGATCCTGACTCAATTTTTTTAAATCAAGAAATTTGAATAACCTTGGTGATTCAGGATAGTCAACTACTATTAGTTATGCTTAACCAGGCCTTTTTTTTTTTTTTTTAAAGATTTATTTATTTACTTTATCCATTTTAAACTCCCCCTTCCCCATTGAATCATGAATGCATGAACTTTAATTTGCAAGCTTCTCTCTTAATAGCTTAACATGTTCAGGAATGTTATGAAGGATGAGTAAAATTCCTCACTAATAAAGAGGAAGGGCTTTTACGAGAGGCTGCTAATTAGTTGATTAACCATTGTACAGTTCTGAGCACTTGAAATATGGCTAGTGCAACTGAGGATCTGAATTTTTTATTTTATTTAATTTTAACTAGTTTAAATCCAAATAGTCACATGTGGCTGGTGGCTACCATATCAAATAGCACAGATATAGGACTATTTCCTCTGAAATCTCCCTGATGATATAAAAGGCTACAGCTAATCCTTGATTATATAAAAGACTAAAACTGCAAATACTATAGGTCAATATTCCCTCCACAAATCTTTATCAGACTATGAAAAAGAAAAAGTAGTGAGCATATCACCCAGGATATGTTTGGTATTCAGTTAGCCCTCAACCTCTTCTTCAAGGTCATAAAAATGTTGAGGGAAGAGATAAGCTTAGGAGAGAATTTTTTCTTTATTTTCAAATGCCTACAATTCTCAGGTGTTAGATTGACTTCCTCCAAAGGAAGGAGAATTTTTTTTTTTAGGTCAGAGTGTCCAAAAAGGAATATTCAAAAACGTTGCCAATGATTTGAAGCCAGGAAGGAGCTGTGACAGGATCTCATTACCCTGAATGACATTGAAGAATCCTTTACACAATGGCCATCGTATATCTCACTCTTTTCTGTTGTAAGAACTGTGAATCCCATTAGCAGATATTCCTTCGTTCCCCTGAACAATCTCTAGGTGACAGGCACCGAAAGAGTGACTCATGCTTTTGTACATCTTTGCAGCTGAACTACTTTGAAAGGCAGAAGATGGGACTGTGGCAAAGATGGGCTGAAGACAGGAGGAATAGCTAATATGTGCCTAGTTTGCAACTTTTCATTTCAGTAGTTTAAAAAGCAATTAAGGAAAGTAATGAGGATCCTGACTGGATAGAGTTCAATTCACCCCTTTTAATGGATTCAGAGGCATGAGGACACATATAGGTAATCCATCATTGCATTACTGCCATCTCCGGAGTTGTCTGCATGTTCAAGAAGCATTCATTTCCTTCACTGGGAGGACACAAACCTCTGTTTTCTGATTTGGGTGTCATGAAATGCAAAAAAGATGAAGGAAGAAAATTGGATGCAGCAACTATCGGATCAGAGCAGAAAACGCCGGCTCCATATTCCTTAGCTCTTTACTTCTTTTGTGTCCTAGCTACCTGTCACTGAAATATGTGACCGTGGGTGGCCCTATTTGTAGTATTTGCAAGCTCATCTGATCCTAGGTAAACCTTGGTGCTTTTTAAGGGCCAATTTAGGTGCTGGACCAAATAGCGAAAAATTACTTACTGATTAATTAATAAGCCAGGTTTCTTTGATGTTATAGGAGTATGGTTTGAGCTTAATGTGGCAGTATCATGAGCAATACTCAATGTATCATCAACGTATGAGGCAAACCACTCAAACTGGTTACAAAGAGCAAAACCATCAATAAGGAGATGCTTTTGAAGCTGAGGTTATGAGCCATTAATTTAGATGCCAGGTAGAGGACAATGCTGGTTGTTCAATAGCACAGAAACAAAGGGTTTATCAGCCTGTATTTTAGCAGACTTCCATAAAATAATAGTGAGCATTTATTGAGCACTTGCTGTGCTTTCCATATATTATCTCCAATCCCTACTGCAACCACTTTTGATGGCTTCTATTATTTTCCTTCTTTTCCAAATGAAGAAATTGAGGCTCAGAAAGATTGGAAAAAGCTCACCCAAGATCACACAAATAAAAAGTGAAAGTACAGATCAAGCATGCCCTTAATTGAGTCTTGGCTCAAACTCAGGTCTTTCTGGCCCCAGAACCTAAATGCTTTTTCTATCTCAGTAAAGCAGGTGGTAGAGAGCTGCATATCTCTGCTCTGTTTCCCAGTATGATGTGTCCAAAGTTCAAGAAGAAGAATTGCAAGAACATGTCCAACACCCTTGCATTAACATTCTTCACAGTAAGGAAAGAGGAGTAAAGGCCAAAAGTAAGAGCCTTGGAATCATCTGTTATGAGCACCCATGGAATTGGTCCAGTACTTACCCATTCCTTAAAAGGAACTGAGCTGGGATCCTCATTAGCTGGGTGTGTGTCCTTGGCAAACCAAGGACTAAACCAAAGTATGATGAATGAAAGTGTTTTGTGTCTAGTTTGGACCTTATCAAAATTTCTGGTGATTTTTCGCACACAAAAAATTACAAACAGATAATTTTCCCTCTACTGTGGGCAATTTAACCTACAATATATGTATATATGTATATATGCTAAAGGCCGAATGTACAAGGGTATTCATTGCAGCATTTTATAACAAAGATAGGAAACAACCCAGATTTTCCTCAGAGGTGGACTGATTCATTAAATTACAGGGCATCCATATAATGGAATACTATACAACTGTAAAAAGAAAACAAGGAAGTTCCCCCATAAACTTATATGGAAAGATCTCTAGAATGCATACTTAATTGGAAAAAAAGAAGGTGTTAAACAATGTTTATAAGAGCTAACTTTTATGTAAAAGCAGGAACAAGAAAAGAACCTCATATTTCCTTGTACAATGTGAGATTATGGAAGGTACATATGAAACAAAGAATGGTCGTTACCTTCGGAGGCTGAGAAAAAGGAGCTTGACAGATGAGGGACAAAGATGGTAGGAAGATTTTTATCCTCTCTGGCTTTTCAAACTGTGAATCTAATAGCATTCAAGAAATAAATTAAAAGACAAAAATACCATATCCTCTCAGAACATATTTGTGGCAGGGCTGTGCTCTCTTCTCTAAGAAGGTCCAAATCCTGACTTTCCCACTTTTTTTTGGAAGTGTTATTTAAGTTCTCTGAACCTCATTTTTCTCATTTAAAAAAGGATGGGGGTGGGGATAGCAATATCACTGTGTTGAAGTTTGAGCAAGATAATATATAGAACTGCATGGTTAGCCCTAAAATAACCCAAATACATAGCATTTTCTGTCATTCCCTGGAGTAAACTCTGAGATTCCAGGGTCATAGACATAGCTAAATGCCATGAACACAGCCCGAGCAGCAGAGCACTCTCTTTCCTACTCTTTGGCCTTGAATTTCACCCTCTCTGAGAAGTCTTGTCAAGATGGATTTGAGGCACTTAGAACTGCTTCTCTTCTACCTCCTACCCCAACGAAGCAGTTAGTCTTACCATCTCACCTCCAGATGAACCCATCTCTCCTCCTGGTCATTGCTTTTACTTTGTCATGTGAATATACTGAGTAATAAAGTCAATCCAAGTCTGATTCCAAGTCCCTGGAGGCCAGGTATTTGCCTGTACACTGGTGTCTCATACTAATCTGCCCTCACGGGTGGTGATGTCAAGAATACATCTTCTAGGAGAAAAAGCCAGCAGAGGCTCTCAACAAGATGGATGTTGTACAACTGTGAAGCAGTCCATGATGGCTCTGATTTCCCAGCCATGAGATGGTAAATGGAAGAGAACTTCTTCAAGCTTGCATTTTGGATTTGTGAAGATGAACTCCACAGGCCAGCTGCCTGTGTTCGCTGTCACTTCTGGCACCTAAGGGTTGCTTTGGGTCATGCTTCTGCAATACGGCGCCCTTCGCTGGTTGTGCTGGCTTTTCTCCTCAGTTGCAATGCTTTCTAAAAGGGAATACTTCCTGCCTTGTCAATTCAGAGCTGAGCAGTTTAACGTTACTCAGAATTCTCTCTGACCACTCTCTTAAGTCTAGATCAATCCCTTTCTGCATGAAAGGTCACTACTTTCTCAAGCGCCCTTTCTCTCCTCTTCCTTGCCCTTTTCCTCTTCATTCCCAATACTGAGAGAAGTTTTCTTTGTCCTGATGATTTAGAACAAAACAAAACCTCAAGCCTGATTTCCTAAACAGCTAAGACCCAGGGTCTAAACTTGTTCCCTGACTTTCAAGAAATGAGCAAGAACTGGACCATTTCTCCTTCTATGTCGTCTCTGTTTTGCCTCTCCACCTTCTACATCCTTCAGGCCCTGAAAACCAGGACACCTGGGACTCCACCTACCACTCATCCATTGTGGAGCTTGGCCCTAGCATTGCCCAGATAGTGCTTGTCCCCCTCAATCCTTGCTCTGACTACTCCCCTGCAATGCTTCAACTTTCTTTCTTTAGCTACTTAAGCACAGCCATTGAAAGAAAAAGAAAAGTCAATTGTTGAAGAAGTTGTTTTTCAGGGATGACAAATGTGCAAGTCACTCAGTTCTAAACAATAAAGTCGCCTATGGTTCATATGCTTAACTTAGTATGCGCTCAATAAATGTTAGCAATTATTAAGGATTTAAAATCATTTTTTTCCCCTAAGTGCCAAGCACCAAGCACTAAGTGTTTGTCTCTGGTCTAAGTTCCCAGCCGGAGCCTCAGATGGGGATTCCTTTGCAAGCAATTTATTGAGGGAGTGCTTTTTTTGGAGAGAAACTGGTAAAAAGTGAGAGAAGCAGGATGGAGAAGTCTACCCTCAACCCGATTCCATGGGGGACTCATGATGATGAATTGTACCACAGAGTATATCCCTCCCAGAAGCAAGGGGCTGCCATTATAGCTCTGAATCGGCAGGTCATTGGCTATGACCAATAACCAATCCACCTACTCCAATGACCAATCCATCTACTCCAGTGGGGTAGAGTTGGAGGAGCACATAACAAGTATTTCCAGCAAGACAGCACCTTGCTGAGGTCAGCCAAGGGCAAGCCTCTTGAGGGGGTGCAGGTGTGAGCCATTAGCTGCCCAAGCCTGCAGCAGCTGGGGAGGGCGGTCGGCTCCTTGTGAAGGGGCTAGAGCACCAACAGCATCTGTTACAGCACTTCACACGTATTACATTATTTAATCTTCACAGCGATCGTTTCATGCACGTCACTATTACTGTTATCCCTGTTTAACAGAAGAGGTATCTGAGACACCAAGAGATCAAGTAAATTGATGAGGGGTACGCAGAACCGTGATTTAAGCCAAGACAGCCTGACTTGAACATCTGTGCCTAACCACCATACAAGCCTCCTCTTTGCATCAGAGGATTTGAAGCAGGAAAAACGGGCAAATTCTTTTCCTTACATATTCATTGAGTCACTTTTGTTAGCAGTCATATCTGCTCAGGCAAAATGATTGATGCATTTCACAAACAGTGAAGATTTTTCATCACTGCAACATTCAGATTGATTAAGACCAACACTTCCCAAACTAGAAGAACAGAGGCTCGTTGGCATTGTTATTGCACCAAAAAAACATGTCAAATGCAATAATTTATATTGCTCTATGTCTAATTTTAAAGCACAGCTCACTCTGTGCTTTAGTAAATCTATCTATAGTTTGTAATAATTTTCACAAATCTCTTATTTATAGCCCAAAACAAAAATTAAAGTCACTACAAAATAAACTTCATATCTGTGTTATAACAATATTTTGAAAATATTAAAGCAGAAGTTCACGTCCCCTTGCCACGTTTGTAATCATGCTTGGACATTTTCTTTCTCCTGACATCTTCAATTTAACATGAAAAATGAGGCAGAGTTACAATTTCCAGTGCTATGGTTGTGTAAATGGTATGGAACAGAACTTGATGTTCAAGAAAATGCTTTAAGAACAGAGATTAATGTACTTCTATGAGGGGTGCAGAACATGTTTCTGTCGCTCAAACTAATGACGTGCCTTTAAAAAAGCATTAGCGTGTGGAGCAATGCCAAAGCGAGGGGCCGCTCTTTCCAGGCAAAACAAAAGGGAGAAACGCCTTAGGTATTTATATCATTTCGCCAAACAGCTCCTTGCGTTTCTCTTATTTAATAATGCTGTAATGACTAACTGAAAATAACACAAACTCTGAGAAACAAACACATTTCATCTATTTCCCATGCTTTGTCACAAAGCTACTCCCAACCAAAATTTTAGGGGGAAAAAAAAGGGGCTCTTTAAAATAAAACCCCAAAGCCTCCTATTCCAGACAGCTTTGTACTCTGTCTGTTTAGCATTATTCTTTTAGATATGGACAATCTCTCTGGGAACCCCAGACCATGTGTTTCCTGCAATGTCTTGGCTGAGCTCAGCAAAGCCTAGGATTTCACTAGGTGTTAGGTAGTAAGATCTACTGTGACAGTATGGACTTCCCTGAAGGGACCTATTAGTAGGTCAGAATATCTAGCAAACCTTCCTAAAAATTGTCCCAAGGGAGCAGGAGAAGGTTGACCCAGAGCCAGTGTGGATATAAGGAACCAGCTAAAATAAATCAGCTGAAAGCTCCCTTGGGGTCCTTAGCTTAGATAAGCAAAAGCTAGGAAGGGTAGGAGAGAAATGAAGTCTATTTTCTGGCTCTCAGAGGGAAAGGAGGAAGTTGGCTAATTAAATTTGGGAACCCAGGTGAGGGGAAAGACTCCTTGATTTGGCTAACTCAGGAAGGAAATAAATTTGTTGGAAAATTAGAATATTGGAATTCTAATTTAACCTTTGGTCCTTTTTGAATGCTTGAAAGTATAGAAGTTGAGCTTGGGAAAAAGCAGACACCTCTATATTTGAGATTCTTGGTGCTGTGTTGGTGGCGCCATGCCGTTTGCTTTAGTGAAAGGAGAGGCTGGCTTGGATCCCATCCAAGGCAGTCCCATTGCCAGAACCCCCAGAGGACCTCATTATAAAGTGGTCCTCAGTCCTGGTGCTTTCCATCCCACCATCTCATCTCCCAGGCCCTGTGGCATCAGTCATCTCCTCTCTTTCTTATCTCTTTAATCTTTCTCTATACGGTGACTCCTTCCCCGTGGCCTACACACACTCTCAGGCCCCCAGATCCTAGAACAACAACGACATCCTCCCATGACCTTGTTTCCCTCTCGAGTTACTTTCCCATCTCCTTCCTGTCACCCCTCAATGCCCACTTCCTCAACTTCCTCACCTTCCACTTATTCCTTAACTCTCTGAATCTAGGATCCTGCCTCCCTCCCCCTCTTGGAAAGTGAACTCTTGAGTGCCCTAATAGACATGTCTAAAGCCTTTCTCTCCTCAGATTCCGTAGCAGTTAACACCGTGAGCCACTCTTTTCATAAAATCCTTTCCTCCATTCTTTCTGAACGCATAAAATGCCTCTCAGACCACTCTTCCCCAGCAGCATTTCCTGGGAGCTGGTTAGAAATGCTTTGCTGGTCCTCAGTCACCCACTCACAGGTAGTCATTCCCTAGGATGCTGCTGCCTACCTCCTTCTCCTCACTCTGTGTGCTCCCTTGGTGAAGTCATCTACTCCCCCAGTTTCCACAATCTTCTCCACGTGGACCCTTTTAGATACAAATATCCAGCCCCAGGCTTTACACTGAACCCAGGCTTGCATTGCAAACAACTGGATACCTTGGAAGTTTCTCAAATTCAACATGTGCAAAACCAAAATCATTATATTCCTTCTTAAGTCCTCCCTCTTCCTAAAATTCCTAGCTCTTCTGCAGGCATCGGTACTCAGGCTCCATTCCTTAGAACCATCTTTGACTTGTTCTTCTCCTTCATCTACTACATGCAATTTAATTTTAAAATCCTGATGATATTCCCTCTATATTTTCTCTCATGTCTGAATCCTTCTTTTCAGTGCTACTGGCCTAGGTAGACTTCCCAATGACCTTGTCACTGAAAGAATTTTAAAAGTTAGCCAGCCACCTGGTGCTCCCACTGCTCATCACTGCCTTCAATCCTTCTTTCACACTGACAGAGCATCAGGTCATCAAATTGATGATGTTATTCCCATTCTCAAAAACTACTGGTGGTCCCCTTTTACTTACAGAATGAGTCCTGCCTTCTCAGCCTGAGCATGCATGTCTTCTAGAAACCAACATGCAAAATTTCCTCCTATTGTCCTCTTCCCTTCCCCAAAATATATACTCTCATCTTCTTCAACTAGCCGAATACATGCCACACTTTTCCTGAGTTTTTAGTGCTTTCTCTACCTGAAAACACTTCCTTTAGTTGCCTCCTGTTGAAAACCTACCTATACTTCTAGGTTTTTCTTAAATACTACTTCATTCTATCATGAAGTCACTCTAGATAGAATACTTCCTCACCAAGAAAATGATAAAAGTCATTATTCTCTCTCTCTCTCTCTCTATATATATATATATAACTACATAACTTTGACTTTTATTTTAAAAGTGCTACTCAAAACACCATGAAATAGTAGCAGCAGCATCTCTTGGGAGCTTGGTAGAAATGCAAATTCATGGGCCCAATCCCTGACATACTGAACCAAAATCAGGTTTTGTGTTTTAATGAGCATACAGGTGGTTCTGAGAAAGGCTAGTTTGAGCACCACTGCATTTAAACTCTCACCTTAGTGCCAACATTGTGTGTTTGACGGTGTCTCTTCACCTAGACACTGAACCTCCTGAGAGTAGGGCATACTATCTTGCTAGGCCATCTTGTAATAGTAGGTGCTTAATGCAAGCTTGTTGAGTAGCTATTGGTTGTATCCTCGTGTGGTCCTGGACTATTGCTTAAATTCAATTGTTCTGGGAAGAATTTGCTGCACATCCAGTAAAAGAATCAACCTGTCAGTTACAGTTTATCTATTTTATCTTTCTTTGTTTACTGGGGTTGACGTCAGTGATGGGATAAAAGGAAAATATTTTTAGTGAAAATAAATGTTCAGAAAGAGTTTCTAGCCCAGCTATTGATTTTATCTTGGCTTCCTACAGAGTGCTGAAGAAGCAAGCAAATGCTACTGAATATTTATTACCTACCAGGCACTATGCTATCTCATTTCACCCTCACAACAAGCTATGTGGTATGTACTATGATTATCTCCATTTCAGTGATGCATGGACTGAAGCTCAGGAAGGCGAGGTAACTTACCTATGATCATGCAGTTGTCGTAGCTCAGCTAGGGGATTTGAGGCCATAGGTCCCACTCTGAATCATGACACTAAATCCCCTCTACAGCTTTATGCTTACTAGGCCTGGACTTTCCATAGAAGCTGGACAGTTTTCTGCCCGAGCCCATGAGATCATTCATTTTCCCGAGCCTGTTGGGAAACCAGGTTGTACTGTGCCTCTATGTGCCCTGGCTTTGCTTCTGCTCTTGTCAAGAACTGAAAACTCCCTTGGCTGCAATAGCATGATTCTCTGCCAGTTTTCACTAGACTTAAGGTCAAGGTAATTATCACCTGGGCAGAGCCTCCCTCCCCTCATCAGACAGCAGTAAAGGGAGATGCTCCTGAAACCCATTAAAACCTGCCTGGGAGCACTCTGAGTCACGGAGCCCTCTGAGTTGGAGTAAGAAACAGGGCCATTGGTTTTATGGCAATGTACTCAGTACTCCCAGGGTACTGTTAATTAGCCTTTTAAGGTCCTGGAAATCTCCAGGTTTGGCCTGAGGATGGCTATTTACAATTTCCCTCAGATAGAGGGAGTTGATTTAGGACAGACTCTGGGTCTGGAAGGCTCTGCTTTCTGGAGCATGTGCCCAAAGCACTGGGGCAACACTTCTGTTCAGAGCTCTGGGCCTGGTTTTATAGACTTGGATTTGAGAGCTGAATAAAAAGTCAGACTTACAGCCTTCTGTGGGCTTTTCTCAGGTAGAGACTTGTGTTTAGAACTTGGAATTAAGAAAGCTGGTCTGGACCCTGAATGGAGTCCTAGGTTAGCTTTTATTCCTACTCAGTATCTAGAAAAAGAAACTCTACCTGCTGGTCAGGCCAGTTTGTGGGCCTTTTACCACAGTTAAAGAGAAAGTTAATTTAACATAAAGCATCAACTGTTTTCATTCTTCATTCATTCATTCATTCAACAAACATTCAGCACTTACCGACCATCAGGTGTTGTGCTGGGGGCTGGGTTACAAAGAAGAGGACACCACAGCTCCTGCCCTCAAGGAGTTCCCAGATAACAGGGTGACTGTGTTAAGGTCCCTATCTCTGGGAGTCATCCCCGCCTCTTACTCCATCACTCACACAATCATCAGAGAGAGAAGGAAGGAGAAATCTTCACAGCCTCAGGACCAGGAGGCTCCTAGCTCCCCACCCCCACCCCCAACACAGGTAGGCTCCCAGGAAGGCTTCCTAGGTCTAGCCCATTGAACTCCTGCCTCACAAGGTCCCCGGATTTTCCTCTCAGACAGTCACAGCCTCACTCTCCCTGGCAGCTTCAGCTCTTCCTGAATTCACCATCAGCTGTAGCCAAGAGAATTCTTTGTTTTAGCCCAGCCCTGCTGAGACCCCTGCTCTAACTCCATTAGAAACCCTCATTCTTTCTAGAAAGGTGAAGAGAAAATTAATATCTCCTGGACAAATGTGATTCCGCATCCAAATTCTAGTCCTTACTCCCTCGTCTTACACACAAGCTTGAGACCAGAAAGTTCAAAAGTGATTAGGGTCAGTCACATCTTTCTTATGGAACCCTCCTCTACAGGTACTTTAAGAAACAGAGAAACCAAGGGATCCCACCTACCCCTTGTCCTCTTATGTTGGCATTCTCCCAACTGTGGAAACTACAGTGAGAAGTAGAGAGAAACAGTGGTGGCACCCAGACTGAAGGGCCAAGGTGAAAGAAAGCCTCTGGCAAACCCTCTGAGTGTGTGCTCTTCTCTCTGTTTCTGGTGATCCCCTGTGTGTGAGGTAGATGGGTCAGTAAGGTAAAGAGAGGCAGATGGGAAACAGGGGGAGTGGGAGCTGGGGTACCCTGCTGGCCTCCACTGTAATCACCTCGTGTGAGTCCTTCCTGAGCCATACCTTCCTGTGGTGCACAGAACCTGCTGTCACTGTCCCTGTTCCCCTTCGAGGTGAGAAATGGGTTCCAGCTGAGGAAGGAACCAGTGGGCCCCAAATTATATGGTCCATGGGAGTAATTAGCCTTGCACAGGGGCAAAGAGCTAAGGTATAAGCCTTGTCCATATTTGACAAAACTCGGATCCTTACACTGAGAAGGAGAATCCCTTAGAAATATCTGAGGTGACAGTAGGAGGTGGTAGGGAAAGAAGTGGGTGCCAAGAGCTGTGGGGCATGGGAGAAAATAAGATTTCAATAGAAAAAAGAACAATTATTTTCAAAAATGAGGAACAGAGCTAGGAAGGTAGGGTAAAAACCCCTGCATGCTGGTTTTCCCTTTCCTTAAAAATAACAGCTGAATGATAGAAGTGTTTTATCTATCCTTAATTTCAAGCTAGTTATAATCTGCCTAGAGTTTCCTAGTTTGGTAAGTTTTTCACTTCAAATAATAAGTATAGCAAAACCACTTTAAACCATATCTACCTATTACAGATATAGATGACAGCACATGATGTCCTCCCCTCTCTGCAACAGAACATCACTCAATTCATTGTGCTGGTTTTTCTGTTTAATCTTCCCTCTCAGATCCATTTTCCACTTTTCTGCCCAGCTCTGTGCTGGGGTCAGGGGAACTGAACTGTATGTACTGCATCACTCAGGCTCCATTGCTTCTGGCTTCCAGTTGGTTTCAGTCAATGGGAGGCACCAGCAGGAGACTGGGAGGAGAAAGAGCTCGAGGGACTGTGCTCCTGCCTTCTTCAGCACCATCGTTCTAGTGGTGACATCATCCCTGTAGAACTAGAGCTTCTATTGGGCAGCCCCTCTTCTGGGCTCCAGCTCTTAATTTGGTTGGGGTAACGTTGTTTCCTTTCTTTGCTTTTTCAGACCTGGATGGTAATGGTTTCCTTCCATTACTGGTCCCTGTGTCCCTCAATTTCCCTTGTTGGTTCCCTTTAACCTGCACACACCCCTGTAAATAGTCCCTACCTGAAATTATCTTCATAATCTCATCTGAGTAGGCTTTCTGTTTCTTGCCAGGTTCCTGTCTAATTAATCCATGTTCTGTGCACATATCCTCCTGCCTCAGCAATGCCTCCAATGGTTATTCTAGTTTTTTATTAGATATCTGGTAGGGTTTTAAGAGCTTACATTTGTAAAGAAAGATAATCCGATTGGATTTCAGGTGTGATGTCTTGATTATTTATCAAGGAAAGAGGCTAGAAAATATAATGTAGGGGTGAAAGGCAGAGGTGGTCTGTGTGAAAATAATAATACTGAACAATTTGTTTTGTTCATTCTTTCAACAAGAATTTGTGAGGGCCTCTTCTGTCCTGGGCACTGTGCTAGGTCCTGGACATGCAAAGATGCAAACATAATCCCTGCTTTCAAGGAGCTCACATTTTAGTGAGGAAGAAGTAAGTGTAAAGGAATAATTATAATAGACTATAGTAAGGGCTCTGTCAGAGACATATGCATAAAAAGAATACCTAACCAGAGAATTAAGGAAGGCTTCCTGGAGGAGCTGACCTCAAATCTGAACCTTGGTGGTAAGTGGAAATTAGGGGTGAGATGCGCAGAGTGGAGATTTTCAAATAGAGATGTTCCATTTAGAGCAATATGGATTACAATTTGCTTTCACACTCGTCCTCTCAGGCATCAGTTTTAGAATTCAGAATCTGACCTAAGGAGTCTCACATTGGAATTCTGCATATTGGAATCACTTGGGGAGCTTTTACAACTTATTGATGCCTGGACGCCCCTAGTTTACTCTAGAGCAATGAAACTTAAACTCAGGGTTGCATACTTGCAGAGAAATGGAGAAATGCATCCCCTCCCCCCAAGGCCTGTAAGGTTGGAGAGACACCAGCAATGTATTTATAAGACCATAATTTTGTAAATTTGCAAACATAAGATGTTCTTTTGTTCTTCTTAAAGAGGTCCCTCAAATTGTATGTTCTTTAAGACCCAGAACCTGAATCTGCCCTTGTACCTGGGCCCCAACCCAAACCAACTGAGTCAGAATCTCTGGTGCTGTGGTCTGAGCATTAGTATGCTTTAAAAACTCCACAGGTGAGAACTGGAAAATCCACAAATATGTGGAAATTATACAGCCCACTCTTAAACAACCAATGAGTCAAAGAGGAAATTGCAAGGGAAATTAGGGAATACCTTGAGACAAAGGAAAACTAAAACATAACAAACCAAAACGTATGGAATGCAGCAAAGGCAGCACTGAGACGGAAATTTACAGCTCTATATGCTAATATTGAAAAGAAGAACGATCTCAAAGTTGGAGGACTCTCATTTCCCAATTTTAAAACTTATTAAAAAGCTATAATAATCAAAACAGCATGATACTAGCACAAGGACGGGCATATAGACCAATAGAATTGAATGGAGAGTTAAAAAATAAACTCCTACATCTATGGCCAATTAATTTTTTATAAGGATGCCAGGTCCACTCAAAGGGGAAAGAGTTTTCTCTTCAGCAAATGGTGCTGGGAAAACCAATATCCATATGCAAAAGAATGAAGGAAGACCCTGACCTCATACCAGATTAACTCAAAATGGATCAAAGACCTAAATAGAAGAACCAAATCTATAAAATTCCCAGAAGAAAACATGAGACAGCATCTTTAGGACCTTGTGTTAGGTATGGTTTCTCAGACTTTACCTCAAAAGCATGAACAACAAAGGAAAAAAACCCAGGTAAATGGGACTTCATAAAAATTTAAAACTTTAATGCATCAAGAACTTCAACATGAAAGTGAAAAAAAAAAAAAAAAAAAAAGACACCCTACAGAATGGAAGAAAATATTTGGAAACCACATATCAGATAAGGGTTTAATATCCAAAATATATAAAGAGATCCTTTAACTCCAGGGCACATAGACCAGCAATCTACTTAAAAAGTTAGCAAAAGACTTGAATAGACATTTCTCCAAAGAAGATATAAAGATGACCAATAAACATAAGAAAAGGTATTCAACATCATTAGCCATTAGGGAAATGCAAATGAAATCCACAATGAGTTATCATTTCATACCCACTAGAATGGCTACTATTTTAAAAAGAGAGAAAATAACAAGTGTTAGATATAGGGAAATAGAAACCCTCGTATTTTGTTAGTGTAAACGTAAAATGGCAGTCACTATGAAAACAATTTGGTGGTTCCTCAGAAAACATAGAATATGCTTTCTGACCCAGCAATCTCACTTCTAGGTATATACCCCAAAGAATTGAAAGTAGGGACTCAAACAGATATTTGCACACCAATGTTCATGGTGGCACTATTTACAATTGCTAAAAGATGGAAGCAACCCAAGTGTCCATTAACAGATGAATGGATCAACAAAATGTGATATAAATATTCAATGGAATATTATTCAGCAGTAATAAGGAATGATGTTCTGTTACATACAATAACATGAATGAACCCTGAAGACATCATGTTGCGTGAAATAAGCCAGATACAAAAGGACAAGTATAGTATGATTTCGCTGATACAAAATAATTAGACAAATTCATAGAGTCAGAAACTAGAATACAGCTTACCAAGGGCTGGGGTGGAGGTAGGGAATGGAGAGTTAATGCTTAATTACACAGAGTTTCTGTTTGGAATGATGGAAAAATTTTGGTAATGGATGGTGCACAACATTGTGAATGTATTTAACACCATTGTATTATATATTTGAATGTGGTTAAAAGTGGAAATTTTAGGTTGAATATATATTGCTAGAATAAAAATGTAAAAAAAAACCCACAAAACCCATAGAACTGTACAACACAATGAAACCTAATGTAAACTCTGGATTATAGGTCCATATGATTATAATAATAGTGTTTCATAAAATGTAAAAGTACCACACTAACTCAAAATGTTAATAGGGAAAACTGTGAGTGCAGGGGATATATGGGAACTCTGTACTTTCTGCATGGTTTTTCTGCATATCTACAACTTCTCTAAAAAAAATAAAGAAGGAAGAAGAAAATTTAAATAGTATTCCAGGTGAGTTTAATGTGCAGCCAGAAATGAAAAACATTGCACATTTTAAGAACTGGAAAATAACTCAGAGATCCTGGTAAAATTCTCTCATTTTTCAGACAAATTAACTATAACCCAGAGAGCAGAAGTGACTAGTTAAAGGTCCCATAGCTCATCCTTGAAGAGCCAAGATTCAAACCTAGTACCCCTAGCTCCAAATCCATGCCTTTCCTACTTAGATATCTGGCTATTTCCAGATATAAGTACCCATAGAGGGTGTACCCTGCCTTCCTTCAAAATCTGGGTCTCAGAGTCCCAAGCTGATTAGCATCTCCTGGGGTTTGCTGATTCCAGGAGACTAAGCCAGGACTGCAGCGACAAAGGTGAGCTGGACTGGGTGGGGAACTGAGGTGGTGATGATGTGGCCCCTCAAAGGCTGGAATCAATAGGGAGTACCTTTGGCTAATCTAGTTGAAAGTCCCCAGGGTCAGAGAGAAGAGGCACAAAGTTGTACCTGTTCTAGCCAGAGCATCCCATGATAGGCTTTTCTGGAGCCAGTTTTTACCATGCTCACTGCCTATGCAAATAATCACCTGGGCAGAGCTTCTCCTTTTTAGACAACCCAGTATTGTGAGAAGCCTATGAAACCCATTGAAATATGCCCGGGGCCCCCACTGAGTCACGCAAAATGTTTTTCCTAGGTCTCTGTAAGACTATTCATTTAATAATAGCGGACTTCCAATGTATTCATAATTAGTCTTTAAAGACTCCAAAATGCTTTTTAGAAAGTACTTGTTATTTTTAAAAATCACCAGGAAAATAGAAATCATGAGGCAACTTTGGGAAACTATCATAACCCCATCTTATCTGGGAATTGTAGTAGCCCCAGGGCATCTTCAGACAGGTGATAAGAGGAGAGCTGTACTTCCCTGTCTGTGTGGTGTGGAAGATGAGGCTTTTACCTTCGCAAGGATGCTGTGTTTAAAAAGCCTGTCTATTTATGCAGAAGATAGAGAACTTTTTAAGTTGCTACAAAAGAGACAGAATCACATCAGGAGTAAGAAGCAAGAATACACACACGCGCGCGCGAAAAGCATTTCCAATCTTCCTTCAACACACTGACAGCAGGAAAACTGCAGGATGTTGGATACTGCCCCTCAGGTGCTAATTTGGTCTTTAAGAGATTTAATCGATATTATGACTGCAATGTTGATG
This sequence comes from Tolypeutes matacus, assembly GCA_026826555.1. Taxonomy (NCBI): domain Eukaryota; kingdom Metazoa; phylum Chordata; class Mammalia; order Cingulata; family Chlamyphoridae; genus Tolypeutes; species Tolypeutes matacus. The sequence goes on from JAKSZT010054472.1 coordinate 1,158,380, forward strand.
AGACATTGATATCTAGTAATTATGCTTTGAAGCACCCAGAACTCTTCCTCTCTCTTTCTACCCACTCCATCCGTATGCCCCCTCTGATCTTGACAACCATGTGGGTGACTGGGGCAGTGCCAGGCTACTTGGAGCCAGGCATGGTCAGCAGTTACAGATCCAACCCTGGGTCTCTCAGCTCCCATAGCTTTAATCCCATATTCAAAAGGAAAGGTGTTTCTTTGAGTACATGGGAAAAGAGGAGGAGAACTTGCTTCCCTTGAAGAGACAGATCTGCTAAATTAAAAGTCAGTTTAAATGTTAAAGAAGAGAGGATCTTGGTCATCAAGCGTTCCTTGGCCATCTACCACAGATTTTTTATTTTATATTTATTTATAGAAATACTGTTACTGAGCCAAGTGTTAGAATCCAAACAGGATGGATTTGAAGAAATCTTGAGTACCTTAGCTTCAGAAAATTATGTCATCTGTGCTCCTTTCTGTGGGAACAAATCAGTCCCAGATGCATCTAAATTACACTTTTCCATTGTTTTATCTTTAACTGATAAAAGTATATACTGGGGACGATGTGGCTCAAGTGGTTGAGCATCCGTCTGCCATATGGAGGGACCCAGGTTCAATCCCCGGGATCTCCTGGTAAATAAAGAAAAAAAAAAAAAAAATATATATATATATATATGCTGCAATATAGGAGCTACCAAAAGAAGATGAAGATGTGGTTTAAGTCCCTAAGAAATGTAAACTCAATGGAAGCCCCAGGGGAACCCGAGAGGCAGCATCTACCTGGGCAATCCTGGACAGTACAGGAGAGTCAGCAAAGAGGGAGGTCCGTGCTCTAAATTTCAGGGATTGAAAAAGGAGGGCAAAGAGAGAGAGAGAAAAAAAAAAGGAAGGCAATGGAGTGAATTTGGGGAAATAAGATCTTCATAAAGTTATTTTGCCCTTTTAACTTAATTAGTTTTCCGCCTAAGAAAGACATTTACAAACAAAAGTATTAACTTTTTGCATATTTCCAAAATTATTCACAATGATTTTTCCTGCTATGAAAACTGAAGTCAATTAATGTAAACTGTGTTGAGTAAAATTAATGTGCATACTTTCAATTCTGTAAGAAGAGGCAATTTGCCATAAAATGTTTTGGGTAAGAGGTTTCAGCCACTCAATGTAGAACATTCAGATTTTAAAAGCATTTGAATAATTACTGGCATTTATTGGGTGTTTGCTATATGCCAGGCATGCTAACAAGACATATCTCTTTTCATCTTCGCCACAACTCCAGCAGATATTACTACTACCCCCATCCCGTACCCCTCCCCCCCACACACTTTAGAGTTGAGGAAAGTGAGGCATAGGAAGGTTAAGAAATCTGCCACTGTCAGAGCCAGGCTTTGAACGAAAGCTAATGGATAACCAATTCCACAAGTGATAAGATTAACTTTTAGCCCTGGGATAGTTATGGAAATGTACCTCCCTCCGAGGGAGGGCTTCTTGCACACTTGAGGATTGAGGCCATCAGACAGCCTCTAGACAGTTCTGTGGAGCCACCTTTCTGAGGTCACATCCTTCCTGTGAGCATATAAAGGCAGGCCGTTTCCATCCAATGCTGGACAACTCTGATGGGCACGGCTTGCTCCAGACTGACCAACGTTTTGTCAGGTCTGAATCACAGTACACCTTCTTCCTGTTCCCAGACTTGCTTCCACCCCTTTCCTTTCACAGGTGTTGATGCCTAATAAACCTCTTGCAAACACCATCTCAGTGCCTGCTTCTGAGAATCCAACATGCAGTAGTGCCATTCTCTCTCCCTAAGACTTTATGGAGATGTGCAAATACTCAAGAATCGAGGCCTACACACATGTAACCCAGTTTCTCAGGCCATACCTTCCCCAGAAAATTTTAGAACAAGTTTTCAGTTCAATTTCTTTGACTGCTTAGGAGGGGCAGTAGAGTTTCAAGAACATTCATTTGTGGTTCAAATTGCAGACCTGGTCTCATTTATAAAAGTCAAACGTGATAATGTGTGCCTTCAATAAATGGTAGCTACTATTATTGCCATCCATAGTTTCCAAGACTCAAGTCCAGGCTGAACATGCACTAAGGAACTATTCTTCCTTCTGCTAGTGAGACTGTCTCTACCCTCAGCTTCTCCTTTACTCTCTGCAGCACTACAAGGGCTGTGTTGGGGATTGAAACATATTTTCCATAAGACATGTGCCAAGTCCTAATCTCTGTCCTTTGAATGTGAACTCATTTGTAAATAGGGTCTTGAAAGATCCAGTTAAGATGAGGCCTGAATCAGGGTTGGCCTTAATCCAATATGACTGGAGCCCTTATAAGGAGAGGAAATTTGGACACAGAAGTAAAAGCCAGAGGAGGAGATGGAAGGAGACAGTGACAGACAATGGCTGGCAAACCACCACCAGAATGTTACAGACTGGAGAAAGCATGGCCTGATGATACCTTGACTTTGGACTTCTAGTCTCCAAAATAAATAGGAGACAATAAAATCCTATTTAAGCCACCAATCTATGGTATTTGTTATAGCAGATGTGGCAAATTAAGAAGGGCTGATTCAACCCCCCTCCTCCCCCTCAAGCACTCTTAGTGTAAACTTTCATCATCGCTCTTCTCAGTAAAACTTCTATGATCTAGATCTATGTGATCTTGTTGCCACACTTCTCTAGTTGTACTATAATCTAATTATATATCTGTCTTCCTACTAGTGTAAGCATTAAGGGCAAGAACCTTGTCTTATTCATCTTAATATACCCATCACTTCTAATAGTGTCAAATATATAATAGATGTTCAATAGATGATGAATAAGTAGATGGATGGATGAATTGATGGAAAGACTGGTCAAAGTTAATTAGCCCAGGAAAGAAATATCCTGTTTAACTCTGGACATTTGGATCTAAGCCCAGGGCCTGAAACATAATAAGCACTCAATAAAAACTTGTTGAGTGAATTGCCTTTTATGATGTGGGACGGGAGGGGCTTCCATCTAACTGTCTTCAGCTTCTGGCTTCCAGGACTTTCTCTAACAACTCCAGGGGGCTTCTCTCTGTCTCTGCAGCCTGCACCCTCTCTCCATATCTATCCTGTTTATAAAGAACTCCAGTTAGAGGGTTAAGACCCACCCTGTGTCATGCCTTACTGAAGTAATCGAATCAAAGTCCCTTAATGAAGTAATTTAATCAAAGTTCCCACCTACAATAGGTTCACACCCACAGGAATGGATTAGCTCAAAGGACATGATCTTTTCTGGGGTATGTACAGTCTCAAACTACCATACACAGGAACTCCCTTGCAAATGAATCCCAGGAATAACCTTGAACATCTTTCAGTTCTTCATGGTAAGTACCCAAACTAATAATGGTCTTGAGATATTTGTGAATATGTTCATACGCACATTTTATGTATAACTACAACCTTTTCATTTGGTATGCAGAGCCAAATTGTTTATTTAAAGATTGTTGAGAAGGTTGATATTGGACAATCTACAGATTATTATAACTTGATCTGACAAATGAAATATGACTGTGAAGGAGGCCATGTCAGTTTTAGTCAACAAATATGTATTCATTTGGGGAATTGCCATCCTTAACATAAAACTTGCTTCCACATGCTTCCATTAGACTCAGTATAATCAAAGAAATTTGGACTATTAAAAATAACTTTCAAATTTTTTGATGTAAACCTGCAGTTTCAGATAACCATATCTTTACTTACCTTTGATCTGTCTGCTGCTGAAGCAGGGTGATGGAGGAAATCAACTAAATTGTAAAGTGTTTTGTTTTTTTCTCTCAATGAAATGGGCCAAAAAATGAACAAGACTTTATTTTAAATAAGGAGTGTTATTTTGCCCAAGTATACATTACAGACCAGGATCTGACTAATCTCAGACTTGATCAACACAGTTCCCTTTGCCAAAATCCCCCAGTCACTTCTACAAGGTTGCCAATAAATCCAGATCTCTGGCTACCACCTGCAAAGACACACAGGCAGCTCACTGTTGGAAGGAACTGTGAACAGAATTTGGCTCTTGGACATTAATTACACCTCTATTTGCTGCTAACAAAGAGCTAGTTAGTTTATGTTCTGGGTTAGGTAATAAACTCACTCTGGCTTTCAGAGCACTTTGGCTTAGCTTCCCCATTCCACTCCATCTTTCCTCTTGTTGCACAGCCTCTGAGCACAGAGACCCTTTCTGGACAGGAATCTGAAGTGTATGACTTGCCTCTTTGCCCTTAGCCACTAGGTACTGACTCAGATCCTGTGAGTGCTCCTTGAAACTAATGAAAATAGGGTAAAGAATATAAGCAATCAAGTCCACCAAAAAGGAAACACAAATGACTGAGAGAGAGATGAAAGTACATTTCACTGGTAATTCAAGGAATCATACATTAAAAATAATATTTGCCACTTATCAAATTAGCACATTTTTAATAAAATGGTGGCCTTGGAAGATAGATAAACTTGAGTCCAACTAACCTGCCATTTATTATTTGATGTTTCTGGCCAAGTGACATAGCCTCAGTAAATTTCACTCTTCATCTGTAAATGGAGCAAATACAATTATCATTGGGATATACAGAGAATTAAATTAGATTATCTATACACGGTATTAACCCAATGTCAACTAATAATTGGCAGTTATTGTTATTCTACCCAATGTTAGTTAAAATGCAAAGAAAACAGGCATTCTCCCACACTGCAGGTAAGAGAATAAATTAGTACATCCTTTCTGGAGAGCAATATGGCGATATGTATCAAAAACCTCCAAAATGTAAATATGTCTTTTTCTTCCAGCCAAATGTAGTAAAAGGGACCAGATTTCCTCTCCCATCTGAAAAAAAAAAAAAAAACAAAGGACAAAATATATATTTAAATGGTTTTCAAGTCACTGCACATGAGGCAATGAACTATGTGATTACTGAAAGAGAGGAAAGAAATAATATGGGCCCTACAACTGCTTCAGCAGTTTTCAGACCATGATGCAGGGAAGGGGAATCCAGGCCAAACTCACCTGATTCTCTGAGTTGAGAAGAGGGACCTGAGAGTCTGGGGAGATCAAGCTAGAATTCTCAGGAAAGAATACTGGAAAGAAAAGAGATGCACAGAAAGACCTACAGAGGTTCCCTTTTGGAGATTTCAGCTAAGTAAGTGATCAACACATGCATGTATGGAAACTACTCAAGGTTGGGGAAAGAATGACTCAATAGGTTAGAGGAAAGAGTCCCAGCACTCACATGGGGCTGGATATAGGGTGTGTTTCCATAAAACAGACTGGGAAACCTCATAATTCATTGGATAATGAGGATCTTACCTCAGTAGTGGTAAATAATAATCCCTAGATGGAGCACTACTCTGGTCTTGCCTAACAAATCTTAAAAGCAAGAACCAAAGGTATCAAACTGTTTCCAAGTAACTTAGTTGCATCCTAGTAAAATGTTCATGAATATTTATAGAAAAGCAAAATATTCCATACTTAATAAGGTGAAATTCACAATGCCTGGCATAACAATAAAAAATTAACATTCATGCAAAGAACCAGGAAAATATAACCCATAATGAGGAGAATAATTAATCAAAACTGACCCAGGACTGACACAAATGTTAGAATTATCAGCCAAAGACATGAAAACAGTTATTATAACTGTATTCCATACATTCAAAGTTAAGAGGAGACATGGAAGATATATATTTTTTTAAAACCTCCAATCAAACTTCTAAACAGCAATGTACATGACTTATGTACTAATGTAAGCACATTACTTACAGAACAATGAAAATAAGAATGACATCAGACTTCTCATCAAAAGCAAAACAATGGTGCAAGATCTTTTAAGTGTTGAAAGAAAAAGAGCTGCCAACCTAGAATTCAATACCCAGAGACAGTATCTTTCAAAAACCAAGTCAAAATAAATACTTTTTCAGACATACCAGAGCTGAAAGATCTCAGCATTATCAGACCTCCACTAAAAGAAATATTAAAGGATTCTGTTGTATAAGAGGAACATGATATCAGATGTGGATCTACACAAAGGAAACAAGAGAAACAGAAATGGTAACTACAGGAATAAATATATTGTTTTTTTCCCAATATTTAAATCTCTTTAAACAATAATTCACTGTTTTATTAACTATGAAGTGTGGGGCTTATAACACATGTAAAAGTAAAATGTATGACAGCAGTAAAACAAAGGTCAAGAACAGAGAAATAGTAGCATACTACTATAAGGTTCTTATGCTGTATGTGAAATCATGTAGTAACACTTGACTGTAGAGTGTGATAAGTTAAAGATGTATACATACATCATAAAGCAATCATTTAGGTAAAAAACAAAAAGTTATAGCTACTATGCCAACAGAAAAGATAAAATGGAAATATTAAAAATAGCTAATTAATCAAAAAAAAAAAAAAAAAAAAGACACACAAAATAAAAAAGGGGGCACAGAAAACAGGTGGAACAAATAGAAACCAAATAGCATGATGATGGATTTAAATGTAACTATATAAATAAGCACATTAAATGTAAATGGTCTAAATACTCAATTAAAAAGCAGAGATTGTCAGGGTGGATAAAAAAGCAATCCCAATTATACACTGACCACAAGAAACACACTTCAAATAATAAAAGCATAAATATGTTAAAAGTAAAAATAGGGGAAAAGATATTCCATGCTAATACTAATCAAAAGAAAGTTGAGCGGCTATATGACTATCAGGAAAAATAGATTTCAAAGCTACCTAATAACAGAATTTCAAACTACATGAAACAAAAGCTGATAGAACTCTTTCTTGAATTGTAATAAATGTGTGGCACTAATGCAAGGTGTTAATAATAAGGTGATATATGGGAACTCTGTATTTTATACATGATTTTTCTGTAAGCCTACAACTTCTCTAACAAAAAAGAAAGTTTAACTGATAGAACTACAAGGAAAACTAGACCAAGTCCACCAATTTTAGTCAGAGATTTTAATATATTGCTTTCAATAATTGAAAGAACAAGTAGACAAAAAAACTCAGTAAGGATATAAAATATTTGAACCAACTTGACTTAATTGGCATTTATAGAACATTTCCCCAACAACATTCTTCCACATGTACACAGAACATTTATTAAGATTGATTGTTTTCTGGGCCATAAAGCAAGTTTTGGTAAATTTAAATTTCAAATGACTCAACTGATACCAAGTATATGTTCTGACCATAATAGAGTTAAATTAGATATCGATAGCAGAAAGAACTCTGAAAAACTCCCCCAGATATTAGAAAGTAAATAATACACTTCTAAACAATGAAAAGTGAATTAGAAATTATCTTAAATTGGATGATAAGGAAAATTCTACATATCAGAATGTATAAGATGTTGAAGCAGTACTTGATAGAAATTTATAGCACTAAGTGCCTATATTAGAAAAGAAAAAAGATACTTTATGCCTATAAATTCAACAACTTGGAAAAATTCCTTGAAAGAAACAAAGCTCACTCAAGAAGTAAATCACTTGACTAGCCCTATATCTATTAAGAAATTAAATTTGTAGTTAAAAATCTTTTCCACAAAGAAAACCCCTAGACTCAGATAGTTTCACTGGTGAATTCTAGCAAATATTTAATGAATAAATAATACCAATCTTGCACAAACTTTCAGGAAATTAATGAAATGCATACTTTACATCATATCCAAAAATTAACTCAAAATGAATGACAGATCTAAATGTAAAATCTAAAACTATAAAACTTCTAGAAATAAACATAGAAGAAAATCTGAGACCTTGGGTTAGGCAAAGTTTTCTTGTATATGACACTAAAAGCATGATCTATAAAAGAATGAATTTTCAAATGTACTTCAAAATTAAAAATGTCTGCTGAAGATGGCCATGGACTGATAGGCAGAGCTGAATGCTCTCACAAAGACAATGAGAAAGAACCAAAAGTTGTCCAGGGGATCTGCTTTGGGGGTCAGCAGACAAGAACAGTGCTACACAACTCCCAGGAGGGCAAGGGACAGAGAGTCCAAGCTTGGTAACATGAGTTTCCAAGCCCATGAGGCAGCCGGGAAGGGGTCCCCTCACCTGCCCCCAAGATATTAAGCTGGGGTAAAACCCCTATCTCACTGTAGTTTACTGAGAGGGGAACAGACATCTTCCTCCCTGTTAGCTGTTTCAAGGGGAAAGGGAGGGGAGGTCAATGTGCTTTTCTTCAGTGAATTCAGCCAGCAGAACATGCTTTGAATCTGGAGATTCAACACAGGAACACAAGAAAGCCCAGACTGAAACACCTCCATGGAAAGGTGCGTTGACTAGTGCCATCTGCTGGCCAGGCTGGAAACTGCGTGGACAAAAACTGTTGGGGCTCTCTGTAGCCAACCCCTGGGAGAAAATCTGCACCCCACAGTGAGTCCCTGGCTCGATTTTGAAAACTTAAGTTGGGCAATTTTAAAGACTGAGAATAAGTTGAACCAAATTTCAAAGAAGAGCTGTGGGAAAAAAAATAGGCAAGAGAGAGAAATTAGCCATCAGAGTAAATACACCAACATATTCAGATGCCCAGGCATCAGCAAAAAATTACAAGCCATACTAGGAAACAGGAAGCGATGACCCAGCCAAAAGAACAAACCAAATATTCTGAAGAGATACAGAATTTAATACAATTGATCAGTTATAATCACCCAACTCTCCTAAATCACTTCAAAGAATTTAAAGAAAATATGACTAAAGAAATAAAGGATACTAAGAAGACACTGGGAGAGCATAAATAACAATTTGAAAGCCTGCAAAGAAAGGTAACAGACCTTATGGGAATGAAAGACACAATGGACGAGATTAAAAATACATTAGAGGCACATAAGAGCAGATTTGAATTGCTTGAAGACAAAATTAGTGATTTTCAGGACAGAACATCTTAACTGGAAAAGACAGGAGAACAGAAAGAGAACAGATTGGAAAAAAATGGAACAGAGTCTCAGGAAATTGAATGACAATGCAAAATTCACATTCACATTATTGGTGTCCCAGAAGGAGAAGAGAATGGAAAAGGGGCAGAAAGAATATTTGAGGAAATAATGACTGAGAACTTCCCAACCCTTATGAGGGACATAAATATTGATACCCAAGAAGGACCTTGCACCCCAAACAAAATAAATCTGAAATAGACCTACCCCGAGACACACCTACTATTCAGAATGACAAATATCAGAGATAAAGAGAGGATTCTGAAAGCAGCAAGAGAAAAGCAAAGCATCACACACAAGGGAAACTCAATAAGATTAAGTGCCAACATCTCATCAGAAACCGGGGAGGAGAGAAGAAAATGGTATGATATATTTAAGGTACTGAAAGAGGAAAACTGCCAGACAAGAATTCTGTATCCGGCAAATGTGTCCTTCACAAATGAGGGTGAGTGCAAAGTCTTCACAGACAAACAAAAATGGATTTATGGTATCAAAAATCAGCTTTGCAAGAGATACTAAAGGGGGTGCTGCAGCATAAAAGGAAAAATCAAGGGTGAGAGATTTGGAGAAGAGTTTATCAAAGATTCAATTATTTGAATCTTTTTTTATTATTATTTAAAGTTTTAGACACAGGGATATTTATTCTGGAGACACAGAGCAAAACTCCTGTTTGTAAGATAAGTCAGATGAAGCATTTAAATCTAAATGGTAGCATTATTGTGTAGTATTTGGATTATACTTTGATAAGTTATGTTTAAAGACACAACTTGAAAAGCAAATTCTTGAATAGAAAATAATTTGGTCAGTGTTATTAAAATGTTGACTCATTGACTTTTGTTTTATGATAAAGGAAATAAATGATTGCTTTCTCTCCTAGAAATATACTGCTGTTACTATTCACTCTGTTTTCCTTGCTTATATAGAATAAGATTATCACAAGTCTTAAATGTTTTTAATATTCATTTTGATTCAAAGTTGTGGTTTTGTTATATGTGGAATCTTTGAAAGGCTAGCCAAAAATGCATGCAAATATGAACATTCTGAAGTTTCTCTTAATTTTGATTTGTGCTTACGTTTTTGGCTTTAAAGAAGTTATAACAATGGTAGTTACCTCCTTCAATATTTGTTAGATGTGTGAAGTACTAATAAATGTCACAATGATGGTTTTATTTTTTAGATTATCACTGTAGGTAGGTTAGTCCTTACCACAAGTATGTCATTTTTTAAAATGTGCATTTTTAATGAGCATATTTCACAGATATATCATTAAAAAAGTATCTGTACTTTATTACATCATGATAAAGTATCTGTACTTTTAAAATCTGCTACATTTTAAAAAGAATAGGGGATGATGTGGGAGAAGGAGGGAGGTACGTGGGAATCCCTCATAATTTTGATGTAACTTTTCTGTAATCTAAACCTCTTTAAAAATAAAGTTTATTATATTTTCTTAAATGTCTGTTTTTCTAAAGACAGTGTTATGAGAATGAATAGACAAGCAAAAAATGGAAGAAAATATTTGCAAATCATGTATCTGATAAAATTTGTGTCCAGAATATTTAAAACAATTTCAAAGCTCAGTTAAAGTAAACAAGCCAATTTTTTTAAAAATAAGCAAATGATTTGTCAAAAATACTTAATCAATTGAGATATATGGATTGCAAACATGCACATGAAAAGATGCTCAATAACATTAATCATTGGGGAAATGCAAATTAAAACCACAGTGAGATACCACTACACACCTACTAGAATGGCTAAAATTAAAAGGACTGACCATACCAAATGTTGTCGAGGATGGATTGGAATTGGAACTCTCATAAACTTCTCATGGGAATATAAAGTTGTACAACCACTTTGGAAAATAGTGCAGCAGTTTCTTTAAAAGTTAAACATATACCTACCTTATTATACAAGCATTCCACCCAAGAGAAAATAAGCATATGTCCACAGAATCACTTGTACACAAATGTCTTTAGCAGCTTGATGTGTAATAGCCAAAAATTGGAAACAACTCAAATATCCATCAATAAATTAAAGGATAAACAAACTGTGATATAGCCAAACAAAGAAATACTACTCAGCAATAAAAAGGAACTATTATACATGTTAACACATGGTTGAATCACAAAATAATTATGCTGAAAGAAGTCAGACTTTTAAAAATAAGTCTTACTGTATGAGTCCATTTATATAAAATTCTAGGAAATGCAAACTAATGTAGAGGTTCCATGGTCGACTGGGGATAGGAGGAGGGAGAGCAGGGTGCAGGGAGAAGGGGCAGAGAGGGATTAAAAACTGTGTGCGTCCTGACCCGCGGGACGTTAACGAGGGCTCGGAGACTCGCTAAGGAGGAATGGTAGGACAAGAGACACGAGGAATGACAGCAAGACGGTGAGCGTTGGGGTCAGGCTGCAAAATTTTATTGGGGGAACAGGGTACATACACTTTTTGGAAGGGGTGGAGTGGTGGATAAGGAGAGGTGGCGGCTAGGGATTGGTTGTAGCTGTTGCTAGGGCGGAGTTAGGGCTTTCGGAGCGAGTTGCTAGGGCTCTGGGCGCGAGTTGCTAGGGCTTTGGGCGCGAACTGCCTAAGGCTTCCGGGAAGAAGGCTAACCAGGTTAGGCTGTTGTTGTTTCAACCCAGGCAGCCATGTTCCAAGTTGCCGGCATCACTGAAGGTGATTGTGCTGGCTCGATTGACCCCAACATCTCCTCCCTTTTTCTTTTGTTAGGCTGGCTGAGGGAAGTAGAGGCCTCATTTCCCTGTTGTTGACGGCTCTAATTTTTTCGGGAAAGGGGTATATATAAAAAATGGGGGGGGGGCTGTGCCTGTCTTAGGTCAGGGCTGTACCTGGTAAGTTCAATGTCTTGCCCGTCACGCGATCAATCTTACCCGTCATCGGGAGCCATGGCAGCGAGAGGCCATGTCCCTGTCTTAGGTTGATTGATGGGTCAGTCCTGTTGCCCGTCATTGGCTATCCAGCCCAGCACTGCCGTGAGTAATTTTTTAGCAGAGCAAACCCTTATGCTAATGAGGCATGCTTCTCAGAGAACAGCTAGATGGTATTTATTTTTTTTTTGTTTTTGTTTTTTGTTTTTTTTCTCATTTCAAGTTTATTAAAACTTTAGCAGTACAAATTATTCAGGTTGAAGATTATCAAAAGATCAACTCGAAGTCCACTTTAAGCTGTCTCCTGCGGTACCTTGTCTCGCACTCAGCAGCTTGGACGTTGGGGAGGGCTAGTTTGGTAAAGGAGGCATATACACACCATGGTCAGCAAGGTGAAGCCGTTGATAATGTACTTGAATGGGTCTGGCAAGAGCAGAGTCAATTAGGTCCTTAACTAGCTGAATTATTCTTTTAATGGCCCAGGGTGCAAATGATATTACTAGAAGTAAGGTCAATATGGGGCCTAGTATAGGGAGGAGATAAGAGAGGATTCCATCTATACCCCAGGAAGGACCTCCTTGGGCCTCCCGTTCGCGTTTGCGATTTGCTATTCCTTCCCTGAGTTTGGACATGGAATCTTTAATCAATCCAGAATGATTAGCGTAGAAGCAACACTCCTCGCCTAACGCGGCACAAAGCCCTTCCTGTTTAAGGAAAAGTAGGTCTAAACCCCTTCTATTTTGAAGAACAACCTCCGATAGGGACGTAAGGGATTTCTCAAGATGGGTGATGGAGGTTTCAATGCAGGCTAAATCCTCATCTACTGCAGCTCTTAGGTGAGAGAGACCTTGTTGTTGGAGGATGGCAGATGTGGTCCCAGTGGCTATACCTGCAATACCTAAAAGAGAAGCAATGGTGACAGCAGTAATAATTTCTCTCTTTTGTCTAGTTATGGTAACAGGAGGCTGCTCGTCCCAATGCTGATAGAGGTCTTCTTCGCGATGGTAAAGGACATGGGGGAGAACAATAACCAAGACGCACACTTCTCCTGAACTATTGAGGGCTGTTGCAGCTACACAGGGAGAAAGCCCTGATGAGGAGCACAGCCATTTTGCCCCGTGTGGGGGGATGTAAGTACTTGGCCTGAGACAGGGTAGGTGAATCTATACAGACCTTGGTTAAGGTGGCAGATACATTATCAAAGGCATTACCGATGCACCGTCTGGTGTGCAGGACAGATTGTATGGTGAGGCCACGGGTTTTTTCTTTGTTCCAATTGCATTGGGGAGGATTGTCATTAGCGGAAGTGTTATAGCTGGCATTAAGGGCTATAGCATCATAGTAGGGGGGTTTAACAGAAAGCCATAGCCAGCAGTTGTGAGTAAGATTGGGTTGGGAAGCGTTCAGATCAAGAAAGGTAGCATTAAGCATTTGCCAGAGTGGGTTATTGATGGCTGGTTTAGGGGTAGGAGAGGTAATTTTTATAATGCTAGGTGTAGTGGGTGCCCCTGGTGCATTTGTAGAATGGTTTAAAGCAGGGCGGGTGGCAGGAGAACTGAGCGATGGGGAAGGGGACAGGACTTTGTTAGGGCCCATTGGACCGTGGTTCACTTCCGCCAGTTCTTTTTTTATAAGTAGGAGTGTGCCAGGGTCGGAGCCGGAGACATAGAGCTGGATTCCCCAGGTTCGACCGATGATCCAAGAAGAATCTGTAGGGCTTTGGACAGTAAGAGTGAGATTTTGACATATGTTACGTGGACCTGATCCAAGGACGTTATGAGGTCGAATGCATCGGGGGGGGGGGGGGCGAAACGCACAGTGAGGAACCGGTCAGCAATGGGGGGTGACCATGCAGTAGCTAACGTTTCACACCCCCAGTAGGCACAATAATAGTGTGAGGGCTGTTTGCAGTACGAACGCCCTGGGACGGAGCTGGGACAGAGGTAAACATTCTGAATGTTAACCCACGGTGCGTGGGTGTTGCTGAGGACGTAGCGGAGTGATGCAGGATAGAAGAGTGTGGTAATCGGAGCAGTAAAGGTAGGAGAAGTAGTAATATTGGTTAGCAGGACTTGGGAATCCTCCCGTCTAGTGAGAGTCCATTTGTAAGGCTGATGGGGATTGGTAGTTTTCCCATATGTAGTGACAGTGAGGAAAGGGAGGCAAAGGACGGTAAGCTTGAGTGGCGATAGGGTTATCATGATGGTGTTGCTGAAAGCTTGTTGAAATCACAGCTGCTAAAGGGAAGGGGAATTATAAAAGGCAGGAGGTGGCAATAAGCAGGCTTATATACGTTACTAAAAGTGAAATGAGCAGGAGCTTGTGTGCAGGCGTCCAATCGCTAGGGGCACCGGCGTACAGCAGGAGAGCTCCAACACCGGTGGCAAGGCCGCACAGGAGAAGTCCCAGGGTAGTGCAGAGCTGCATCGGCAGGACCGTCGGGCGTGTACTGGTGAAGAAAGTTTGGAGGCGTACTGGAAGAAAGAAGGAAAGAAAAAAGGCTTCTCAGGGAGGGGAGGTCGTACCCTGGAAGAATTGTCATTCAGGGGAAGGGGAATTGGGTGCACATGCTGAAGGCGGCTAAAAAAGGGCACATGCGTGACATCCATTTGCCAAGTGGTTTCAGCTCAGAAGATTGCTTAGTGGCAAAAAAGGAATATCATCCATATGATGAATAATTATAGCCTTAGGAAATTGTTTTCATAAAATTTGTAATGGAACGTGAACAAAGGATTGACATAATGTAGGACTGGTCATCATTCTCTGAGGTAGAACTTTCCACTGATATCGTTCAGTAGGAGCTGAATGATTAATAGAAAGAATAGTAAATGCAAATTTTCTCTATCATTTGGATTAAGAGGAATAGTAGAGAAACAATCTTTTAAGTCAATAATAATATGCCAATTTATAAGTATTCTGCTAATTACCGAGGAAGGGGCCAGCTTCCCCAGGAAGAAACACAACACTCCTTGGGCAGTATATTTTAAGGTTTATGCATCAGTCCCTGGGAGAGTGGCCAGCTCCTCCAGGGAGGAATACAACACCTTTTGAAATATACTTTATCTTTTAAAATTTGTTACAAAACATCCTTGATAATTTTCTGCAATTTTGAACAAAAAGCTTTTTTGAGAAAGCAGGTTTAAACGTCATGTTCCCCTAAAAGCAACAAAACCTGTCTCTCCAAGGAAACATCAAGGCTAAAGCATAAAAAGCTACTTTGATAAAACACTTTCCCTCTTGCACATTGATCACCCAGGAGAAAAACTCTGTGCAAACTTACTTCCACCAAAACAGACCAATGACTTGAGAAACTCCGAGAAAGAACAAAACTCCAACCTGTTTTAATAACTTAGTCATTTTATCTTCTGATAAAATTACTTTCTTTTCTTTAATAATAAAAGCACGTTCTATGTACCTTCCTTACTTAAGTTACCACAATGATTTTAGAAACTGTTTTTAAGCAAACTTCTGATAACATACAATTACCATCAATATTAAACAAACCTATTAGAATGATTTAGTTTGGTTATATCTAATTTCATTATTTTCAATCAGCACCCATATTTATTTCCAATGGTAAGGAATTAACATGTTTTATCAGTCTTTCTGGGAGCCAGCGAGGGCCTCCTCTTTCTTGATCATATATGCAAGCAGAGCCTAGTCCCCAGATAATGAAAGGGTCAGGCCCGTTCCACTGCGATGTTAGGGGATCACGCCACATAACAGCTTGCTGGGTTTGTGTGGCGGGATGCCAGTGCCTGTCGGCTGCAGATTGTCCATTCACATCCAGGGTAAGAAAATTGAGGACGAAGAGAGCATGATGTAGGAGGTCTCGTGGCCGCTGTTTTAGAGAGGCCGAGAGAACTTTCAGCTAAGCGACCTAAAGTATTTTTTAAGGTGCGGTGGGCACGTTCTAAGATGCCCTCGCCTTGAGGGTTATACGGTATGCCGGTAACGTGTTTGATTTGCAGCTGCTGGCAAAAGGCTTGAAAGTTTTTTCCAGTGTATCCAGGACCATTGTCTGTTTTAATAGTTCTGGGCTGACCCAGAATAGAGAAGCAATGTAACAGGTGGGATATAACATGTTTTGAGGCCTCTCCTGATTGTAAGCTGGCTAGAATGACACCGCTATAAGTGTCAATACAAACATGGATGTATTTAAGTTGTCCAAAGCTAGCAAGGTGAGTTACATCCATTTGCCAGATTTCGTTTGGGACAAGGCCTCTGGGGTTGACCCCTAGATGTGGGATTGGCAGTTGAGTTACACAGTTGCGGCAGGCTTTGACTATTTCTCTAGCTTGTTCTTTGGTGATTTTAAACTTTTGGCGGAGGGTGTTTGCATTTAAGTGATGCTGTGCGTGAGCCTGTGTGGCCGAGGCTAGAGGGTTGGAGAGGGCAGGGCACGTCAATAGGGTGGCAGCATCTGCTAACGCATTGCCTTTAACCAGGGGGCCAGACAGATTTTGGTGGGCACGGAGGTGTCCTATAAAAAAGGGGTGTAGTCTTTTGAGAATTGCTCTTTGGAGCTGTGCAAACAATGGCACTGCATTACTAGATGGCTTGATAAAGGGGGTTGTTTCCAACAGAGGGATGGATTGAGCTATATATGTGCTGTCGGTGTATAAATTAAAGGGTTGATTTTGGAGGTGGGAGAAGACGTGTAAAACTGCATAGAGCTCTACGAGTTGAGCTGAAGTGTAAGGGGAAGGTATGGAAAAAACCTGATTCTGGATGACATAGGCGGCGGTTCCATTTGCGGAGCCGTCGGTGAAGACTAAAAGAGCTGAGTCGATAGGTTTCTGTTTTGTAACCTTTGGAAAAACGAACGGGTGGATCTTAGCAAACTGTATTAATGGGTTAGCTGGATAATGATTGTCGATGGTGCCTGAGAAGGAGGAGCATGCTATGGCCCAGTTGTCATCCGTTTGGAAGAGCCAATCAACTTGTTCCTGCATGTACGGGACAATAAGAGAATCTGGGTCCTTGCCAAAGAGCTGGCGACTAGTTTGTCTGCCTTTGGTAACAAGGGCGGCTATAAGAAAGATGTAAGGTGAAAGCACCCGAGGAGGGGTGGCTGAGAGGTGGACCCAAAGTAATGGACGACCTTGATTGTCTGGTTGATAAGACTGCCAGAAAACACCCGTTGGGGTATGGGTTGTAGCCAAAACTATAAAGGTTAGTGGATGATGGTAATCTATTTGATAGCAAATTTGAGTTTGAATGGCTTGATTTATAGCTTCAAGCGCTTGTGTGGCTTCTGTGGTTAGACTCCTACGAGAAGAGGGGTTAGTGTCCACTTTCAATATTTCATTAAGCAGGAGGAGTACTTCTGTAGGTAATTTAAGATAGGGACGAAGCCATTGGATGTCTCCTAAGAGTTTTTGAAAGTCATGTAATGTTAGCAAATGGGACGTCCGTAGTTTAATGTGAGGAATGAAAACTTGTTGATCCCACAGTTCGAACCCAAGGTAGGAGAAGGGATTGGAAGTCTGTATTTTGTCAGGGGCTATTAAAAGACCCTTCGCCGTTAAGTTTTTGAGAAGGCTTTGGTAACAGGAATGGAGGTTGGTTGAGCATGACCCTGCTAGCAAGATGTCATCCATGTAATGGAGGATGTAAATATGTGGCCAAGCCTGCCTAACCGGATCAATTGCGGAGGCAACGAATTTTTGGCACAAGGTAGGGCTATTTGCCATGCCTTGTGGTAAAACATTCCACTGAAATCGGGGCATAGGACTTTGGAAATTGATCTGAGGAACACTAAAGGCGAAGTGTTGTCTGTCTGCAGGGTGAAGAGGTATAGAAAAAAAACAATCTTTTAAGTCAATTACTATTTTGTGAAAACTTGAAGGGATTGCTACTGGTGAAGGAAGGCCGGGCTGCAAGGCCCCCATAGGGATCATTGCTTTATTGACGGCCCGCAAGTCCTGTAACAGTCTCCATTTGCCTGATTTCTTTTTTATGACAAAAATGGGTGTGTTCCAGGGGGACTGAGTAGGCTCGATGTGCCCAGCAGCAAGCTGTTTCTGCACTAACTCTATGGCTGCAAGGGTCTTTTCTAAGGTTAAGGGCCATTGATCAACCCACACTGGCTGTGTAAGTTTCCAGATTTTCTCAGCATGGGGTACAGGAATCTCAACAGCCATTACATTAAATTCTGAGGGAATCCAAGTCCTGTTTTGTGTAGTTTGGGATTTACTGAGACAGGTTGTTTAATGCCCTGACTGTTCTTGCCTAGGCCTTTACCGGGGAGGAAATCCATGTTAAGCATCTGGGCAGTGATAATATTATTAGGGCTGCACATAAAAACTTTCATTTGGGCGAGGATATCCCTGCCCCAAAGATTAACAGGGAGGTTGGGAAGGACAAACGGAATAACTGTGCCCTTATTACCCTCGCTATCTTCCCAATTCAGGGTTTGCGAACTTTGAAGGGGGTCGGCGCTTTCGCCTATTCCCTGCAGATGAGTGGCAGTGGCAGTAAGGGGCCAAGATTTAGGCCAGTGATATGAGATGACTGTGGCATCAGCTCCTGTGTCTAAGATGCCTGTAAAAGGTTTGCCATTGAGCTTAAGTTTTAAAGTTGGCCGGTTATGAGTTATGGCTTGAGCCCAGAAAACATCAGAGGAGCCAGGTTCCTCGGAAGTGCGCTGCAACTGCTTGAAATTTGAATTAATTTGATGCAAGGGGAGGACAACAAGCTGAGCTATTCGTGTGCCAATGGGAACGGGAATTATGTTATGTGATGTGGCTGCAATTACTTTTACTTCGCCTTTAAAGTCACCATTTAGCACTCCCGGGAGAACTTGAATTCCTTTTAAGGAAGTACTGGCTCTACCCAGGATGAGACCGAAGGTGTTTGGGGGTAACGGTCCATACACCCCTGTTGGAATGGGGAGAGGGCTATACTCAGGGTTTAATAGTGATTCGGAGGCGGCACAGAGGTCCAATCCTGCATTCCCTGCTGCTGCCCTCCATAAGTCGGAGATGTAGCAGGATGGTGAACAGTGGGGAGCGCCGGCACTGGGGGAATAGAGGACGGAACAAACCTCACCGCCCCGGGGTTTGTTCTGGGCGGGGCCTGGGGCTGGCCCCGAAAGGAGTTTCCCGGCCCCTGGGGCCTGATTTGCTGACCGTGGATATCAAGTTGTGAATAGCATTCAGACGCCCAATGGTATCCCTTTTTGCATTTAGGGCAAACTGAAGAGGGGCGGGGCCTGGTGGCTCCTACGGGACTAGGGGAAGGATTAGTGACTGTCCGGCCTTGAATTCTGAGTGGGCAAGACTTAGAGAAGTGACCAGGTTGTTGGCAGTTATAGCAAGTGGGTGGGGCGCGCAAGCTATTTTTTAGGTCTTGAAAAGCAGCACCAATAGCTAAGCCGATGGTTTTGGCGGGGTTAACGTTAGCACAGAGCTTAACGTAGTTGTTAAGGTCAGTGTTTCGAAACGGGCGGATCGCATGTTGGCAGGCCTCATTCGCATTTTCAAAAGCCAGTTGTTTAATAAAGTCACTATTACTTTCGGAATCACCAAACAGGTGTTCCGCGGTGGCTTGCAGGCGACTGAGGAAGTCGGCAAAAGGTTCCTCGGGCCCTTGTGTGAGCCTTGCTAAAGAGGAAGTTGAGGCACTTTTCTGAGGAAGCTTCCTCCAGGCCTTAAGAGCCGCCATTTGAACCTGAGAGAGAAGACCAGGGCTAAACTGTGCTTGTGCCACGCTAGGCTGGTAAGCTCCTTGTCCCCAGAATTTTTTTAGAGTCCAGCCTTTTGACTCAGTTCTGTTGCTATTACGGATGGCAAAATCTCTAGCATTGTCCTCATACTCGCACTTCCAGGTGATATAGTCGCCACCGGAGAGCGCGGCACGAGCTAACTGAAATCAATCGTTGGGTATAAGCTCCTGATCACATAGGCTTTCAACAAGAGCGAGAGTGAAAGGAGCAGTAGCTCCGTAAGAGTGAACTGCCTTTTTAAATTTTTCTAAGAATTTAAAGCTAAGAGGTTTGTGCCTATCAGGGGGAGGGCCAAGCCAAGCTGAAACAGCGGGCTCCTCATCAGACCCAGAATCATTTTCTTCCCGGCGACCCTCCTCATCGTCAGCTTGGGGAGCGCTACTAGAGTCAGGCTGACGGGGATTGTCTGAATTAATCTCAACGGAAGGAGAGGGGGCGGCAGGAGGATCGCGGCCACTCCTTAGAACGGGAAAACCCAGATTAGGCTTAGGGGATGGGGAGCTGACTGGAGGGTTGTCCTCCAATTGGTGGAAGGAGAGACGAGTAAGAGCTTGGGTGAGCAGCTGAACTTGATGGGAGAAGGTTAAAAGGGGGTTGAAGTCAAAAGGAGGGTGGTACGAGGTGGCTGGAAAAGGAAGGGGGGCTGAAGGGCCAGGGGGGGGGGAAGGAGGCTGAAGGGCCGGAGAGAGGGGGTATGGAGGGGGGTTGAAGTTTGGGATCTCGCGAGGCTGAAGAGGGGGAGGAGGAGAGGGTTTGCTAACTTGATGGCTGGTGGGGAGCTCAGCGGGAGGTGAGGGGTTTGTGGGATTGGAGGATGAAAGCCCTTCTTCCATCAGGGAGAGGAGACTCTCACTATGTGAGAGTGGAGGGTAGAGTGAAGGGTTTGTAGCCTTTTCCTCTCCCTTAACGGAGTCATTACAAACGGAACGGCACCTAGATCCGGTTCGAGAGGGCACTGGGACCTAAGAATGGCTTCACCCTCGGTAACAATGGTTTTGAAGTCGGGGTTTCGAGGGGAGACTCTAAGGATTTCATATATTAATTGCCAGTAGTTAAAGGCGGTTACTGGGATTTTGTTGGGACCGAAGGTCCTGTGGTAATCATTAAGACAGTCGCCAACCCTTTTCCAAATTCTTTCGTCTAGGGTCCCTTCCTCAGGGAACCAAGGACAGGTTTTGAGAATAAACTTAAAAAATTCGAGAAGACCTTTTTTCTTAACCTTAATTCCTCGTGCCTTGAGTGCTTCTTTAATTTGACTAATGAATATTAAATGATCAGAATGTACTTGTCCCATGATAAATAAAAAAAATAGAAAATGAAACTTACAATTTGGGGGACTGCGGCACCGACCGCAGTGGTGATGGCAGGATTCTCTCCTGGACTTCTTTTCCTAAATTTGGGGGACTGCGGCACCGACCGCAGTGGTGATGGCAGGATTCTCTCCTGGACTCCTTTTCACCGCTGGTTAGACCTTTGCTTCGGTCGAAGTGACGGGAGGCCTCCCGAACGTGGTGAAGCGGTGTTCCACTCTTAGCGCGGTTCTCTCGAGCCCCATGTTGGGCGCCAGTTGTGTGCGTTCCGACCCACGGGACGTTAAGGAGGGCTCGAGACTCGCTAAGGAGGAATGGTGGGACAAGAGACACGAGGAATGACAGCGAGACGGTGAGCGTTGGGGTCAGGCTGCAAAATTTTATTGGGGGAACAGGGTACATATACTTTTTGGAAGGGGTGGAGTGGTGGATAAGGAGAGGTGGCGGCTAGGGATTGGTTGTAGCTGTTGCTAGGGCGGAGTTAGGGCTTTCGGAGCGAGTTGCTAGGGCTCTGGGCGCGAGTTGCTAGGGCTTTGGGCGCGAACTGCCTAAGGCTTCCGGGAAGAAGGCTAACCAGGTTAGGCTGTTGTTGTTTCAACCCAGGCAGCCATGTTCCAAGTTGCCGGCATCACTGAAGGTGATTGTGCTGGCTTGATCGTCCCCAACAAAAAATGAGCATGTGGAAGATTTGGGGTGTGATGGATATATTTATTATTGATTTTGGTAAGAGTTTCACAAGTATATATATGTCAAAACATATGTCAAAACTTATTAAAGTGTATACTTTAAATATGTGCAGTTTATTGTTTGTTAATTACACCTCTATGTAACTGTTTTTAGAGTTAAATTTAAATTGTTTAACCCAGTAATTCCATGCTAGATTGAGAACTAATCACATATGACATAGAAATATTATTTATAACTAAAAATTTGCAAGCAACTTAGCTAAGTGTCCAAGAAAAAAGGAATTAATCAAATACATTTATGGAAGGGTTTTAGAATATGACGGCAACTTTTAAACATGATGCTATATATAGATATATCTATTTTGATACAGAAAGATGTCTGTTTTTTTAATCAAGCAAAGAGTGAGAAAACAGGTTGCAAAACAGTAGGTATAGCATGTGCCATGAAAAGTTTTTGAACACATCTGCTTAAGAGAGTGGGAGAGGGATGGTCCCTGCTAAGCTAAAATTGGTTACAAAAGTAGGGCTTCTGCCATTAATTTGCTTGAAGTGATTTGCATTGGAGGAGGAGGGCTTCCCTACAAGAGAGGAAGATAGAACCTGTGCAGTTGGAGGTCATCCCCCCTGCTTCTGAGCAGGCCACATGGAGGGCCAAGGAGGCCCTAATGTCTTTATATATATATATATATATATTTAAAGATACTTAGATTACATAAAAGTTACACAAAAAATATAGGGATTCCCATATGCCCCACTCCCCACACCTCCCACACCCTCCCACAAAACATTCTTCATTATTGTGGCACATTCATTGCAATTGATAAACGCATCCTGGGGCTTTGCCATTAAGCATGGACTGTAGTTCACATTGTAGTCTACACTCTCTCCTACACAGTTCTGCATGTTATGTGATGATATAAAATGACCTATATCTGTCATTGCAGTGCCATTCAGGACGATTCCCCAGTCCTGAAAAAGTCCCCATATTACAACTGTTTTTCCCTCTCCCTGCCCCCAGCGCTTCCAGTGGCCACTGGCTCCACATCAATGTTGTAATTTCTTCCATTGCTAGAATCATAATATGTCTATAGTAGAATATCAGTAAGTCCACTCTAGTCCATAGTTCTTTCCCCAGTCCTGAGGATTCTGGGATGGTGATACCCACTCCATCTCTAATTGAGGGGCGGAGGGCTTATATCCCATGGGGAAGATGGATGGGACTATCTTGCTTGCAGTTGCAGACTCTCTGTTCCTTGGGATGGTCATTGTCCATCATCATCTCCTTGTTAGTTGTCCTGGGTAAGTCCAATGAGCTGTAGAGTAGTTGTTGCAACTCCGCTGAGGTTCCGGGGCCAGCTGGCACATGGACAGCCCAAAGACTTGAGTCTCTTGGACATACACCTACAAACTCTAGCACCAAGTATAGGTTTAAATAGAAGGGACAGATGATTCATGTGTAGGGAAGACATAATTGAGTCCAACTCTCACCCTAATGTCTTTTGACACTATAAATATTTGGCAGACCCAGGATCCCAGGAGACAGTGTGCAGGACAATCTCACAGAGAGATCCTGCACCCAGACAGGGAGGACTTTGGGTTTCCCTCAAGGCTCTGTGATCAGGGAACATCCATCCAGCTGGAGGCCAGAGGAGGCAGGGAAGGGTGACCATGTGGGACCCCGAACTCCCAGGTGCTCCCAGAACTGACTGGAGGAGACATCGAGGGAGATATCATAGGCTTCGGCAGGCAGTGACAAGCTCACAGATATTAATATTAATTTCTAAGTGGCCTCATATGAACTAACAAGTTGGTGAGGCAGGGGGACATTTGGTTTACAAGGGTACTACAGAAAAATATCTGGAAGAAAATAAATCTTAATATTATCAGTAGTTTTCTTTGGATGATGGGGTTCCAGGTAATTTTAATTTTTTTCTTTATAAATTCTGTATTGTCTGAATGTTTTAAAATAAATGTGTATTATTTTAAAGTCACAAAAAGCAATAAAGTTACATTTAATTTATTAGAAATATCCAGAGCAAAATCAGAATAAAATTTTTTTATAGAATGACCCCATTTTAGTAAACTACAATCTCACTATAATGTATAGAAAAGAATGAGAAGCAATGCATCAAAATATTAATGAAACAATGCTCTGAGTGATAGAATTATGAGTCATTTTTTTTTCATTTTGCTTTTCTGGGTTTTTTTTTTTTTTTTTTTCCCCTAATTTTGCTCCAGTGAGCATTTGCCACTTTCATCATCAGAAAGATTATAAGATTATTATAAATATCATTTTAAAAATATCATAAATAGAAACGAAGGCTTGCTGGACATGTAACTGTACACACATCTCTTCAGATGATTATGAAATGAGCTGGGATCTCATTTCTTGTATATTATAAAATGAAGAGGTTGAACTAGATGATTTTAAATCTCCTTCACTCTAAGACTTAATTGCTCTTACAATGTTCAGATAACATGAAGAACTTTGGTACTCTTATATTTAAGCTTAAAAACAAAAATAACAGGAGAGGTTTTTTATTTTTTCCAAAAGCTCTCCCTGTCCTCAGATTGTCTACTGAACTGAGCATCCTGCCCTAGATTTCCTTCTTTGAAACGGAGTCCCTTATTAGTTCAAATGAGATTAATTCTGCAGTTCAAGATTGCTATGGCATCATGTTTATTTATAAACTCCTTATTGATGCACATAATACGATCTTGCTCTCAAACTGATGCAGTCTTTTCCATGGCATACTGCCCATAAATTATCCAAATACCGAGTTTCCAGATTGATTTTTTCCCTCCCTCCCCCATTAAATCATATCAATCACCCCAACATATTCCTTCATTGAGGATGTTGATGAATGGAAAGTAAATTATCTGTCAATTGCATATTCACCAAAGTATGTAAGATTACTCTAGAATTCTTAAAAAGTAGCTGTCCAAACTGCCCACTGGAAATACCAGGGGTCTGATTTCTTTTGAGTTACAGCAGCAGATGTGCTGGATTTTTCCTGGAAAGGCTAATTCTCAAGTAATCATATCAGTGCACATGAATTTGATTTTATTAGTTCCCTTTATTATTTATGGTTTGAGGAGCAGTGGTGCATAGCTCTTTGTGGGCTCTTGTCTTAGCTAACTTATCATGGAAATACTGGGCCCAGTATATATCTTTCCTTTACTAGTGTTTATTCGTTAATGGCATGAGTTTACAGTCTCAAGATGAAATGAAGATCAGGAACAACTGTATTACACAGTGTGATGTTTTCTTGTCCCTCTCATAGTTGATGACCTCCTTTTGGGGAACACATTTTCATTAACCTTTTCACAGGTTAATTTCCTGTGCCAACTTGGCTAGGTTATGGTGTCCAGTTGTTTGGTCAAGCAAGCACTAGCCTGATAGTTACTGTGAGGGTATTTCGTAGATGGATTTGAATCATCAGTCAGTTGATTGCATCTATGGATGATTATATCTATAATCAACAAAAAAGATTGCCATCAGCTATGAGAGGAGTCTCCTCATCCAATAGGTTGGAGACCTTAAAGCAGGAACTAAGGATTTCAGTAGGAGAAAGAAGACTTTCTGTCTCTACTTCAGAAATCCCACTTCTGGGGAATTCAACATCACCTTCATCAAGTTTCCAACTTGCAGCCCACTCTATGGAATTCAGACTTGCCCAACCACGATGGTCGCCTGAGCCAATTCCTGTAATAAACCTTTTAATACTTATAATATATATTTAAGTATTACATGTATATGTCCTGTCAGTTCCGTTTCTCTTGAGAACCCTGACTAATAAGGTGACCTAGAGGCTATTGGGAGGTACCACTAATTAATATGGGAGGCACTATGGCATCATGGTTATAAGTGTGAGCTTTTGATTCACATAGACATGGAGTAAATCCTGCCTCTGCCACTTATTAGCTATCATCTTCAGCAAGTTAATTAACCTTTCTGGGGTTCTCTTTGCTCAGCTATAAAATGGAAGTAATAATAATACTCATCCCATTGGATTATTAACGAGGATTAAAAGAGATAAGAGCACAAATAATACCCAATAAATTTTAGCAAATATGATTAAGAAGATTAAGATTAATCACAGGCTGCTGGTAGGTTCACAATGAAGTACAATTTTCTTTTAACTGTTGCAGAGAGGTGACCTGACTTTCTAAGCATCCACTCCAATATTTTGTCCGTTGAGTTACTTTTTTTCCTAGGCAGACCATTTGCATTACTTACTGTGTTTTCTACTGTTGTTTGTACAAAGATGTAATAATATTCTTTGTGTTCTGTTCTTACTGCCTGCTTAGTGCTTCTCTGTGTTGATGCCTTTCTGAGCTCAAACTGTGCCTGTGAGCCAATGTCTGAATGGTCCAGCTTAACACAATAAGCTCTAAAAGCAGCAATTCTTTCACTTCCATAAAGTATCTTTCTTTTACAATCAGCACCCCTAAAGCTAAAAAGACAGTAAAAGAAAGGGGTGGGGGTAGGGGAGTCCATTTCATCTGTGTTGGTGACAAGAGAAGAAATATCTGAGGACCTTCATGGCTGAAAAGAAAATCTCAATAATGTTACCTTACATTTTCCTTTCCAAAGTGTTTCACAAAAACTACTTCAATTTATTTATGAAGTAAACCAGGAAGATGGCTAAGGGCACACGAATATTAAACTTTTGCCAACTAAGATGTTAAGCAAAAAGGAGATCAAGCAATATGTTTCCATTTGCAGCTGGTCAGCTATTCAGAACCCAGGGATTTACGGTACCCTCAATCACCTTCACACTAAATGCCCTCCACTACTTCAGGGTAACCAGAGGCTTCCATCTGCAGTCTACAGGAGCCACTCTCCTCCTCCTCCTCCTCCTCCTCCTCCTCCTCCTCCTCCTCATCATCATCATCATCATCATCACCATAACAATGATAGTAATAATGACTAATATTCATTGAGATCTTATTATGTACCAGACACTGTTTTGAGCGTTTTACATATATTAATGCATTCAATCCTTCAGCAAACTTACGAGGTAGTAACAATTATTACTCCCATTACTAATAATGAGGAAAATGTGGTACTGGTCAGAGGTCACACAACTAGGTCCTGGTCAAGAGCATAGGCTCGGCAAAGTTAACTTTGATAAGAAGCTCTCTGGATCCTTTGCTTCTTTTTTCATCCATCTTTCCATCACATGCTCCTCTGCAAGTGTGAACTATAAGCATGGTGTGGTTGTGAAAACAATTATTTCAGGGCCCACAGTTGATCACTTCTCTAAGTGAAAGGAATTTAAAAAGAAAGAAAAGTTTGGGTGCATTGTCCCAAATGTCAGTATCCTTTTTCGAACCTCTGCCATTTCTTCATCTATGGGCATGAGGGAATAGAAGGAGATATGAACAAGGCTATGGTCAACTTGAGTAGTAAAAGAAACATTTTGGGGACAATATATCTAATCCAATACAAACTGCAACTTGAATGCTAGCTCTAAAACACCAGACTCTCCTAATCTATCTAGCATTTGAACATCCTCTGTCGCCATGAAGAAATGGAAGTGAGATGTGAGATGTCTTACAATTACACAGAAATCATAACTGTATAATGTTACAATCATATAACTCAGAGAAGGTCAGCCCTCAACAAATTCATGCCAAAGTGAGAGAAGGGAGAGAGAATGGCTCTCTTTCACTGATACTCACAGGTTGGAAGAAGAACAAAATCATGAGCCATTCTGGAGCCCCAAAGCCTCACATAGATTTGTGAAATGAGGCTGCCCAGAGAAGGACTCCTTTAAGCCTCTTAAGGTAGAAAACATGTTCTAACTTGCAAAATTCCATCCTGAAAGTAGAAACTTTTCCTTGGAAGAAGTGCCCAACTAAATGATGAAATCAATTGTTAACGCAGGGAGAAAAGGGAAAAAAGACATGGGGAGGCTGGTGGGAGAGGGTCCAAGTAGGTGAGCAGAACTTCACTACTAGGAAAGTGGCTGTCCACGCAGATCCTCTGTACCATAGAACTACAGCGATTCTCCACTGGAGTCAGTTGCTCTGTAAACCCTGTGACACTGCCTTGGGCGTGTGCATGTGGGTCATAAAGGGTGTGGAAAGAATGAAATGATGCAAAGAGCCTGGCTTCAGAGATTGCTAAGAATTTGGTTTTCCCTGGGGAAGTGACTCAGGCAAAAGCTTCTGCTCTGTCAAACAGATAGGCTGTTGATGTTGCTTCTTTCCCATGAGGATTCTAAATTAATGTGAAGAAATGAAGAACAGAAGATAAGTAAATAAATTCCTTAATACATAAAGTCATTGGGTAATAGGTGTACCATACCTCTGCAGAAACAGTTATATTTTACTCAGGCTTGAGTTTTGTACCCTCACATAGTCTAGAACACCTAGAGGTGGTGAGTGACACATAGAGGCTGAAGGGCAGCTGGTACCGTGGCCAGCACAACATGGTGGCAGGACAGAGAGGAGACCCAGGGCTGGACAGGGCAGGGCAAAGGTGGGTATTTAGTGTCACTCACCCACATGAACTTCCCTTTCATCTGCCTCACAGTTTTGCATCATAATCATGCTCATGGGTTAATACGTATTGTCCTAATTAAGTCTTTATTCAAAATGTACTAAAATTCTGACATATAAATGGAAAACTCATCAAAGAGAAAATATAAATTTTTTAAATGTAAGATGTCAAGTATCTGAAATTCAATTAAAACCACATTAAGATACCATTTATCACTTCCAAAATTAGCAAAGAGTTTTAATTTATAATACTCAGTCTGGCAAGAATGTGTTCATCTTTTCCTGAGGAGAAGCATAGTTTTTAGAGCCCCTAGTACCTAGTCAGTGCTCAGTAAGGAACTGTTGAAAGAATGAATGAGAACTTCAAAAAATTCTACCCATCTGTTAACCTTGGACATACTGCTGGTGAACTCATGCTTGTGGCAGTTTTTCCCTGAAGGAGAATAAAGACACTGCAAAGTCTCCAAGAGACAGGTATATTATAAGGTACTAGAGTCTGCTTCATCATTTGGATGGAGAGCCCCAGGTAAATGATTGTGTCTTCCTCCACATTGAAAAGTCCCCTTGGCCCCGACAGAAAATGTGACGAGTTTGCAATGGACTTGAAGTTCAAGGTGTGATTCACATTCTCTGAGAGTAATCTTTCAAGAAAGCATCCAGCAGCATAAACTGTTCTTTCCAGGAAGGTTTGGCTAGTGGCATGCTGGTAAAGGCAAAACCGTTTGGTTCTATTACCCATAGGTAAACCACAGAAATGGTGGTGAGTTATTATTTGTTTATCTTGGGCAACTCTTACACCGATAGTATGTTGACTCTTCCTAAAAGAAGTCCTCAGAACACATTTTAGGACAGAAAGCAGTGAATGTGAGGAAGCGCTCACACAGGAAATCCAGGATTCACGAACCATTAGGACCAACTACCTTTATTACAAAACTGAAAACTGAGACCCAGAGCAGTTAAATGAATGCCCAAAGTTCAACAGCCAAAACTAATTCTCAGTCTTGGGCTTTTTCCATTTGAACAGTGTGTGCCACAGAATATTTCATGGAATACCATTTCTAAAATATTTTTCTGGGGATAAAAGGAGGATTTTGTGGTAAGATTAGTTTGTAGAACTCTATATGCATGATACTCTGCCTTCCCCAGCTCTACCTGCCACCTTCACCCGATACGTGGAGATTCACGGTGCACCTCAGCCTTTAAAAGGCTCTGGGAAGACCTGCAGCAAAGAAAGCATTTGAGGTGACTTAACTCAGTGTTTCCAGGTTCATATGATCCCAGAGTTCCTATTATATTCCATAGTATTGTATGGAACTTGTATTCCTCAGAACACACTTTCAGAAAAGCTGCACCATAAGTTCCACAAGTCTTACCTAGCTGGGGGAAAAAAAAAAAAAAACTCATAGAGGGAATGAAAATTATGGCAGGGTTAAAGATGGGACTGCAAGAATCAACATCTATTATTCTCCCAGAAAACCTCCTGGTCCAAAACACTGGGAGGGACTAACAGATATTCCCTTTATTTTAATTCCAAAACCCTAAATCCTTCAGAGATACTGTGAATTCTGCCCATTTTTTGGCCCTCTGAAGTCTCAATTTTACCAGCATTTTAGATAGGCCCTCTCTACTAGCAGCTGATGTACAGCCCTCTCCAGCCTGGATAGTGTCTACTACACAATCCCAAGCACATGCTTCCCCTGCCTGGCAGGGGGGCCTGTCTTAGTAAATTGCTACTTGGGTGTTTAAAAAGTGGCTCCTTTTTAAGTTATCAGAAGTTTTTGCATTTTTCCTATTAGGGAGCTTTCTCTTAGCTTTAACTAAAATGTGAACATTAAATAATTTTCCAGAGTCACTTTATTGGCACCAGTTATCATGAGAAAGAAGTGTGAATGCTCAACATGTCTTCCAATAGCAGAGAATCAAAGGTCTTCTCTAGGTCATCTGTTCCAGAGTTCAATATGTACTCATTAAAATATTGGTCTCACTTAGTTCTTATCCCTCAATTCCTTTTTAAGATTCCAAAAAGCATTTGCACTCTCTTTGTTTTATTAAGAAGCACTGGGTCAGGTATGGCGCATTCATTCTTTTCAATGAAATCACTTCCCAATCTGGAAAGACTCCTTCCTGGTGGCTCATCATCAAGGTAGCAGTGAGATTCCTTGTGTGTGTGTTAACATAAATACAAAATAAAACTTCCCATTTTAACTACTTTCAAGTATACAATTCAGTGATATTAATTACATTGACAATGTTGTGCTACCATCATCACCATCCATTATCAAAACTTTTTCAACACTTGGAACAGAAACTCTGTACCCATTAAGAATTAATTCCCCCATTCCCCTCTCCTTCCAGCCCCTGGTAACTTGTAACCTACTTTCTGTCTCTATGTTTTTGTATTTTCTAGGCATTTCATATATATAGAATCATATAATATTTGTCTTTTTGTGTATGGCCTATTTCATTCAACATAATGTCTTCAAGCTTCATCCATTTTGTTGCATGTATCAAAACGTCATTCCTTTTTACAGCTGAATAATATTTCATGCTATGTATATACCACATTCTGTTTTTCCACTCCTCTGTTGATGGACACTTGGTGTTTTAGTTTCATAGGCTGCTTAAAGCAAATACCATGACACAGTTCTCCCTGAACAATGGGAACTTATAGTTTTGAGGCTGAGAAATTGTCCAAATAAAGGCATCATCAAGGCAATGCTTTTCTCCCAAAAACCAGCTGCTGGCAAACCTTGGCTCTTCTGCCACGTGGTAAGGCACATGGTGGCATCTGCTGGTCTCCCCCTTCTCTTCTGGGTTTCATTGATTTCAGGTTCCTGCTTCTGTGGCTTTCTCTTTCTCTGTATTCATTCTGTTTCCAAAGAACTGCACTAATAGGATTAAGACCCATCCTGAATGATATGGGTCACAACTTAACTGAAGTAGCCTCATCAAAATGTCCCACTTATAATGATTTTACACCCACAGGAATGGAATAGATTTAAGAATACAGGTACATACAGCTTCAAACCACCACATTCCATTTGCTTCCAGCTTTTGGCTACTGTGAATAATGCTGCGATGAACATGGGTATAAAAGTATCAGTTTAAGTCCCTGCTTTCAATTATTTGGGGCATATATCTACCAGTGGAGAGCCCATTCCTGCTTCTTTCTCTGCCTGATCACTTTGAACAATTCTGAGAGCAATATTCACTCATAACTAAGCATGATTATAAATGGAGCAATTAAGTTTCTTTTTAAGGCTCTCTTCCCAGCCTCAGAAGAAATATAGCCAAGGCATGGCTTATCACACCTGCTAAGGAGCAGTGGACAGCTGGGGGAAGATACAGATCACACACCTGAGGGAGGCAGAGGGGAGATACAGGAGAGTGGACGGGATGATTTCTGTCTCAAGCTCATTCTCCAAAAGTGGTACCCTCTAAAAATATTTTAAGGAAATATATAGAACTGCAGTTAATAAGATGTGAATTTGCAGGTAATATGTGGTTAAATCATCAGTGGACAGACCTTGAGACAGAGAAACTGATAAACATGGTGCCTTTGTCACCCGCTCTCTCCCCCACCAACCATGGGCACAAAGTCCTCACACAACAGCCACCTCAAACAAGATTCCCAGATGCTAAAAACCAGCAAAGCCTCTGTTTGGAAAGAGCGTGAAGGATATTTTCCTTATTGCTTGGCCACTCAGAGTGGAAATGTTTGCGTTAAATGGGCACTTGAATGTGTCTAAGGTAGCAGGAGGAAATTCTCTGCTCCCAAAGCATTCGGATCCATCTCTGATACAGACTAAACGATGTGGGACCCAGGCATACTCTGGAGCATATCTGGATGCTTAGCACCTGAGAAACAAAAAAGCAGTTGATAGATTAGAATGGAAAAGGAAGAGGCATAGAGTAATTTGTAAAGACAATTAAAGATAAGAAAAACAAAGAAAAAAAAAGAAAGAAAAAAATAGAATAAAAATAAATAAATAAATAAAGACAATTAAAGCCGTTAAAAGATAGTTTGGCCAAGGCATGACAAAGATTAGGGAGAAGGTTAACAATTCCATAAATATTTGCATCATGAAAAATTGTCACACACACACCCCAATTCCCCATAGATAGTTTTAAATATCTTTCCTTTAAGAAGCTTAAAATAGTGTGGGGGGTTTATTGTACACCTGAAAGGGTCTGGTGACTCTTCTCAAGGGAAGTGAACCAGTATTTGAACCAGAAGCTTAGCTTGAAGGGGGCAGAGGGACTTAGTGGCAAGAAAGAGTGTGATTTCTGTCCCAAGCACATTCTCCAAAGATGAAGTGGCTTCATCTTTTGGGGACAGAGTACAAAGTGATGGCAAAATGGGCACCCCAGATGACTTTTGAGGTTTATAGTCATCTCTTATTACTGTGATTTGGTGCTTTTGTTGCAATAAGACATGGCAAAAGTCAGGAGAAGGAACAATTTGATATTGTCATTACTGTGTGCCTTGAAATAATGACATATTCGCTGACATTGTTGCTTGCAATTCTGAAGCCACTAAGCTTGATGTGTACTTGATTGTTCCACTTGTGATTTGCAAATCAGTATATAAAGGGCTTCTGGTAACTCTTGTGTGTTCACCTTAGTGTTAACTATACATTAACTATAGTCCATATATAACTATAATGTAAAAACACATTAGGATATATGTTTCCCCATATACCACCTATTGTTAACACCTTGCATTAGTGTGATACAACTGTTATAATTCATGAAAGAATACTTTTATCATTGTACTACTAACTGTAGCCCATCATTTACACTAGGCTTCACTATGTTGTATACTCATAAGGTTTTATCCTTTAATTTTTATTCTAGTAACAGATATTTGGCCTAAAATTTCCTCCTTTTAACCACATTTACAGATAAAATTCAGGACTGTTA
The DNA here is from genome assembly GCA_026826555.1 of Tolypeutes matacus. Classification (NCBI taxonomy): domain Eukaryota; kingdom Metazoa; phylum Chordata; class Mammalia; order Cingulata; family Chlamyphoridae; genus Tolypeutes; species Tolypeutes matacus. The sequence continues at coordinate 1,191,389 of JAKSZT010054472.1, forward strand.
ATTACACTCACAATATTGTGCTATCATTTACCACCATCCATTTCTAAAATTTTATAATCAACTTAAATGGAAACTCTGTATTAATAAAGCATTAATTCCTCATCCCCTATCCCCAACCCAGCCCCTGGTAACCTGCATTCTAAATTTAACTCTATGAGTTTGCTTCTTCTAATTATTTCATATCAGTGAGATCATACAATATTTGTCCTTTTGTGTCTGGCTTATTTCACTCAACATAATGTCTTCAAGGTTCATCTATGTTGTCACTTGTATCAGGACTTCATTCCTTCCCATGGCTGAATAATGTTCCATTGTACATATATACTACATTTTGTCTATCCATTCATTGGTTAATGGACAATTGGGTTGTTTCCATTTTTGGCGATTGTGAATAAACCTGCTATGAATATCAGTGTTCAAATATCTGCTCAAATACTACTTTCAATTATTCAGGGTACAAACCTAGTAGAGGTGGGTCATATGGTAATTCTATACTTCGCTTCCTGAGGAACTGCCAAACTGTATTCCACAGTGGCTGCACCATTTTACATTCCCACCAGCAAGGAATGAATTTCCTATTTCTCTACATCCTTTCCAAAACTTGTCATTTTCTTTGTTTAAAATATAGTGGTGTGAAATGGTATCTCATTGTGGTTTTTATTTGCATTACCCTAATAGCTAATCATGTTGAGCATCTTTTCTTATGCTTTTTAGACATTTGTATATACTCTTTGGAGAAATATCTATTCAAGTTTTTTGCCCCTTATTAAATTGGGTTGTTTGTCTTTTTGTTGTTGAGTTGTAGAATTTCTTTATATATTCTGGATAATAAACCCTTACTCAGATATGGGGTTTCAAAATACTTCCTCCCATTGAGTAGGCTGTCTTTTCGCTTTCATAATGAAGTCCTTTTGAGGCAGGTTAGTATAGTGAAAAGGGGAAGGCGGCTGGCCCAGCAGACAACATGGTTGACAGACCACATGGCCGTGAGACCCCACCTGGAAACCTCCTGAGAAGAAGGCTGCCAGAAAGACACTGTGAGATCCTGGCCATGAGAATCCATTTAGAATGAGAGGGAAAGCCCGGATATCCTCAAAAGGCCTCACCATTGACCCCCTGAGAAATGACAGGTGGGGCAACCAATCAGAACAGCAAACAGACTTTAAAAAGCCCTGACTTGGGGCCTCACCCATGCAACTCACCCTGCAGTATGCTCGAAGGCCATGCCTCTGACAGAGTACTTTCTTGTTTCTTAATAAACTCTTTACTCCCTTGCCTACCCTATGATGTGTCCTTAAATTCTTTTATGTGACATAAGCCAAGAACCTAAAACCCTAGAAACCAGAGCCATCCTGTAACACTGTGAATTTAAGGAACTAAGTTTTGGGGTGGTTTGTCACACAGCATTATTGTGACAAATGCTAATTGCTTAAGTGTAAAGAGGAAAATTAAAAACATCCATAATCCCACCATCCAAAGATAACCACCATTCGGTGAGTGTTTCTTCCTGGGTATTTATTTATTTATGTATAGGTGCACGTGTGGGTATGTTTATGCTATGTATATGCTAATTTTTATAAAGCAATGTATATGCCGTACACACTGTTTTGCAACTTGGCTGTTTTTGTTTTTCACCTAATAGGGAAAATTTTTTTCTAAATTAAATATGTTTCACAATATATTTTAAATGACTATACAGTCTTCTACAATATTGATGTAGCATATATATTTTTAAAGTTTACAAATAGTTCATGAATATAGTTTCATGAACAATAAAAGTATATAGACTAAAAAGTAAGTCCTCCCTTAACATATGCCCTCCTCAATATTTATCTTTCTCATTTTCTTCCCTCCCCAGGATAATCATCATCAAAAGTTTGATTTGTCTCCTTCCAGACCTTTTTCCCATGTATTTATATATATACAAGTATACATATACAATGTATAGGACTATAATAGTTAATGGTATTATAATGATTTTATGATCTGTAACTTTCCTTTTTCACTAAACAGTTTGTTGTAGAGAGTGTTCTACGTAGGTCATATAGATTTACCTCATTATGTTAAATTGCTGAATAACATGTCACAGTACGAACATGCCATAATTTAAGTATTTAAGTATTTAAGTATTCCACTATTAAATTAACATGTAAGTTGTTTCCAAGTCTTTGGAATGTTTAGTAATCATGCCTCTTTGATTACATATGCAAGTGTTTCTCCAGAATCATTACTTTGAAGTAGAATGAACAATTTTTCTGACTGTCCAATACTCTAATTGTAAAGCCTGAGTCTAATTTGCCCTCCACCAACATTATATGAGAGAACCATCCTTACCAACACCAACCAAAGCCTCTGCATTTGTTTTCAACTAACTTTGCAGCTTATCTCAGAACTTCAGCTTCCTAATCTTTACAGTGGCAAGGTTACTTCTTAAGTCCTCATGTTTTTATGGTGCAAGGAAAGAACTTACTGCTATTACTGGTAGTAATAGAGCTCACATTTTTCTTATTGCTGTCTGCTAGTATTCCCCATGTGACCCTTTTATTTCATTCATCCTGACCCGCTCTCTTTCCCACCTCTGAGTCTGGTGAACACATTTCCCCAAGTCTCTCCTGTCCTTCCTGCTTCTCGAAACCCAAATTCTCAGTGTGTTTCAAGGTTAATGCAGGTCCTTTCTTCAACACATGGTTTACTGGCCACTCTTTTGAACTACCATGTATATGCTGGCTGTGCCATTTTTTTGCTTGACCTAGAATTACCAGTCATCTAGTAATAATGTTAAAATCACTGCTATTTATTGAGCCTTAACTCTGTAAGAGCTAGTATGCCAAATGCTTTTATAGACCTGATCTCATTTATCGTCAATTTGCAAAAGAAAACCCAGAGGCTCAAAAAATTGAAACCACGCTTAAGGCCACACATAAATGGCAGAGCAGGGATTCAAAGTCACACCTTCATGCTACAAATTCTATACCATCAAAGACTCTCCCATAGGGTCCTCAACCCTTCCAGGAAACTGGAAGCTCTTGGAGGCAGAGGCAGAGGCCTACCTTTCTTTGCATCCTTCTCACTACTTAACACCCTGCACGGAGTAGATACTCAATTATTGAGTTGATTGGTTGATTCTCTTCCTTTCCAGGCACGCATTCCTGGCATGAATAATCAATCATTCCTGTCGCAGTGTATATCACCATCTAAGTATTAGGGAGAGATTGAATATTTTGTTTAGTAAGCACTGTGTGTCCACCCCTGTGCAAGAGCTATTTGGGCTTACACAGAAATAGATTACACAATCCCTTGCTTTCAGAAACTCTGATTCCCGGTGTGAAGGGATAAGGCAAACACCTGAAACAATTGTTATGAATCAAAATGTCTCAAAACACGTACCTAGAAAATGAAGACCTAAAGTGAATCAAGAGTCATAAGGCATGCAACCAACCGTGATTGGGAAGAGAAAACCTCCACAAAGTTGAAGTTATATGTTGCAAAATGGGCTTTGAACAAATGGTGAAAATGGAGACAGTGGGAGGACATTGCCAAGGTAAGGAATAGCTGGAACAAAGACACGGACCCAGATTTCCATTTCCTCCTTCTTTCCCATTCCCTCGACTTCCCTGCCCCTCTACTTCCCTCTCTATAAATTAGGGGTAATAATATAGTACATTACTTATACTTAACATAAAAAATAAAAATAATCTAATTAGGCTCTGCCTGTAAAACACTTTGAACTCCATTAGAGAGGCAGCTTATAATTAGTGTGAATGTAGTAGAACCATTTTCTTAAAAACCAGAGCAAATATCCTCTCATAATTAATTTCAGCTCTAGAAAGCAGGGCCCTTGCAGATTCCTGCAGAGAGAATCTTTATTTCTAGGCTTCAGACAAAGGCACTGCACTGAAAATAAAAATTCTACTTTGAAAACGGGAATAGCCAAAGATGATCAAACCCCACTGGTATCTGAATAAGTAAAAGGTTCCATATATAGGAAAGAAAACTTAACAAATCAGGCGATCAAGGTGATTATGAAGTAGTGATTCAATAGTAAGCCTGAAATGTGGCCAATCTGGCCTGGGGCTGAAATGACCAAATCTCATATTTAAGCCCATTAGAATGTGTTTGCACAAAGCTGTTAAGTAATGCTGGTTGTTTGTGTCCAAAAAATAGTCCACACAGTAAGTGCATTGTTCCCAGCATAATACTAAGACTTGTCTTCCAGAATTGGAGTAATCCCCCTACCCCTAGAAAACAAATTTTGCAAAGTAGCAAATTGCCAACTATCTAAACTCTGGGTTTAGGTGCCCTCTCCCTCTTGTGGAAGAGTGATTGGCAGTGCCCCATGTTGCCAAGATGGCAGGACTAGGGTCAGTTTGTGGAAGTCTGAGGGAGATTTCAAACAAATCTAAAGAAGGAATTGCTAACACTTATAGTAGAGAGTAATGCAGACATCATCTTAAGGTAGCAAATGCTTCATGACCAGTGGTAGTCAAACGAGAGAGACCAGAGAAGGGATTTCTGAAACAGAGAAAATTGAATTAGATTACCTAAAGTTGCCTATTTGAGTCTATGATCAGTGTACCAGGTGGCTCTGCTGAATAGAAAATGAAGCTGGACCAGGGACTCAGGGTGGGAGCTGATTAAAAGCCCTCTGCAAATTGTGCCTCCAGCTGCAAATTATTCCCATCAACTGTGAACACTGAACACAGCCCCAGGCTCCAACACTTCTTGAATGAGAATTAGCAGAGTTTGGGGATTGGGTTTTTTTTTTTCACTCTTTTTCAAAAAATCGAAGAAAAGAGGTATGCCATGATCTGGAAGGACACATCGTATGCCCTGTCCTGGGTTGCTTCATTTCCCAGGGTCTTGTTGATCCTGGTATCATGATGGCCCAAGGAGCTCGTGTATGTCCTCAACAAAGGACTTATAACAATATCATAATAATAACAACAGCAACAAAAAAATAATAAGAGCCCAAACAACTGCCATTGAGAGTATGCTTACTAATCTACACTATTCTAACTAGATTAATTTCTTTAAACCTGACAGCAATCCATTTTACGGATAAGTGGAGCCAAGATTTAGAATTAGCAGTTTGGCTTCAAGTTCAGACTATGCTATACCCTTGACTTTTTAAAATTTCTTTTTCTGTCTCAATGTTGTATCTGTTTTATGTGCTGTGGTTCCAGCATCTTCTCCCTGCCCTAAATAGAACGTATGCTCTTGGAGTCCAGAGCAGTAGCCCAGGCAGATAGGGCTCGGTCATCCCTTTTCTCTGTCACTTACTAGTTGTATGACTTACTTTAAACTAGTGAAGGCTGCTTCCCCAGCTTTAAAACATAAATAATAATGTCTACCTCTTGTGTTATTGTGAGGATGGAAAGTGACTGTGCTTGTGCCACCCTTCACACAGTGGCTGACACAGAGGAAGCCCTCAGTACATGTGGTGTTTCACCAGGGAGCACCCTGGAACGTCGAGTCATGCGCCTTCAAATGTGGAATTTTTCATAGGGCATCATGATGATGAGTTTGGCAGCACTGTCTGTGACTACAGGTCCCTTGCCAATATCCTGGCCTTCAGGACACCAGCCCCAGGCTGGGCAGGCAGGACCCACCAAAAACTTGTAGTTTGATTGACTCGACAGCTGAGGCCTATGTCAGAGCAGAGAACTGTCTCCTCGGTATTTACTGCAAAAGCTGCCAAACATGCTCAATGAGCAGGAATGACAGCCTCCTTCTTTCCAAGGCTGGATTCCAGAATCTGTGGGAAGTCAGAATCAAGTGAGATTCCATGAAATCCAGTCAGGGTGCTCACAGGGTCAGGGTGCTTCTAAAAGTTATACACTCATTTGGGTATATTCAGATTTATCATACATCCCGTGTAAATTGCTGGAATCAAAACCATAGGCCACTTCAAAGGGCCTATGTTATTCAGGTGTTAGAATTAGTCAGTAAATGCCAACAGGAAAAACTGTGCTATCAGCCAAGACTCTTCTCAAATAACAGGGCCGTGGAATGAAACAACGTGCGCAGATTGGTGCTTGAGGCTTTATGGACGATATTTATGCCCTGCACCAAAGTGCAAAGCAGAAGGAATACAGGTCACCGAAAACAGAGAAGTGCATTTGTTTTGCTAGAATTCAAATGGAATGGGATTGTTTGTTTCCAGGTGGGAGCCAGGTGGTTTTAAAGTGTTGTGTAAAGAGAAGTTTTTCAAACAGACCCATTTCCCATGGATGAATATCATCATTTGAGAGCCTGTGTCTTTACCTAACACCTGGCAGTGCTTTGGGGTGACCAACCATCCCAGTTTTCCCTGTACTTAAGGGTTTCCTGGATGCAGGATTTTCAGTTTTAAAACCAGGACAGTCCCCAGCCAACCAGAATACCTTGGTCACCCTACAGTGCTTCCTAGTCCTTTAGATGATGGTTTCCTCTGACCCTTTCCTCCTCTACTCTCCTCTTTTCCCTGCCAATCTAAATCTGTAGTTTGCAAGCTTGGCTGCTCATTAGAATCCTCTGGGGACCTTTTAAAATTTCTGATGCCTAGGCTATGTTTCACTACAATCTCCAAGGGTGGGACCCAGGCAGTGGAATTCAGAATCACTGCTCTAAGGAGGCACCAAGTTAATGACTAGAGGGAAAGGTACAGTGCTAACTGCTCACTCCTTGTGTTATGTATATATACAAACATATATATGAATGTATATACACATGTATGTATATGCATATATATGCATATATATGAACAGATTTATTATAGGAATTGGTTCGTGCAACTGTGGGGATTGGCAAGTCTGAATTCCGTAAGGCAGGCTGCAGTTGGAAACCTGCAGATGAAGGTGAAGTTGAATTCCCCAGGAGAAGCTGTCTGGCTGATGTAGAGGCAGACATTCTTCTTTTTGACTTCTATAATCCTCAATTCTAGCTTTAAGACCTCCAACTGATTCTATGAGGAGGCTCCTCTCATTACTGAGGGCAATCTCCTTTGTTGACTGTTGATGCAATCGGACTTAGATGCAATCAACTGGCTATAGATGCAAATCCATCTACAAAATACTGTCACAGAAACAATCAGGCCAGCGCTTGCTTGACCAAACAACTGGATACTGTAACCTAGCCAACTTGACATGCAAAATTAAACATCACACTCTAGTTTGAAGGAAATCCTTCTATAAATCAAAATTCATGATCAAAATAATCTCATGTTAATTGGTTTGATAAATTTGTATTTTTCTGTCATTGTCTTCTCAAAACAAGGCACACTAGTAGATGCTCATATGCAGGTACATATCATCTCTAGCACTAAGCGTTTTGGAAAAAAACATTCATAGTTTTGACAATCAAATAAGCTCAAACAACAAAACGAATTGGATTGGAAATGACTAAAAACTTTTGTCTTCAAGAATCCTAGCTATCTTCATAGTGCTCAAAATACTTTTTCTTAATCTGCTGTATTATTTCTGCTTCTGCCATCAAGGAACAGACAGGGGCAGGGGCATGGGCACAGAAGGCGAACAGACCAGGGTTTGAATCTCTCCTCTGCCATTTACTCCCTGTGGGAAGTTGAGCAGATCATTTCACCCACTGCGCCTCAATGTGCTCCTCTCTAAAATGGGATCATAATGGGTTCTCCTTCAGAGAGCTGCTGGAGGCTTAACTAAGGGAGTGAATGGGGAGAGCTTTGCCCAGTGCCTAGCACTGGTGGGCACTTAAGTGGTAATGTCTTCACCCACCTGCAGGGAAAATGAAATAGGTGTGTACAAGCCTGATAAGTGATTGCTGAGTGTGGGGGACAATAAAAAACTGAGGAAAAAAATGACTTTGAAACTGAGAGTTCCCCTTCTGAGCCAATAGAATCCTTCCTCCAGAACAGCAGGCAATTGAAATCCTTCCCAGTGTCTTTCCACATGGTACCTCCAGCGCTCTGGAAGATGCCAACAATCTTCAGTGCCTCTCTGAGCTGGCGCTTTTAACACGGGCTTAGAATCTCAGGTCTCATGTCATTGGGAACAAAGCTCCCTTCACCAGCAGAGACAATGAGAGGGCCATGTGCTCTGGCCAAAGAATTAGCTCAGAGTTTGGCACAGCCTGTTCCAGAAAGATGCAGAGGAGGAGGGAGGGGAACATCTGGGGGCAGCTTAAAGCTTCTTATAACAAGTGTGACAAGTGAATTGTCTCCACTTGGGGTATGGAAGCAGGCCTAAAGAGGGAACCACTTATAGCATCTGTCCTACAGTAGAGCTTATGATCCAGCTGTGTCCACCCTGGGCCCTCACACACTCTCCGATTCTGCACTTTGGAGGTTTCTGAGTTAATCCTCCCAGTTCACTACTCTGATTTTTACATAATGTAAGGCCTTTGCCCCCAAGGCTTCTCAACTATTCATAGTTCAACAAATTAGATTTCTGTTGTCTGCTGTCCTCTTATAAAAGGGCAATGGTTGTTATTCCAGGTCTCGAGTGGGTATACAACACCGGCTCACTTCATTTTAGGTTCTTTCATTCCAGGGAAAGTTGTGAGGGTGAGAAGTTCTAGACTGAAGGTCATGTTCAACAACTCACTGTTTACAGGATTAATCTCCCTTTAGTTCCTTGGGGGTACAGAGATTCCTATATAGACCAGTAGCTCCCTAATCTAGATAATTATCAGAATCTACCAGGGAGCTTTATAAAAATACAGATTTCTGAGCTGTACCCACATCTTCTGATTCTGAATCTCAGGGGTAAATAGAGGGTAAATCTGAAATTTTGAATAGATTCCACATTGACTTATTGGCTAACATTATTAGCTGGTTGAATGCAAAATCCATTCCCTTGTTACCTCCTACTATAGAGGCTGAGAAGCCAAATGCTCATTTTCCCAGCTTCCTCTGTAGCTGGAGAGAGCCATGGGATTTAGGGGTGGCCTGTGAGGCATAAGCAGAAATCTGGGGGATTATGGAAAATTTTTCTTGTAGAGACTAGTACCTCTCTATCCCCTTCCCATTTCTTTGTGCCTTGAAGGCAGACTTGATATCTAGGACTGCAGCAGTCACCTGTGACCATGAGGTCTCAAGTATGAAGGAAAAGCCAAGAGAATCACAAAGACCTCAGCTGTGACCAAGCCACTGACCAAGCTCAGCAGATGCCTCTTTCCAAACTTCTTGGAATGTGAGAAAAATAAACTTCTACTTGTTTAAGCCATTCTAAGGTGGGCTTTCTTGTACCCACAGCTGAACACATTTCTAACAGATATACCTTTTCTTTTCATCTGTTCTTATTTATTTTTATTTTTATTTCTGGCAAGGTTGGAGGGGATGGGAGCCAAGGGATACAGGTAGCAAGAGAAGGGACTCAGAAGGGCTTCTTAGCTGGCTGGTGGTAGGAGGCCATTGCAAACCAGAACTGATGTGCGTGAGGGGCCTGCTGTGCGCTTGCTCTTTGCCCGTGGGTTAGGATGTCTTTTCCACACCTGGCCTGGCACCTTCATGCTATGGGATACTCCCTTATATATGTCCTCCCCAGTCCCTCCAGTGGGTCCTTCCTTTCTATTTCCTCTCCACTTTTTCAACATTTTCTCTAAATATGAGGTTTCTGAAAGTGTATTATTGCTTTAAATTTCAAGAAAAGAGAGCAATCAGGTAGCAGCAGAATAAAAATTAATAATCCAATAATACCACTCCAGAGTGACTTTTCCTTGACCTGTGTTTGGGTTGTACTGCACTGGATTTCTGAGGGAGCAGCCTGCCAAAACACATATCCTCCAGACTGATTTTTGCTATAAAAACACTACTACTGAATGTGGAGTTTAGGCAAACCCAAGCAGAATTACTAGAAATGTGGACACTTGATGGGCAAAAAGGGGCATTGTCTGTTGGAGAGGTCTGATAACAGGTCAGAAACCAATGGCCGCTGGTGAGCCTTTGCAGCTTTGGTAGCATATTTTGTAGGCAACCCTATGCCTGTCTGAATTGGCAGGGGGAGGAAGGGAGTGCGGAAGGTGGGAAGAGATGCATGGGAAAGAGATAATGTCCTTCACTTGATGCCAGAATAGAAGGAAACCAATCCACCTATTTTGCTGCTGTAGTTGAAAGCCAGGAAGAAGCATTTCCATTTTTCTTGCTGGCTGATAAGTTTCTAGCACAAGGCTACAGGCTCAAGCCACTTGCACTTCTCCCTCAGACTTATCTCTAGGCATCAGCAGAACTGCCTTGCTGCTTTTCCTTCTGACCTTTGCAAAAACTGGCCTTTTGCAAGAAGCCAAGCACTCAGTTTTGGGCCTCTCTGTGCTGCAATGCTTTCCCCAAGCAGATGAAATCAATGCATTTCTTTCAGGATTAGCCTAATGGGTTTCTTCTGGAATCAGCTTTGAACTTGGTTTTTGGCTATACATCTTATCTAGAACATTTGGAATGTCCACAAGAATCGGAAACCTAATCATTTTCAGCTCTGGGGGAATGTGCTTTATATGCTATGATTCTTGGTTGGCTAGATGGGGCCTTTATATGGTAATGACATGGTCTTAAAAGAACTGGCCTTCCTAACTAGACCAAAAGTTCCCCTTAAGTCAGTCAAAGTCCCTTCTACTGCCAGAAGATGGAAAAATACAGCACCTGAAAAATATCTTTTCTGGACACACTTTTACAATAATGTTTACATAACAATTTGGACCGACATCCAGAGGCCTGGATATGAAGAACTCTCTGAGCCCCTGAGAAGGACAGAGTGGGCAGGGGCACCCAGGAAGTGGAGTCACAAATCTGAATGTGAAACCCATTTTTACTGCTGTCTAGTTTTTTATTTGTTTGTCTGATTGTTTTGGTTTTGCCAAATCGCAACTCTCTCTGAATAAAAGTGGTAGTGATAAGAAGAGTGAATATTTTTTGAGGGCTTACTATGTACCTAGCACTGCTAAGACCTTCACATATGTGCTACCTCCTTTAATCACTACAAAAGTCTGCTTGGTAAGCACAATTATAACCTCCCTTCCCATTTTATAGATGAGAAAGTTGAGGCAAAGAAAGGATGAATGAATTGTCTGTGGCCATAGGTGCCAAATCTGCCTCGAGAGTCTATCCTTTAATGCCTGGGCTACACTGTCAACTCAGTTTTTGGTTATTCACCCCGCCCCCCCCCCCATACCCCACCCCACCTCCCACTGGCTTATCTTTCATCAGCTTTGAAAATTTGCTGTCATTATCTTTTTTTTATATTTCTCTTCTATTTCTTATACCAACTTTATCTCTATTTCTTTTACTCTATTTTCAGTATATTTTATCCATTTGTTACTCCTTGCTTCATTCTTTTTATATATATATTTTACCTGTCATATAATTTATTAATTCTATCTACAGTGGTATTCAATTTACTTTAATTTTGGCTTTTGAAATTTTCAGTTCTATTCCTTTTTTAAGATAGTTTCTAATGTTTTGAGAATATTCTCATTTTTAAAATTTCATCTACTTTTACTTACTAAGCCTAGACATTTTAAAATCTTAATCTGAAAAGTGCAATATCTGGAGTTCTCATTAATCTGTTTCTATTATCTGTTGTTTCCTTTGCTATTTCTTTGTTGCCTTATTTTCTCATGTACCTCATTATTTTTTTCCATTTTAAAAACAATTTATTGAACTTACAAAACAAACATGCATAACATTATACAAGGCTCCCATACATCACCCCACCACAAACACCTTGCATTGTTGTGAAATATTTGTAACAAATTATGAAAGAGCATCATCAAAATATTACTACTAAGCATAGTCTGTATCTTCCATTTGGTGTATTTTCCCCCCAACTCACTCTATTATTTTTTTGTTCATAAACCATACAATATATCTAAAGTGTACAATCAATGGTATTTGGTGTAATCACTGAGTTGTGCATTCATCACTTCAATCAGTATTAGAGCATTTTCATTACTCCAAAAGAAAAAAGAAAAAAGAAAAAAAACCCACTATCATATCCATATGTTAGCACTACTAATTACAAATCCTATGATGTGCTTTCACCATTTCCATTCATTTACAAACATTTACAAACAACTTTTTACTAATTCTGCACAGATTAAACATCAGCTTTCCATTTTCTAACCACATTCTTTTCTCTAGTGACTTATATTCTAGCTATGAACTCCATGAGCTTGCTCATTATTGGTAGTTCCTAATAGCGAAATCATAATATTTGTCCTTTTGTGTCTGGCTTGCTTCACTCCACATAATGTCCTCCAGGTTCATCCATGTTGTCATATGCTTCACAACTTCATTTCTTCTTACAGCTGCATAATTTTCCATCATGTGTATACACCACAGTTTGTTTACCCATTCATTAGTTGATGGACACCTGGGTTGTTTCCATCTTTTGACAATTGTGAAAAATGCTGCTATGAACATTGGTGTGCAGGTGTCTGTTCGTGTCACTGCTTTCAGTTCTTCCAGGTATATACCTTGTAATGGTATTGCTAGGTCCCATGACAAGTGTATATTCAACATCTTTAGGAACTGCCAAACAGTCCTCAACAGTGGCTGTACCATTCTACATTCCCACCAACAATGAATAAGTGTACCTATCCGTCCACATCCTTTCCAACATTTGTAGTTTTCTGTTGTTGTTTTTTCCAAGAGTGCCTATTTTAGTAGGTATGAAATGATATCTCATTGTAGCTTTGATTTGCATTTCCCTAATAGCCAGTGATGCTGAGCATTTTTTCATGTGTGTTGTTTTTTGTTTTTTGGTTTTTTGCCATTTGTATTTCTTCTTTAGAAAAATGTCTATTCAGGTCTTTTGCCCATTTTTTAATCAGGTTGTTTGTCTTCTTATTGTTGAGTTGTAGGAAATCTTTATATATCATGGATATTAGACTCTTGTCAGATGTGTGATTTCCAGATATTTTCTCCCATTGAGCAGACTGCCTTTTTACCCTGTTCACAAAGTCCTTTGAAGTACAGAAGTGTTTAATTTTTAGGAGGTCCCATTTATCTATTTTTTCTTTTCTTGCTCATGCTTGGGTGTAAGGTTTAAGAGACACACCACACATACTACTACAAGGTCTTGTAGATGTTTCCCTACATTATCTTCTAAGAGTTTTATGGTCCTGGCTTTTATGTTTAGGTCTTTGATTCATTTTGAGTTAATTCTTGTATAGGAAGTGAGATAGGGGTCCTCTTTCATTCTTTTGGTTATAGATATCTAGTCCTCCCAGCAACATTTATTGAAGAGACTGTTCTGTCCCAGAAAAGTAGACTTGGTAGGCTTATCGAAAATCAGTTGACCATAGAAGTGAGGGTCTATTTCTGAACTCTCAATTCAATTCCATTGATCATGTGTCTATCTTTATGCCAATACCATGCTGTTTTGACCACTGTAGCTTTATGATACACTTCAAGGTCAGAAAGCATGAGTCCTCCAACTTCACTCTTCTTTTTTAGGATGTTTTTGGCTATTCGGGACCCCTTCCCCTTCCAAATAAATTTGGCAATTGACTTTTCTATTTCTGTAAAAAGTAAGCTTTTGGAATTTTGATTGGTACGCATTGAATCAATAAGTCAATTTGGGTAGAATTGACATCTTCACAGTGTTTAGTCTTCCAATCCATGAACATGGAATGTCCTTCCATTTGTTTAGGTCTTCTTTGATTTATTTTGGCAGTGTTTTGTGGTTTTCTGAATACAGATCCTTTACATTCCTGGTTAAATTAATTCCTAGGTATTTGGGTTTTTTGTTTTGTTTTGTTTTGTTTTTTAATTCCTAGGTATTTGAGTCTTTTTGTTGCTATTGTAAATGGACTTTTTCCCTTGATTTCCAGCTCACTTGCTCATTACTAATGTGTAGGAATGCTACTGATATTTGTGTGTTGATCTTGCATCCTGCCACTTTTTTAAACTCATTTATTAGCTTCAATAGCTTTGTTGTAGATATTTCAGATTTTCTAAATATAGGATCATGTTATCTGCAAATAGTGAGTTTCACTTTTTCTTTTCCAATTTGGATGTCTTTTATTTCTTTTTTTCCCCTAACTGCCCTAGCTAGAACTTCTAGCACAATGTTGAATAACAATGGTGACAGTGGGCATACTTGTCTTGTTCCTGATCTTAGAGGGAAAGCTTTCAACCTCTCCCCATAAGAGTACAATGTTGACTGTGGGATTTTCATATATGCCCTTTATTATATTGAGAAACTGTCCTTCTATACCTATCTTTTGCAGCAGTTTTATCAAGAAAGAATGCTGGATTTTTTCAAGTCTTTTCTGCATCCATCAAGATGATCATGTAGTTTTTTCCTTTTGATTTGTTAATGTGGTATATTATATTACATTTCTTATGAGGAACCACCCTTGCATACCAGAAATAAAACCCCTTGATCATGATGTATAATTGTTTTTATATATTGTTGGATTTGATTTGCAAGTATTTTGTTGAGAATTTTTGCATCTATGTTCATTAGAGAGATTGGTCTGTAATTTTCTTTTCCTGTAGTATCTTTATCTGGCTTTGGTATTAGGGTGATGTTGGCTTCATAAAATGTGTTGGGTAATTTTCCCTCCTCTTCAATTTTTCAGAAGATTTTAAGCAGGATTAGTATTAATTTTCATAATCGTTGGTGAAATTCATCTGTGAAGCCATCTGATCCTAGACTCTTCTATGTTGGAAGATTTTGATGAATGATTCAATTTGCTTGTGATTGGTTTGTTGAGTTCCTGTATTTCTTGTAGAGTCAATGTAGGTTGTGCATTTCTAGAAATTTGTCCATTTCATCTAGGTTGTCTCATTTGTTGGCATACAGTTTCTCATACTATCCTCTTATGACCCTTCTTATTTCTGTGGGGTCAGTTGTAATGCTCCTACCCCCTTTCATTCCTGGTTGTATTTATTTGCATCTTCTCTCTTTTTTTATTTGTTAGTCGTGCTAAAGGTTTGTCAATATTATTGTTTTTCTCAAAGAACCAGCTTTTGGTTTTGTTGGTTTTCTCTATTGTTATTTTGTTCTCAATTTAATTTATTTCTGCTCTACTCTTTGTTATTTCTTTCTTTCTGCTTGCTTTGGGATTGGTTTGCTGTTCTTTTTCTAGATTCTCCAGTTGTTCAGTTCATTCTTTGATTTGAGCTCTTTCTTCTTTTTCAATATAGGCATTTAGGGCTATAAATTTCCCTCTCAGCACTACCTTCACTGTATCCCATAAGTTTTGATATGTTGTGTTCTCATTTTCATTCGTCTTGAGATATCTACTA
This sequence comes from Tolypeutes matacus, assembly GCA_026826555.1. NCBI lineage: Eukaryota > Metazoa > Chordata > Mammalia > Cingulata > Chlamyphoridae > Tolypeutes > Tolypeutes matacus. The sequence continues at coordinate 1,206,591 of JAKSZT010054472.1, forward strand.
ATTTCTCTTGCATTTTCTTCTTTGACCCACTGATTGTTTAAGAGTATATTGTTTAGCCTTAATATATTTGCAAATTTCCCCCTTTCCCATCTATTATTGATTTCCAGCTTCATTCCATTTTGATCAGAGAAGGTGCTTTGTATAATTTTCAATCTTCTTGAATTTATTGAGAGCTGTGTTGTGGCCCAACATGTGGAGAAAGATCCATGAGCATTTGAGAAAAATGTAAAACCTGCTGATTTGGGATGCAATGCTCTGTAGATATCAGTCAGGTGCAGCCATTTATCATAGTGTTCAAGTTCTCTGTTTTCTTGTTGATCTTTTGTCTAGTTGCTCTATTGATGTGAGTGGTGTGTTGAAGTCTCCAACAATTATTGTAGAGATGCCTATTTATCCTTTTACTTTTGCCAGAGTTTGCCTCATATATTTTGGAACACCCTGGTTAGGTGCATAGATATTTATGACTTACTCCTTCCTGTTGGATTGTCCCTTTTATTAATATATAATGTTCTTCTGCATCTCTTCTCACTTTTTTGCATTTAAGATCTGTTTTGTCTGACACCAGTATAGGTACCTCTGCTCTCTTTTGGTTACTATTTGTGTGAAATATCTTTTCCCAATCTTTCACTTTCAGTCTATTTGCATCTTTGGGTCTAAGGTGAGTCTCCTGCAGACAGCTTATGGATGGCTCGTGTTTTCTTATCCATTCTGTCAGCCTATGGTCTTTTGATTGGGGAGTTTAATCCATTAACATTCAATATTATAACTGTAAAGGCATTACTTACTTCAGCCATTTTATCCTTTGGCTTTCATATGTCATATCTTATTTTTGTCCATCTATTTACCTTTTTGGTTACCCTTTCTGATAGTCTTCACTTCTACACTCTCCTCCAAGCCTCTCTCTCTCTCTCGTATTTTCTTTTCTGGCTGCAGAACTCCCTTTAATGTTTCCTACAGAGCTGGATTCTTGTTTACAAACTCTCTTAGATTCTGTTTATCTGTGACTATTTTAAGCTCACCGTCATATTTGAAGGATAGTTTTGCTGGGTAAAAAAATTCGTGGCTAGCAATTTTTCTCTTTCAGTACCATAATAATATCATATCACTGCCTTCTTGCCTCCATGACTTCTTAAGAGAAATCTGCACTAAGTCTTATTGGATGTCCCTTGTATGTGATGTTTCACTTTTCCCTTGATGCTTTCAGAATTTTCTCTTTCTCTTTAGCATTTAGTATTCTGAATATTATGTGTCTTGTGGTAGGTCTATTTGGATTTATTCTAATTGGAGTACACTGTGCTTCCTGGACATGTATATTCATGTCTTTCTCAAGAGTTGGGAAATTTTCACCCATAATTTCCTCAAATACTCTTTCCACCCCTTTTGCCATCTTGTCTCCTTCTGGAACTCCCATCACATGTATATTCATGCACTTCATGTTATCATTCAACTCTCTGAGCCCCTGCTCAATTTTTTCCATTCTTTTCTCTCTATGTTCTTCTTTCTCTTAAATTTAAGTTTTTCTTTCCTCTACATCATTGATTCTTTCTTCCATGATTTAAAATCTTCTGCTATGTACCTCTATTGTATTTTCAATCTCACTTATTGTCTTTCATTCTCATAAGCTCTGCTATTTTTCTATCCAAGATTTCAAATTTTTCTTTGTGCTCATTCAGTGTCTTCTTAATGTCCATTATTTCTTTAGCCATGTTGTCCTTCAACTCCATGATTTGATTTAAGAGATTTGTATGAACATCATTGTTTAGCTGTTTCAAATCCTGTGTCTCATCTGGAGCTTTGAGCTTTTCATTTGCCTGAATCATACCTTCCTTTTTCTTTATATAGCTTATAATTTTTTTGTTGATGTCTAAGCATCTGATTTTGGTGCTGCATTTACTCTGATGTTCAGTTTCTCTCTCTTGCCTTGGGATTTACTATTAAATAGCTGAACATTAACACTGTTCTTTGACTATTGGTTCAACCTGTTCTAGATATTTAAGATTGTCTTGTTTTACTGTTCAAACCAGGGCTAAAGACCCAGTAATAGGATACAGGCCAGTTTCCAAGGGCCTTGGGCAGGGTGGCAGTAAAAGTCCCTGCTTGCCTCTTTTATTTATTAATTATTTTATTTTATTTTTCATGTACTTTTTTTTTTTTTTGAAATTTATTTTTATTTTAATTTTTTATATATATATACATATATTTTAACAGATGCTTAGATTACCCAAAATATTACACGGAACCCACTGGGATTCCCATGCTGGCTGCCCACCTCCCACACCTCCCACCACATCCAACACAAACATCTCCCACAGTGTGGCCCACCAACCTCAATGAACTTACACATCCTGGAGCCTTGCCACCAACCATAGACCACAGTTCACACTGTAGACCACACTCTCTCCCACTCAGTTCTGAGTGGTGTGTGCTGATTTAAAATGGCCTACATCCATTGCCACAACAGTACTCAGGACAACCTCCAACTCCCAAAGAAGCCCCTGTATTTCAACTGCTCATCCCCTCCCTACCCAAAAACTGTCAAGTGGCCACTGGCTCCACCTCATTGTTATAATTTCTTGCATTGCAAGAATCACCATATGTGAGCAAGTGAATACCATCAAGTCCACTCTAGTCCATAGTTCTTCCCCCAATCCAGAGGCGACTGGGATAGTGATGTCCACTCCAACTCCAAGTGAGAGAGGGCTTATATCCCATGGATATGGTGGGTGGGATGATCCTGCCTGCAGATGCAGGCCCTCTCCATTCCCTGGGATGGCCATTTCCCATC